>JAWWLV010000045.1:24757428-24769523 GCA_035041135.1 Platyrinchus mystaceus
GTAGCAAGCGTGGGTAGAACCCTTCCCAAATCTTCGTTCGCGAAGCCTAGCCATGATGATGATGATGATGATGATGACGCTCATGTCATCTGTGGGGAGAGACAACAACTCCCAAACTCCTGTGGCCAGGGACACAACAACCATCAAAATTTCTCACAGGATGCTGCGCACCCTCATCATCAATCTTTTAAATAAAGAACCTTTATAACTATCTAACTCTGGGGACCTTATATGTTGACTTCATGGTCCAGCACTATACTTAAGACCAGAGCCTAGGAGTCAAGAAGAGCAAGTTTTCCTGTGGGCCTCAAGGCATCCATGTGAAAAATTGTCTCTAATGTAATCTCTTCCTTTGCCTGAATAGTCAGAATGGGCCAACAAGAAATATTCTAGACTATCACCAATCTCTGGAGTGTCAAATAGTTTGCATTTGAATTAAAAAAAAAAAAAAAAAAGGCCTTCTGCTTTGTTATTCAGCAGGCAAATCATGCAAATTTAGAACATAGGCATTTTTAATAGACCGGATTAAGAAGAGGATCTTAATCCAACTGAAGCCTATAATAGTACTTATAGTCAGAGATGTGCACATCACTGATCCTTTGATTCAGTGTCTGAACTGAAGAATTTAGAGAATATGTATTACTTTGTTCCAAAACTGAAACAATATGTTTGAATGACTTCTCTAGGTTTAAAAAAAAAAAAAAAAATCTAAGCCAAAAAATATGTGGCTTAGAGACTTTTTTCAGCTCTCTTTTTTCAAATAAAACTATATTAAATTTTTTTCCTTAACTCATATCTATATTATTTTATATCATAATTTTTTAAAAATTATGATATAATATTCTGATTATAAATCAGAATTTATTCCTAATTTCATGGATTTCAAGTCTTTTGCATGGATTTCATGACTAGGCACTAGCAAACAGCATCTCTTTAAACAGTCCATTACAATGTTAATTCATTGTTCCACATGTGCAACAATATTTATTCTTCCCTTATATATATTCATGCTATCTAAAAATATATGCTCATTTTTGCTTTTCTTTCTTCTACTGTATTTTATTCAGAGATATTGATGCTAAAGAACATTTGATTGGGAGAAAGTAAGTTGAATGATCTGTCCATCAGACTGTCATTAAATCTTCTTACTAAAGTGTCGTATTTCTTACTACTTTGAAGAAAAAGTTTGTCATCACACAAACTTTGTCACCCTTTTGTTATCATGTTGCTGTTGCAGCTTTCCATATGAACAGAATTAAAGCCAATACTGAAGTCTTACACTCAAGACAGCATTACTGCAGTAGTATCAATGTCATCATCTCTTTCCATGTGCAAAACATGTAAGCAATGTATTTAGTAACAGCATTGCAGACTTCAACATTGAGGGCCCTCTTACTTTCTATCTTGGATTTAAAAGCCTTCTATTAGGGAAGGAAGAGCCCAACTAGAATGGGATTATAATGCAATCATCTGGTTCAGAGCATTAAGCCATGATTTCAGCAGCATGCTAGAAACTCCCTCTGCTCCCGGGCTTAATGAAATTTGAACTTATTATATGGTTCATCACAGTTTTTGGAAGACAACCAATACGTATGAGAGGTTTTCAGTTGAAACAAGGGCTTGTTTGCCAGGATTTGACTCTCTCGAGGAAAGCTGGTTTCAGGGCCAAATCTTCTCTTTTCATTGGATATAGAACAGCTATGCTCATAGAAGCATTTACTGGTGATGGCAGCCTGTGATAGAGCTATATGTTCCCAGTGGTATTCTAGCTAGAAAATATCCAGTAATGACTGCAGCTGTATACCCTGGCAGGGCACTCAGTGGTGCCTTGCCACTGTATAATGCAGGATTCAAGAAGGGGCACTTGATGGCTGCAGTGCATTTAAATGTGGAAATATACCTATTGAGTAAAAATCACATACTACACCTTTCTAGGTGTTACTTTGTGTGAAATTATAATATGAAGATATCCTGGAATGAAAAAAGAGAAGATGTGTACCTGCACACAACTGCTTGTTCTTTTTTTTTAGGCTAACATCTTAGCTGTAACATTTGTGCATTAGCTAAATAACATCTCAAGGGGAGCTGGAGATAGAACCTTGATGTGTCCTGATTGTACATGTGTGAGTTTGTGCTCTCAAAGGATGGTCCTTAAAAAACTCCCCGCTGGAAGCTATTGTGCATATTGCAAAAGGACCGTTGCTAAGTGCCAATTGAGCTGGTACTGTATACTTGCCATTTTAAAAGAAGATTTCATACCACTTGATTATGTTAAATAGAAATGTTTGAAATTTAAACTGAATTACATCAAAATGGCACAGTAGTTATATGTCTAAAGAGCTTCTGCTATTCTCTCTCATAACTAATGTCAATCCCTTCTGGTAGACAGTTTAATGTGAAACAGTGGTGGAGTATATTACAGGTGAAGTTTAGAGCACCTTGATATAAAAAAGTCATAAATAAATATTACCTTAAAACCAGGCCTGTGTTTGTATTAATAAGCAAGAACTCCTTTACAGTAAAATACAGCCAAAAAGAGACACAATTTTTTACTGTCAGAACTTTATCTTTCGCCTTTAGGTTGCTCTAAAGCGTCAGAGATTTTTCTGTGCAGATGATAACTATTTGGGGAACTCAATAATGCAATCTGGAGAATATATTTAGTAGAAATAATGCAGATATTACCTCAAGATCAACTTACCAAGAGAAAAAAGAAAAAATAATATTAACGATAGATAGTAAACATCAGAGTCTGGCTTGAACCAGAAATCCAAGATCATTATCAGGTAGATGGTAGGGAAGAAGTGAATGCTACATCATAAACAATGGAAAATTTCTTTAAAAAAAAAAAAAGAGATGGGCATCTAGTCTACATGCACAAATCTGGTATTTTTATGATCAATAACTGCTGATCTTACATGCAGAGATGGACAAAACCAGTAAATTTTCTTTAAAAAACTACTTCAGGATTTATTAATTGAAAGAAATTTGGTTAGTTCTGTGGGAGGAAAGAAAAGGAAAACTCAGATAAACTATTTTTACTAGTTGCAAAATATATGCTTTTAAGTTTTCATTTTGAAATATTTGTTTTTGTTTATTTCTAAAAGACAAAAAATTCTGGCAAATTAAATATTTTTTTTTAATTACTTCAGTATATATCAGATGAATCTGAGAGAAAGGGATTGTCTGGGGTTTTTTCAAGGACTTTATATTTCAGGTGGTCTGGAAATTCTAAAATGCAATTTTACATTTATAGAATGAAGAGAAAAATCATTTAAACACTCCAGGGACACCAAATATGTTCTTACCTGTATAGGAGTATTATTTTATCTTACAATGTGATTAAATGTCACCCCTTTCCCCCCATTCAATCTGATTTTACCCTTGGAAGGCAACAGATAATTTCCATATCAAAAAAGCAATTGCACTTTCAGGCACTGTCACTCAGTCTCCTATGATGTCACCAGAACAAGTTGGTTAATAGGTGTGGATGGAAATGACAACCAGTTTCATGGGCAGGAAGTTCTTATAGGGGTACTGGGATGCATTCCATGGTCAAAAAAATGTTGCAACCCACACACTTACATTCTAGTGCTTTTATTCCTTCCTAGCAGCTGAGCTGCACACTTTGACGTGTCGCTTTGTCTGATGCTTATAGTCCTGAGCTCAAGTTTGGTTTTCAGTGATGGTACCTGACCTACTGGCATGTTATAAGATAAAATCAAGACCTTAGACTGCCTATTCTGTTACAAAATTGAAATCTACTCTGCTTCATGGAGGTGAAGAGCAACTCCTTTTAGACTGTATTGAAATGGTATTGTTCCTTTTTATTTTTTTATATAAACTCAATACCCTTAAGACTTCATTGTTAATACCCTGCTGCAGTTTTATTTAGAAATGCAATTTGAAATTTATCTCTTACTTGGCTTCTGTTAAAGCACAAAAATATGTACTTTGAGTTAAATGTTGCTTTTGACTGGGATCTAGTGTGGTCAGTTCACCCATGGGGTGAAAAAAAAAGTATGGTTATGCAATGATAGTGCTGGAGCTAGTATTGTAGTGGTGACACAGAAACCCAAATTACAGTAACTCACTCCCCTAATTGGTTACTCCTGAGGTATTGCTTTGAATCACTCTTATTCAAACTATCACTGCAACCACCATACTGAAACACCTACATGATCTCTTGCATGAGCAAATGTCAAGTGAAAGAGCAAAGGGATCCTCTGAAACACTACTTCTGTCCTGGATGGAGTGAATGACACCTGGCACAGGAATATTGACATCCCAGGATCAGACTAATGCCTGGCTTCTTCTTTTTGTTTCTTGTTTGTTTGTTTCTTTGTTTAATAGAAGGAATTTTGCAGTTTGCTCTACAGTTCACGCAGGACGAAGCAGGAAGGGCACAGCCACACTCTTGGCTCTTGCTGGTGGGTTGTATGGTAGGTGTGTGTGGTTTTGTTTGGTGGTTGGGGTTTTGTTTGTTTGTTTTGTTTTCAATTTGTATTTGTTTTTGGTTTTGTTTTTGGTTGTTGTTGGTGGTTTTTGTTTGTTTTATTTTGTTTTTATTTGTTTGTGGTGGTGGTGGTGGTGGGTTTTGTTTGGTTTTTTTTGTTGTTATGTTCCTTTGGTTTTGGTTTTGGCTTTTTTTTTCCTCTCTCCAACTCAACTAGATCCAGCAATGGTTTCCAAATTATCAAAAGCCATTTCTGCTGCTGCCAGCAGGAGTGTTCTAACCTAAACAGAAACCCCCAAGAAGGATGCAGCTGTCCAGGACACTGGCTATAGCGAGTGTCTGAGCCTGGCGTTAGCACCAGAGCACAATATGACAGACATCTACATATGGTGCGATCAGGTGAATGATTTGCTCTGTTTAGTGACAGAGCTTAAGGAAGAAGTGGAGAGGCTAAGAAGTATTAGGGAAAGTGAAATAGACAGCAGTTACACCCCCTTCAACCCCAAAAGAACTTCAGCTGGAGTCAGAGAAGCCCTGCCCCTCCTGCCATCAGGCAGACTGAGCAAACCAAGTAGATGGGGGGAATGGAAACAGGTCCCTGGTCAGAGAGGTAAAAGAATGCCCTCCCAGCCACCATCACCTCCCCGGGTGCCCTTAAAGAACAGGTGTGAGGCCCTGGACCCAAAGAGTCAGGCAAATGACACTCAGGAAAAAGATCTGTCTGAAGGGTCTCCTGGTTGCACTCCATCTATTAGATGAATTACAACTGCCGCTATTAAGAAAAAAGAAGAGTAGTTGTAGTTGGTGATTCCCTTCTGAGGGGAACTGAAGGCTCAGTATGATGACCGGACCCATCCCACAGGCATGTCTGCTGCCTTCCTGGGAGTGGGGTAAGGAGACTCCTTGAGCTAATTCAGCCCTCTGATTATTACCCACTTTTGGTAGAACAGGTTGGCAGTGATGAGATCAATAAGAGAGGTACCATGGCAATTAGAAAGGGCTTTAAGGCTTTGGGTCAATTAGTTGATGGGACAGGAGCACAGGTGGTGTTCGCCTCAATTCCTGCAGTAGCAGGTATGAATGAGGAGTAGGAAAACCCATTTTATCAGTAGGTGGCTAAAGGATTGTTCCCACAAGCAAAATTTTGGGATTTTTTGGTCATGGAGCAAAATTTATGGTACCAAGACTGCTAGAGTCGGATGGGCTTCATCTATCTAGCAAGGACAAAAGAACCCTAGCATATATGTTGTCGGGGCTGACCAAGAGGGCTTTAAACTAGGTTTGAAGGGGGAAGATGCTGAAACCAGGCTCTCCAGAAAAGAGCATAAGGGTGGAAAGACAGGGTTAGGAGTGATATCAGCAGCCCAGCTGAAGTGCATGTACACCAGTGCACACAGTATGGGTAACAAACAAGAGGAGCTGGAAGCCATCGTGCAGAAGGTAAGCTATGATGTAGTTGCCATCATGGAAACGTGATGGGATGACTCACATGATTGGAATGCTTCAATAGATGGCTATATGATCTTCAGAAGAGACAGGTGAGGTAGGAGAGGTGGAGGGGTGACTCTATATGTTAGAGAGACTCTTGACTGTGTAGAACTTGAGGTCAGTGACTGTAAGGTTGAGTGCTTATGGGTCAGAATCAGGGGGAAGGCCAACAACACCAACATCCTGGTGGGAGTCTGTTACAAACCACCCAACCAGGATGAAGAGGCAGATGAATTATTCTACAAACAGCTGGTGGAGTTTTCAAAATCACCAGCCCTTGTTCTTCTGGGTGACTTTAACCTGCTGGATGTCTGCTGGGAACTCAACACAGCAGAGAAGAGGCAGTCTAGGAGATTCCTAGAGTGTATGGAGGATTTCCTGTTGCAGCTGATAAATGAACCTACCAGGGCTGGGGCCACATTAGACCTGCTGTTTACAAAACAGAGAAGGGCTGGTGGGAGGTGAGATGGTCAGAGGTTGGCTGGGGGACAGTGACCATGAAATGATAGAGTTCTCAATACTCGATCA
This sequence comes from Platyrinchus mystaceus, assembly GCA_035041135.1. Taxonomy (NCBI): domain Eukaryota; kingdom Metazoa; phylum Chordata; class Aves; order Passeriformes; family Tyrannidae; genus Platyrinchus; species Platyrinchus mystaceus. The sequence continues at coordinate 24,763,901 of JAWWLV010000045.1, forward strand.
AGTAAGGAAGGACGTCAACAAAACCTCTACCCTGGACTTCCAGAGGGCAGACTTTGGCCTGTTCAGGAGGCTGGTTTGGGGAGTACCTCAGAAAACAGCCTTTAAACACTGAGGGGTACAGGAAGGATGGACATACTTCAAGAAAGGAATCTTGAAAGCGCAGGAAGAGGCTGTCCCTATGTGCTGAAAGGTGAGCTGGTACAGAAGATGTCCAGCCTGGCTGAACAGGGATATTTTGCAGGAAATTAGGGGGAAAAAAAGGAGTCTATCACCTTTGGAAAAAAGGGCAGGCAACTCATGAAGTGTTAAGGAGTGTAGTTAGGTCATGTAGAAAGAAAATTAGAAAGGCAAAAGCACAATTTGAACTATATCTGGCCACCTCTGTTAAGGATAACAAAAAGTCTTTCTACAGATACACCAATAGCAAAAGGAGGGGCAAGGAAAACCTACATTCTTTATTGGACATGGATGAGAACATAGTCATCAAAGATGAGGAAAAGGCTGAGTTGTTTAACACCTTCTTTACCTCAGTTTTCAGCAGTAAGACAGGTTGTCCTGAGGACAGCTGGCTTCTGGAGCTTGTAGACAGAGATAAGAAGCTGAATAGCCCCCTGTAATCAAGGAGGAAACAGTGACCTGCTGAGCCACTTGGATCCTCACAAGTCTATGGGATCAGATGGGATCCACCCAAGGGTGATGAGGGAGCTGGCAGAAGAGCTTGCCAAGCAGCTCTCCATCATTTACCAACAGTCCTGGCTCACTGGGGAGGTCCCAGATGATTGGAAGTTGGTGAATGTCACACTGATCCACAAAAAGGGCCAGAAGGAGGAGCACTACAGGGAAACTACAGGCCCGTCAGCCTGATCTCAGTGCCTGGCAAAGTTATGGAGTAGATCATCCTAAGTGCAATCACACAGCACCTATAGGATGGACAAGGGATCAGACCCAGCCAGCACGGGTTTAGGAAGGGCAGGTCTTGTCTGACCAACCTGATCTCCTTTTATGATCAGGTGACCCACCTGGTGGATGAGGGGAAGGCTGTGGATGTGGTCTATCTGGATTTCAGAAAAGCCTTTGACACTGTCTCCCATAGCATATTCCTGGAAAAGCTGGCAGCCCATGGCTTGGACAGGGGCACTCTCTGCTGGGTAAGGAACTGGCTGGAGGGCCGGGCCCAGAGAATGGTGGTGAACGGTGCTGCATTCAGTTGGCGGCCAGTCACTAGTGGTGTCCCCCAGGGATCAGTGTTGGGTCCAGTCCATATCTTTAGCACCATTAGCAGATTCGCAGATGACACCAAGTTGGTGGGGGAGTGTCAATCAGCTGGAAGGCAGGAGAGCTTGTCAAGCTGGAGCTGGAGAGTTGAGCTGATTCCAACAGGATGAAGTTCAACAAGGCCAAGTGCCGGGTCCTGCACTTTGGCCACAACAACCCCCTGCAGCACTACAGGCTGGGGACAGAGTGGCTGGAGAGCAGCCAGGCAGAAAGGGACCTGGGAGTTTGGATTGACAGGAAGCTGAACATGACCAGCAGTGTGCCCAGGTGGCCAAGAAGGCCAATGGCATCCTGGCCTGTATCAGGAACAGTGTGGCCAGCAGGACCAGGGCAGTGATTCTATGATGCAAATGCTGTATCTGTTATAGTAAAGAAGTAAATATTGTGTAAGTATGGACTGATGACTCATCATATAAGTGGATGAGACAGTGCTGAAAACTGAGGAATATGTAGCACAGGTGATGTACCTTCTATTGCAACATTAATTTGTTCACTGAAATATTTTTAAATTTGTAGATTTAAAATAAAAAAGAATTTTTTTTCATTTTGCTTTGAATTTTTATGCTGAATTTTATTGAAAGATACTTTTAAAAATCAGTGATTTTAGTATTCATTTTTATCAAATTATAATCTTTTACCACTTAATAATAGAGGAGCAGAAGCTTTTTAAGCACATAACAACTGTGACAATTTGATGGAATTCAGTTTGAGTAATAATTTTACCAAATAATATATTTCTTCTAAAAAATGCCATTTATAAAAACATTATCCACAATTTAGGCAGAATGGTAAAGCAAATGTCATTTTTAAACACACGATCCACCTTTGCTGAAAGCGCAGCACAATCACAACATGTTATAGGAAATGTTGGCATGCTTTGGAAGACAGGATAACTCTATCAATAGATTATTAAGCTTAGATGAGTGCACAGCATTCTGAGCTAAATACTATTTATTCACTTCTTCCCGTGCATCTCCATTGATTTTAATGAGTTTTCATGGGTTTAACTTAAGACAGGATATGAGTCTCAGCACCTTATTCATGAAGACATAGTTGTGTGACATAGACTAAAGCATTTGTAGACTCACAAAGAGCAACTTTTGCTCTCTTTGTACATCTTCTGGACTAATGCCCCAGGGAAAGTGTAGTCCTGGAGACAGGATCTAGCAGATACAAACATAAAAGCAAACTCAGCATGGATACTTTTAGGAAAGAGCGGAGGCATTCCTTTGGCAATCACAGGTCTTCAAGTGAAGGATGGAAATAAAATTCCTTAAGTTGAAGTTCTTCTGCAGAAAGGAGACACAGGCAGAGAATGCAAAACATACTGAAATAAAATTAACTATCAAGTATAAATAGTAGCAGGGACTGAAAGCATATGTAAAGGTCTACTTCCATAATTTCAGAAATGGAAACTATAACTCTCAGTGAGAAGGCCAAAAATATTTCTTTCCACACCTCAGTTCCTCCCACAAAACTCCCAAGAAGAGTTCTTCCAAGATACCTGGACTGTCTTCATAAAGCATCAAACTTGTGATATTTCTCCTTTTGCAGCTAATTTTATCTCTGTAGAAAGTTTTAAATTTTCTTCTAAGATTAAGATATTTGCCTGGAAGTAACATGAGTTGCATCCTCCATCTGCAGATGTCTAGAAAATTCAGCAGTTCAGACTGTAATTCAGCTAAGCAGACAAGCATCTACACCTGCTGATGGTCCAGCTACCTCTCAGAGAGGCTGCATGGCCTGAATCGGACTGGCTGGAGCACAGACAAATGACATCACAATAGTGTCCAGAAGTCTAATTTCATTTAGTCAATGAAAGAACAGAGTATTTTGCATACGAAGTGAAACACTGTCAGTCAAAGAGCCTGAGAGTGCTCCAGCCCTTGTTCCTCATAGACCTCAAGCAAGGGCACCTGATGTGTAAATCACAGAATCAAGTGGGTTAGAAAAGACCTCTGAGATCATCAAGTCCAATCTATGACCCAACACCACCTTGTCAACTAAACCGTGGCACTAAGTGTCACATCTAGTCTGTTCTTAAACACCTCCAGGGGTGGTGACTCCACCACCTCTGTTGGCAGTCCATTCCAATGCCCAATCACTCTTTCTGTGAAGAACCTTGTCCTAATGTCCAATCAAAACGTCCCCTGGCACAGCTTAAGACTATGTCCTTTTGTCCTACTGCTGATTGCCTGGGAGAAGAGACCGACCCCCACCTGGCTACAACCTCCTTTTAGGTAGTTGTAGAGAGTGATGAGGTCTCCCCTGAGCCTCCTCTTCTCCAGACTAAACATCAGCTCTCTTAACCCTCCTCATAGGACTTATTGAATTAAATGATATACTTTACTTTGAATTACTTCTCAGGAACTACACTTTTTTGATAACAGTTATATTCAATTTAGAGCTTTAGGATGGAATTGAGAGGAAAAGGTAGGTAGGTCCTACTGTTGACTGATAAACAAGGTGGTACTTTCCCCTACACAAAACAACACCAGCTCTCTCAGCCACTCCTCAAAGGACTTCTACTGTTCCATATCCTTGCTGGGCACTGAGGTCAGGTTGACAAGCCTGTGGTTTCCCGGATCCTCTTTCTGGCCCTTCTTATCAATGGACATCACATTGGTCAAATGAGAACAGAAGAGAAGAAAGAAAAAGCCCAGTGCAGCATCAGCAGGACAATTCTGGAAGGGAGGGACACAGGTGTTATCAGAAGGAGGGTTCAAAGGAAGGAAAAACAGGAAGAGAGATGAAGGAGGAGAGAGAATGCTCTCTTCCTTTCAGCAGCATCATGGTAGCAGGTAAGCTGCCATCAGCCTCTGGTTTTAGAGGTCTCAGCTCTACCTTACCTCTATTTTTAAGAACTCATAAAAAGCCACTTTCATTTCTTCAGGGAATACTGTAAACACAAGAAGTCTCCCACTTCAGAGGAAAATCAGTCTTCCAAAGTTACTATCTGCTTGGGTTAGTACATCTGCCATTGGAACAAGTCCATTTCTTGCCAGTATGAGATTAGGCCTTCTTATATGTAAGTGCTAACTTGTCAGAAAACAGTGGAAAATAATTTTATTAAACATTTATTACTTTACTTTCATGGAATACTGCAGTTTACTTAATCTTCAGGGACATGAACAAGTGTAAAATGAATATTTTTAACTAACCTTAACTGTAAACCTTAGGACAAGCTTTCAGGAGGCAAATTCCTTCTTCAGATAAAAACTTGTCTTCTCTTAAGAAAAAAAAATTATGTTTAGCTTGGTTTTCTAGTTTATTTTGCAAAGTTTGTATCAGGCTTTTGCATTCTATATCTTACCTGAAAAGCATGGATACTCCTGCAGGAACATGCACATTAACACATTAACACATTACCTTGAAGAATTCCAACTTTTCTAATATTTGAGATTAATTCCTGTATTTTGTTACCTTTAAAAGATTTGCTTCATAATGGTGTTATTACTAGTCCATTATACCTCTCCTGAAAAATTTTCCCACAAGAATTTTGTTGTGGATGCCCTTAATATTTCACAAGTGTTCCATAAAATACCGCTGTCTCTTTAGAATTTATCATGTTCCTTTCCTTCCTGTAACTGCAGACAGAATATAATTCTTTTAGTGGTCTGTATGAATATTCATAAGTGACAAGTACTCTGAGTTCTAAAATATCGGATAGAGAGGTTTTACAATTATTAGATCAGGGCTTCTCTCAGTTGTACCCTGGGATTAAAATGTCTTTATTCCTGTGCAGTAGCAGAGGAAGAACACAAGATTACAATAGATTTAACAAAAAGGAGATAACTTTGCATTATTTTTCATTCTTCTTTCAGTCTCCATCACGAGGATGGAGTCATGCTGTGACATTCTTCTCTGGGTATTGGTACATGAGAATGATATACTCGACTTTGAATGTCTCGAGTTTAGTAACGTATAATAGTTGAGTTTTACTTCTTTCACCTCAGTATTTTGCATTTTGATAGGCAAGTGCCACTTCACCGCTAAGGCCCTTCTGCTGACCTTTAACACAGCAGGTAGCTTTAGCAGTGCAATTATCACAATAGGTTGTGGTGTCCTGGAGGAAGTCAGCATGTGCACATGTATAAACTGGGATATCAAGGAAGTTAGAAGAAGAGGATCACATACCAGGCAGAAAAAGTCATTTGATCATGTCAACCCAGTCAAGCCAAAGTCAGAGTGATGGTTATGTTGGAAATTCTTGCTTAGCCTCCCTCATCCATTTGAGTGAAAACGTACGAGACTACAGATTAATGTGACCCTGTGTGGTGGGGGAAAACAGTTTTTCCCCCCCTGAAGGTGAGAAAATGGTAAACCCCCAGGGGGTGGTGATCTTTAG
>JAWWLV010000045.1:24775572-24784078 GCA_035041135.1 Platyrinchus mystaceus
AAACCCAGTAGGGATGTGAATGACAGAAGGTTTAATGTTCCCAAGACTGCTGAAACCTTGGAACACTGATATATGGCAGAATCGTTAATATGTATAAGGCTACTCATGGCCTGTGACCCCAAAGTGTATCTTCTGGCCTTATCACTTTTCCAGGAGAAAAAGTAACTACTGACATGTGCATCCCCACAAATAATTCTAAGGGAATTTGTAAAGTGAAATTTCATAAAATGTCATACTAATGAAAGAAATCATTTATGGATGCAATATGCCCATTTATAACATTTGTGTACTGAACAGGCACAGTAAGCTTTGCTTTACCACACCCACAGCCTATTGCAAATGTGTCTTTTGCTCTCTGACAGAGATTCAGCTTCTAAACTAAACTGTATATATTTTAATTTCATTGATACATATGTCATAGCAATTAAGGAAGGATTTACATGGTAGCTTTCTATTGTACACACTGTTAGGTCAAATGTAGTACATCAAACAAGGACATACATTTCATAAATTCCAGAGTTACAACAATACCATACATAGCCATTCCACATCCTGGAAGGCAGCATAGGTCTAACAAAGTGAGAGGAATAAGAGCACGGTTTTTGCTCCTGTGAGCTTTTTCAGTGCTGCTCCTCCATTGGCAACAGCAGAGGTCAGTGGTTTGGGCCATTCCATTCGTATTATCTTAATCTGGACCAAGTTTAGATGACAAACACAACAAATCTCTGCAGCAATTTAAAATAAAGCATATATTAAGAAAAAATTAGGCCCTGATTAATTAAAGTTGAATCATTGCTATCAGAAATGCCTTATTCTGCAGAGTAAGGTAAACAAAATTTACATATTGAGTACCAAAAATATGTATGAATTTATAGTTTAAAAATAATATCTAAGGATATAAATAAATACCACATATCTCAAAAAGACAGATGGAGTTTCCTATTTTAAGAATGTAGCATTCCGTATATTTCAATAAATAATTCTTTCCTGTTTCTCAGAACAGCTTTTTTACTTTATTTGTACAATTTTCTAGTTAAAGATACAGCAAATAGTAAGTGCAGTAAATTAAACATTTCTGAAATGATCATTTGAACTAGATTTCCACTTCTATAACATGTAGGTAATAACCAATTTCAGAATATGCTTTCTTATTATAAATACTAAAAACTTTATTTCCTTGTTCCTTGAAAAAGTGTTAGAATTAATATTAAGCACTCATTTAAAAACACATAGTACCAAAATTGATGCTAAATTAAAGGAATTCCTTGCATTAGATATTAAGCTTTAATGACAATTTAAGGGCGAAAAACAAACACTTTTTTATTATGTTGTTCATTAGAGAATTATTCCATTTTGCACGGAATTGTAACTATTGCCAATTAGACTGCTTGCTTTAAAAGACACTCAAGTCAGGATGTTCTCTGAATTACATAATTCACCATATTCTTACTAATGAAAAGTTTAGGTGACAGAATACATAATGCAGAAGTTCAAGCTTTATACCTACCATCCTTTATTCATTCATACATAGAATATGTACTTTATTATGTTAATCAAAATGCTACATAAGTCTATTTTTCTGAGTAATGCGTTGCAATTCAATTTCACTTCGATAGAGTAGTGCAAGCAATTACATCTATTTCATCCATAGAAACTCATCCCTCTGTCTCTATCTTTTTAAATGCTGTATTGACTTATGGTATATGAGCTGTTAAAACCATGCAGACTTACAAAGAATCTTCATTTGCAAATGGAAACTGAAGCAGAAAACTTCTGACTTTTTAAATCTCTGATATTTAAATTGCATTTTCATATGTATAGAAATAGCTCAGCAACACTATTTTAAGTAATTCTTTAGTTCAACCTTTGTCTTTCTAGTCTAAACATTTTTTTTTTATTTCTCCAAAGTTTATCTGGACTTTTTCAATATGATGTATGTCAAGGAATCAGCCTAAGTGATAAAAGTAGGAAAGAAAAGTCTGCATCAGTGAGTATTTATATTGGCAAGAGCTGACACTTTTATAAAAGAAAAACAAGCACAGAGGCTGTTCATTTCAGAAATTAAATCAGCTTCACTTCATTTCTCTCAGGAAAACATCATTGCATGAAATGATATAAATCAGTATTGATATCAGTGGGCTTCAAACTAGAAGAGACAAATGCACTCCTCAGCACAGTAATTCAATGGCTCCGAGTCAAGTTTACTATTGTCTCATTTCTACTAATCATTGTAAAAATTTCCTGTGAAATAATTATCCCTAAAACAATCAAGACAGTATATCTCTATAAAGGAGAGGATCGATTTAACAACAAACTCCAGATTTAACTGTATTGATTAAAGGGCATTCAGTGTAATTTTAGTGAATTATGTTTGGCTTTCATTTCCCAGTAGAAATTTTTCTTGTGATGATCAAAAGGTAAATTACAAACTACTACATGGTCTTTTGTGTGCTACCTATATAACACCCAACTATTACTTTTCAAAGAAACATTGATGTAAGAAAGGACAAAATATTGTTGTTTTTTTTTTTTACACATGACATCTTACTATAAGAATCAGATGACCGAGTTTATAGCACTTACCTAAGAGTCTGATGTCATCTTCTCAATTCATTAATACAGAAATCGGGACTGCATTAAAGAGTCTCTGTTAAAGGAACAAATCCAAGATCATCTTATGAGAATAGAATTAGAAAGATTAAGAAAGTAATATGATTTTTCTTCTTAAATAGGAGTAATTTCAAAGGAGCTGTTAACACTTTCATTTCTGAAACTTACTTACTGGCACAAGGGAGAACTAAAGGAATCAGAGAGATTCAAAGACAATTTAATGTATCTGTAAGTCTGACACCACTGCTGAGACAATTTAATTGAGGACTAATTGGAACTAAGAAGGCTAGTTATTTTGTGAACTGCACGTGTATTAGTTCCAGTCATTTTTAATCCGATGTAACGATGATAAAGAGTCTAACTTACTTTGTTTAGTTAATAACATTAGGCCAGAAAGGATCACCTAGTCATTTCATGTTACCCAATACATTGCTAATATAAACAATGTCTAATTACAGTGACTACATACTCCCATGAAATGACCAATTAGAGCATTTGCTGATTCTAAATGTTCACTGTTAGAGACATTTCCACATGCTTTCTGTGAATCACATTCATAAATTCTACCCTAGCAGGTAGGAAGCATAAAAGCAGAATATGTGAGGAAAAAGTTGGTTTTAAGCAGCACAAAGGACATTTAAATTCTCAGAGCTTCCATGCAATAATATATCAAATTAAAATGCATTTTTTGTTATTCCCTAGGACTACGTAATATTGCACATTTATACGCTCTTCTTGCTGAATTGAACAGATCATGTAGTGTGTTCAAGACTCATATGATAAAGAAGTCATGTGTTAACATTTTAATATTTAGACCAACAAATTTAGAGTGATTTGTATTCACTTATAAAGCTGATTTATTGACTGTTAATCTGTATCTGATATGAATAATATCAGAATAATCTCTGACTTACTTTTGTTACTTTATTGATGAGTCAATAACTGCCCCCTGAAAACACCAGTCTAGCACTTACCAGTTTTATGAAGTAACAAAATCAGACAATGATATTGACAGCATGTTTGTTAACCTCAAATTCAAATCAAAATAGCAAAATGTAATAAATGAAAACAAATTGCTTTTTTAATGATTGAATTATTATCCCTTAAATAATCATGCTGAAAAATTTGCCAGTTCTGTCAGCGTAAATAACAGAATACCAATATGTGCATTACCAGATCTAATTCACACAAAGTTTTAGAAATACTGGAAAAAATGATACATGGTTATCTAGGCAATTTAAAAAAAATAAATGCATTTACAAGGAATGCAATTAATGCATGTATCACAGACAAATAAAAATTAGATACTGCAAAAGTATCTGAAAGTGTTTCAGTTGCTCTGCAGGTGTCTAAAATGCTTTGCTACCACACATGTTTGTACTGTGCAAGGTCCAATCCTTCTTTGACTTCAGTGAGTTCAATGTTGCCACTCAGGTCAGTATGCTAGTGTCAGGTGCTTTTCCTATTCTTAATCAATGTCCTAAACAATGCTAATCTACATACATTAAAGTTTTTCCTTAGAATAAAAGGTAGCATGACAATCCACATATCTGACCACCAGAATTGTTTGAGGGAATTAAAATGTAACTGAAAACCCATATCATGTAAATAACTGCAGTTTGCGAAAAGCTAAAAGCAAAAATTAAAAGATCTCTTAAATTAATTGGTATATGCTGAATGTGCATTACATTTTCTTGTCCAGAATATTTAAATATGAAATATATTATAAACTTTGTCTTATTGTAATTAGATTAATAAAAGAAAGTAATTAAAAGACCCTCACAATTTTTTCCTAAGAGCTAGAAATTATTAACTATCCAGAAAAGAATCAAAGCTTTTATATGAAAAATCGTTCTTTGGGCTGAATTGCAATAAATCAGTAAGACTGTTATTTTTCAAAAGGTAATAATTGTCTTCATATAAACCAAAAATATTGTTTGGGATGATTAATATACAATGCCGTATTATGCATTTGGGAGTGTCAATGCATAATTTTTAGTTCTAATGTTATTATGTAATTGAGAGAACATGTTCATTTGCCCTAATAACTACTAAGATGCACTTAATAAAATGAAATGTAATAATACTTGTAATTTAATCTATTCATGGAAGTAATTTTAAAAGTCTAACATTCTCCTTAATGTGGATAACATTCATAAATTATAAAGTGTTGTGATGCAGAATTGACAATGCCATTGTTTTTTACACTTTGAGATGAATCTGCAGCCTTCATTATCTGCATACCAACTCAGGATTATCAAGGGCAAACAAAAGATAATTAACACCAGAAACAGGCAAATGCAGGAGCTACTGAGTGAGGTTTTTCATTTAACGTAGAACCTTTAGAAACTGGAAAGTGGAATATCTGTTTAAAATCTTTTTTCCCCCTTGCACAAAACTGTTCCACTATGTTTTCTTCTCTATATTTTATTTTTTTTTTGTTATAAGACTATATTGGCATGTTCAATCTTAGATGTATTCAGTAAATGAATGTGTTAAGAAAAGCATTTTTTCAAAGTACTAAGTGTTAATTTTCTGCAGTCGTTCTTTTTTGTCTAGAACAACAGACAGGTAACTGTGGTGTACATATTCAAGTTCTATAGTTTCACTTGCCCATAGCATATCTGTAAATAAGTCACTTAACTTCTCCTAACCCTATTGTGCAATGCTCTAAGGATGAAAACTTCAACTATACAAATTTGATTAACAAATAAGATATATTTTTATGTTAATAGCTTGTAGGAAAAAGCATATGAGACTGCCTATGGCATTTTTATATGTACTCACAGCAGAACAATAAAGGTTTACTAGATGTTGATATAGTTACACGACAGTATACTTCACAGTGAGAATAGCTGAAATGATTCTCTTCAGTTTTTTGCACAAGAAATCCTGAATATGATTCTGCATTGCACTCTAAAATGTTTGCCATAAAACTAGTAATTTCAGAAATTAATCCGTGAAGATACTCCACAAAGAGAACCTTTTGAATGCAAGGCAAAGAAGCATTATATCGTTGGACTCTTATCTGTAAATGAACAACCTTCTGCAAAAAGTCCAGGCAAAGTCATTTTACAAATGGAAATACAGGAGAGTGACATTCAGAATTTTATACAACTTACAGATGTTGATGACAGTTGAAATCTCCTCCCCTTACTTACATAAGAAATTCTAATTTCAGAGGAATGTGATTATTAGCCCATGAGCTATCCATGAAAGATTCAACCAGTTGTGTCTAAACATCATGATATATTACAATACCTTCACTTTTTATACTAGAAACGCCTTTTAAGTAACTGATCCAAAAATTATATGCAAACAGTAGGAGCTTGCTTTTCACCCACCACAGTGGGTTGACAGCACCTTATGCAGGGATAAGGTTTACATACTAAGATTCAAGCTGCAAGACAACTTGATGAGTCTTCTTCTCTTCCAGAAGGTATGAAGTCAGTTATTGTGGTACCTTCATTATCAGAATTGTCCCTTATTTCTACTGCCCGAACCTTTTTTCTCTGGTCCTGACTCACACTGGGCAGTGACAGGCATCAGAAGGAGCGTGGGACAGGGAAGCCTTTGTGAGTATACTGCCCCTCATCCAGACCTCAGCGAGAGGAAGAGGCTGAGGTCGAGGCCAAGTGCTCTCTCCGTGTCCTTGGTTCAGTTCTCACGGCCAGACAAGTATTTAAGTGCCTGAAACCCCACAGCAACTGTGTGGTTCACGATAAGCTCAATATGAGTCAACCAAATGCCCTGGATATCAGAAGGATGTGAGGTCCCCTGGGGTCCATCAAGCACAGCATACCTAACTGGTTAAAAGAAGCGACTGTACCACTGGGCTCAGCCTTACCTCAAGTACTCTGGGCAGTTTTGGGCGCTATAGTAGATTATAATGTGTCCAAAGGAGGGGAACAAAGATGCCAAAAGGACTAGAGGGCATGACTTATGAGGAGCAGATGAGTATATTTTGTTTATTCAGCTCAGAGAAGAGGAGGCTGAAGGGTGATCTCATCACTGTCTACAACCTCCTCATGAAGGGAGCAGAGAGGGAGGTGTTGATCTCTTCTTTCTGGTGTCCAGTGAGGGAATGGATTAAAGCTACATAAGCAGAAATTCAGACTGGATATTATGGAAAAATTCTTCACTGAGAAGATGGTCAAACACAGGAACAAACTCTTGAGGAAAGTGATCATGGTCCCAAGACTCCAACTGGACTTCAATAAGTGCTTGAACAATGCCCATCTTTGTTTTAATTTTTTTTTTGGTTTAACTTTTAGGTTATCTCATGTGGGGGCAGGATTTGGAGTCAATGATCCTCATGGGTCTCTTCCAACTCAGGATACTCTAGGAATCTAAGATTCTAACTAATGGGAGTCTCAGGCACTGACTAGTTGTCATTCTAGTTCCTAGATACTTCTGAAAAACAGAGCTCCAAACTTTTCCCACACTCAGTTGGGAAGCTTGGGAATCTGGTAAAAATTAAGAATCAAGATGCTAAAACTCTTAAGTGCTATGGGGATCTAATTTTTTTTTTTTAGTTAAAACTCCTTTTTTTAAGGACATTAGCTTCAATTCTGCAAATATTTGTATAAAAGCTTTTTAACATAAGGTCTTTAAAACTAAATGTACCATGGCTGGAAAAGATACCATGTCCCTTTGAACTAATAGAGAATATCAGTTCCTTCACATATTTTTTTTTTTATTTAAAAGCCCCTGTCCTTTCATTGAATTCATCTTCTATTTAACTCCCCTCCCCCTGAAGGAAAATAAGGCATACTCTACTATCTGTGAGCTGACTGTAAACATATTTTATGGAGTATGGTACCTTTTTTTAATTATGCACAGGAAAACACAGACAAAGTAGATGCAGCTTGATTATCAGGTGACAGGGTAACAAACACACAGTGCCAGATGGTGGTAGTGGACAGTTGTGGCCTCTGTTGCAATCACTGCTCCCCATGAACCCACTCCTGTCTCCTGAAACAGAAGCAGCAGCCTCTGCTGCTCCAGAGGACATTCACAGACCTAATAGATAACTTAAGACTTCTCCATTACAGAGACATTGCAGTAAAGTCTTGCTTCCATGCTTTGTCCTTCCAACTATTACTGCTATTATTACTAATACTACTAATACTAATAACAATAATGAAACCTGTTTGCTAATCTTCACGTATATTATGAGACTTCTTTCTCAAAAGTTTTCTGTAGATCTATCTTGCACCTATTTTCTAAGCATCTTTTAAATGTCTGTGGTGTTCATGGTTTTATTTTAAGAGCAGGATTTTCAGAAATCCGTAGTAAATAAGAGCTTCATCAGAACAAAAGGAGCTTCTGAAAGCAGACAGGGTGCTTGTTGAAAGGACTACTTTCAGCTGGCACATGAGGGACAAGGAGCTCTATAGGTCTATATGTCTAGCAAATTTTCCAGAACTCTTGGAAGAAAGCAGAGAAAGTTTGAGAAGATTGGCAGTAAGTCCTCAAAATTTGAAATAAGCAACTTCAAGTGTATCAAAGGACTAGATTTATCATATACTGGATACAGGTTGATTTTTCTCCCTTGCAGGTATATTTATGAAAACACATGCACCACAAAACATGCATCCACAAACCTATTGCCTGAGGATTAAATGATAGTAGATGATAACTCTTCCAGGAAGAACTGCCTTTGTGCTATATTTAAACTCAGTGGTCACCTTCCAGGACTGAACCAATAAAGAATTTTCTATTTCAAGTTGGGATATATATGATAAGGAAGCACTGAATCCTAACATTACCCCCTAAGATTCAACCTCTATTTACAGTGATAAGAATAAATAAATAAAGTGGCCAGTCTTCGCGAACGAAGATCTGGGAAAGGTCTTTTTACCTTTCAAGCCTGCGCAATGGATTTTTTTTTTAG
>JAWWLV010000045.1:24784626-24787126 GCA_035041135.1 Platyrinchus mystaceus
AGCTCCATCTGCCCGGGGGATTCGAACCTGCGGCCTTGGCGCTGAGAGACCAGCATCTTAACCGCTAGGCCACCAGGGGTCCCCAGTGATAAGAATAAGGATGAATATAATGTCAAAGTCTTTCAGTGCCTCAGAAGTCCAATCTAACACCTGCAGAATCCTTACAATATGGCAATGGTTGGAGGTTTTTATGCCTTTGTGCCCTAGAGATGCCATGAGTGCTTCCTTGGCTGAACACTTGATGAATGCTATGTTGCGGCTGCTTCAGAAATCCTTTAGATCTCCTTTCTGTCTTTAGTTTTGAGGTTGCTCCTAGAATACGTACCCTCAGTAAGGGGTCATCTTCAACATGTGGTCCTTCTTGTGTTACAACTAAGAACTGATGAGAGGCAGAAAGAAAAAGATACTTTTCCTTTGATTATCCTGGATGAGATTATGCTTCTGGTTTTTCAGGGGTAGGACTTACTGCTTGAATAATTGCAACATGTGCCAGATTTCCAAAACTGCCTGCATAATGACCATAACTGCCAAATATATGCAGAAACTGCAGGAACAAAGAATGGGTAGGTAATCTGCCTGTGTGTGCAATTATAGTAGCAGTTGTTCATACACGTTGCATGAATGTAGTTTTATGTATGCAATTATGGAAATCAAAGCCTAAGCTTGTACTGACAAATGTAGATACCTCCCTAACTGAAAGTGATGCCAGCTCTACTCTCTACTTTCAACTGACTGAAGAGCTTTTAAACTTCTTTTACTGCATTGATTCTTCTAGCTGTCCATGCACACTGTGTCTTATAATATTATTCAATTGATCTGCAGTTGCGGGGGCCAAAGTGGATCTCTAGAGAGAGGGAGAATAATTGTCCAAATTTATCAGTCATGTCAGATAAATGTCTACAAGTCAGAGCGAACTCCTCTGAGTGGAGCTGGAGAAAGGAGTAATCTGGAACTCTTTTGAGTATCTCATTGATGTAAGAATAGACCGATGAAGCCCTTGTTTGGTGGTCCAATTGTTCAGTGAACACATACTGTTGAAGTTACTGAAGCATATCCATTAATCTGTGTGCTACATGCTGAATAAAGGGATGAAAAATGCTTGATTCAAGCCACAGAATGATTTATTTGAGTTACAGCTGGTGGAGGTTTTTTTCAATCAGTTGTGGATTGCTAGAACATATTTTGTGACTAGAAATTCTCAATCAACATTTTATGGAATTTTTTGTGCACACTTAGGCTGCAATCTGAAAGTGAATTTCAAGTTTGAATAATGTAGCTAGTAGTTCTGTATTGAGTCTGTCAAGTAAGGAAAGCTTAACTTTGTCTATGGACTCAAAACAAAGTTTGACCATGGAAAAATATGGCTTGCTTATGCCAGTACCTTTGACTTAAAGAAGCTAAATCTGTCACTCATACTTGTGAGCTCTTTTCGAAAAGAATGGAGAGCATTAACCCATCTCTCAAGAAAACAGGGAGGAACATCAACTCCTATACAGAGAAATATTTAATTACAGTGTTACACACAATTTCATTGTAACATCACATCAGTGTTTCCCCACAAATACACTTGGGGGGAAGGGAAGGGCAAAAAAGCTCTAAAGGTCATGATGTTCCCTAGTTTAATAATTCTCAGTTTCTTAAAAAAACCTTCTGTTTCAGAGAGGTAAATAATGGTGGAAGTTACACTTCAAACTTGCATGTTTTAACTCGAATTCCAATGGCTCAAAGGCGATATGGTAGTTAGTGCCTTTAAGGACTCTGGGCTGAGCATCTCTTGTTCAAGTATTTATCTCTAAATAAAATAGCAGACCTGAGGATGAAGATATCTACCAATGCTATGAGGATTGAGGAGGACAAGTTCCCAACTGTTTGGTAAGAACAGTGGTTTGATTTTTCACTACAACACAAAAAACACTGTTACTTGTACCTTACTCACTGTTAGAAAGTCTCTTCATCAGCAATCATTATGGTTAGTTCTGCATGCTTCAGTTTACACAGCAAGCAACAATTTCATAGTTCCTGTGAAAGGCACATATCTCAGTCACTTCTCTATTCAGCTCTAGAGAAAGGCATTGTATTTCTTTATTTGTTATTTACCTCCAAAAAATAAGTAGGTTTAACAATCCAGATCATATTCCAACTTTAGATTTTCATACTACCTGACCAGGAAAAGAACTGAGACAGTGTGGTGGAAACCTTTTCAGTTTAATGAGAGATAATATTGATTTCCTGTGCTTCTGCCTTGTTCTGAGATATGGCAAAAGATTTCCACACACCAGATAAGACCAGGCTTCTCTGTGAAGAGGGATGATTCTTCTTCCCCGCTTCCCCTGTGAGAGGAACTTCAACTGACACCATGTGCTTCCCTGAGGGATCGGATCCAAGAAAAGACTACAGCATAGCTGAGCCACAGGGTCTACTTTCCAGCATGGAATTCAGAATTTTGCTTAAAATGCTGTGATTTCCAGCCAAGTCTGTTAAGAGGGTGAACCATCTCCAA
>JAWWLV010000045.1:24792126-24811133 GCA_035041135.1 Platyrinchus mystaceus
CAAGCAACTACGGTTCCACAAAGCCTCTTATGATAAAACTTGATACGAGCCCTGGCACGCTCTCCTGAGCCTTTTATCACCGGGGATACTCACTCACTTGGGCTGAACCATCAGGGTTTGTCCCTGGTTTTGCTTTGTATTTTAACGACTTGATTTCCCTCCGCCGTGAACAAACATGGGAGTCTCTGCAAGAATTAGCTGAGGCTTCCCAGATGCTGTACACAATTAACCTGGTTGCAATTCAACATTCCCAAGTACAGTACTTACGGTCTTATCTCGTGGGTGGGCATACTTGAAAGTCCTGAGCATCTTAGCGTCTGTGGGTTAGTAGGCTGAACACAACAGGTCTGTAGTGTAGAGCACCGATTTGAATTTTAACCACACTGTAGTTAATGTTTTTCTCTATATATATATTTGTTTTGTTTTGGGGGTGTGTGGTTTTATTTTTGTTTGTTTTGTTGTTGTTGGGGGGGCAGGGGGTGGGAAACAGATTATGTAACACACACCCACCCACCCACAACTGCAAAGTATAGATACTTTATCCCTGCCACTAGTGTATGCTAAGTATCTTCTCTTTTTTTTACCCTCAGGATGTAAACAGTGCGTTCAGACTTTGTGTAAGAGTTCAGTTGCTCTTTTCACTGGAAAAGGAGGATTGGTTGTTGGGGTAATGTGTTATTCAGTATTGGCTGAATATATTTTACTTTACAAGGCTTCTGCTGCTGTTGTTGCCAAGTTCTTCCAAATTGAAATCAGATTTGGATTTAGGTTCTCTAAGATGCTTATTCATGTTCCATGATAAGAAGAGAATTATTTATTAACATAATCATTCCCTGAAATTCATGAAAACAATGAAGACATCTGTGTATTTTTTGTGCATAAGTTAATATAGAATTTGAGCACAATTTTTACAAGAGATTTTAGTGGAAGTGTCAGTTGTCTTTTGTAATTTATGGCAAAGACATAGTTCAGATTGTTGGAAGCAGGCAAAGTCCAGAGACGCTAATATCAGAAAAACATTTTTCTGCCTTACAGAACATGGGGGTAGGACACATGAAGATTATTTGTAAACAGTTACAGCAAAGCTGTGTTGTATTTTCAGTTACACCAACATTTGTTTGTCCATATTAGGCAAGCATATTAGTTTCTGAAAGCAGTATTTGTTGCTGAATTATTGCACTCTCATGCAGATTTTTAGGGTTTTATTGTCCAAATTCAGTTTTATTACTGTGATCCATATGCTCTTTCTGCTTGTAAAGCAGAAGAAATTAACCAGAGCTTTCTAAGCAGAATTATCCAGGGACATCACTGGAGAATCTTCTTAAAAATTGATAGTATCACGGCCAATGGAAAGTAGTCTATGCATGAAGAGAAATACTGGATAACCTATAGCATCTTCTTGAAAAAACCTCAACCATCAAGCAGTTTTGCTCTGTCAAACAGTTCCTTGCAACTAACATAATCAAAAAAATTTGGCGATTTTCTTCAGAAAATATTCAATAGTAAGTTTTTCTGGTTTTTGTTTTTAATCAATAATCAGTTTCATTTTGGATCAAATAATATTCTGGAATTTCTCCACCAGCTGTCAAGAAGTTTGTTGGAATGATTTCTGTTTCTTTATTCAACCAACTTGAGAGTTTTCAGTGTTGTGGTATTTGGCAGGGCGAATATTTTCAATATCTGTAACTGACCATCTTATTAACTGTGAAAAATTTCACTTGAACAATAAAGAGTGTTCTGCCAAAGAATTACAGCAAGTTGTTCCAAAGCACATTACTCAATCAAAAATCTTGGGCAACATTCATATGACCTTTGCCTGCTTTCAAAATGCAGCATTAATGCATTTTTTTTCCACCAGAATTCTCTATTGAGTAGTATGGGTTGGTTTTTAAAAGACAGCACAAGAGTTATGTTGTCTTTTAAAATAAACAGTTATTATATTTGGGGTAATGATATTCAAAGGGACTCACCTTGCAACCTTTACATGCACAAGCAGTTAACTCTTACTCATATAAGGACAAAAAGGGCTGCTTGTATGTATAAGGATTGCAGGGTCAGACTCAAAGGCCCAAGATTAGACAAAGCCTTTAAGGGTAGAAATTAGGTAGGTCTTTTGCTGAATAAAGCTGGAATTCTGATCTGAGTCCATAACTGACATGGTAGCTGATGCTCCTGGAGTTCAAGGGTTTTGTAGGAGTCCTACTTTATGTTTTCAATGCAAAATGAGGAAAGTATTTGAAAAAGGGGATATGTGAGAAACAAGAAGATAAAAATGTATTAGAAGGTGAATACAGGACAGTAATAAGGACATTATTTCCAAATATTTCAGGTAGACATCTCCAGGGTCGAGGAAAGCTAACAAGAGTGCTAAGCTTCTTGTGAAGCTCCTATATGCTAGGATTTCTTACAATGAAATTTTTGCCATTGAAATCAAAGCTTTTCACAGAGATTAATTTGTTTGTCAAAACTTTCCCTAGGAAAGCATCTCAGCTTCAGGGAAGGATTACAGGACTGAAACAGATAGAGCCTTTCATCAAGAACCTTGCTGTAGGCAGACCAGGGCACCATATGATCTACAAGTGGAAGCAATTTTGACCTATCACATATGAGATAGGTGCCCTAATCACCACTGACTCACCTCTGCTGCACTTTTTTTTTTTTTAATGGGAAACAAATGTATTTTCATGAGGAGCTGAAAAGGTTTCAGAAAATTTCAAATGTTTCATGCAGAGGAATTCCTACTTTCCTGTCAGCCCTTCATATATGATTTGGAAATTTAAAGGAATGACATGCTTACACAAAAGTTTGTCAAAAGAGCAAGATATGGTCACTGTGAAACTGGCAAAATATTTTGCAAATGCTTTCCATTTGAATGATTGAGTTGCTCAAAGTTTAACAAATTACGATAAAGCTTTTACCAAATTAAAATAAAATATAAAATAAAAAGCAAACAGTCAAACAAGCCAGAACAAAATTATCAAAACAAAGCAGGGGAATTCATTGTCTTATATTACAGAAACAGTTTGCAACATTAGGTCAGTATTTCCATTCCAAATCTGTTATCCAGGGTTGTATTACTTAGCCATAAACATTCATTCAGAACTGCAATGAGGCATAGCAATGTATCAGACTTGACTGTATCCTTGGATAATTTGTAAATGACAGAAAGGCAATTGAAAAAAAGGTAATTGTTTTTTGTAGTCTTTCAATTCAAAAGGTAACTCCCACTGTTTAGGCAGATAGCCTGTGTTGTTGAGGAGTGTACTTGTGCCACCTAAGTAGAAAACCAAATATGAAATAACTTTTTCATCTCCTAAAGGGACTCAGACTGACGTATACCTACTGTGTTAAAAAAGCAAATATTTATAGAGTAATTTTTTTGCATAGATTTTGAATAAAATTCAGCTGTTCTGAAAGCTATTGCATCCCCTGATGACGTCAATAGAGACAATTCTGCCTTTTATATCTGTATTTAGGAGCTAAATAAACAAATTGTAATAGTATTAGGGATTATAAACAACCAGGGGATAAGAAACTCTCAGGAGCTGAGATTATTTTGCTATTGCTGGATGGAGAAAACCTGTTGTGTGCTGTGCTAGCTCAAAGCATGTCTTTAATCATGCATCGGAACACAGAAAGAAACTTCTTCCTGGAACACTTATCTGGAAACATGGTAAAAGGCACTGGCTGTTCCCATTGTTTCCAAAATACAGGATGCTGAGTGGGAGAGTGGCTTAGCCCTAGGAAGCCCAGTAGCATTCTCTTGGCGTTAGAAGCTCTCCCTTATTACATTATGGGCAGAGTTTCTGCAACTCTGGAGAGCTTCCCGGCGTGGATGCTCCTGGGCATCCCTCCACTCTAGGGAAGGTGAAACATGATTCTCATGGATGAGAGCATTCCTCCAAGCAGATTGCAAAAGCTGCCCTGACTGCTTAGGCCATGAAATGGCTGGAAGCCTTGGAAGGGATGCAAACCAGGGAGCAATAAAAGTCTGGTTAAGCTTCACATCCAGGCTGTCAGATAGGAGGGGACTCTTTGGAACTCATGGTCAGAAGAAGAAGACAAGGGACGACTGGGTTTTTTTTCTCTTTGGTGCAAGGACACATTGCCAGTGAGTACTGTCTTTCTTGAAGTTGTCTTGCAGTCATCTGGCTGAAATACAGAAGGGTTTGTTTCTGGGGTTTTTTTTTGCATTTTCTGGCTCTTAGTCATTCTGAAGCATCAACACCATTTCCTTCTGTTCAGCTATTCGTTTCTTGTTGAGCTAGGCCAATGCTGAAAATCATGTTCTTGGCAGACTTTCCTTCTTCGATATCAGCATTCAAAGTTCCATGCTGATGAAATGCTAAAAAAAGAACAGACCTTCCACCAAAAACATGCATTTGTATGCATTTTGAGACATAATTCATTGCAACATATGACATTACCCTTACCACAAAGATAATTCACTGTTATGGGAAATAAATACCAGTGTTTAAAAAAATCTTTCCTGACTTGTTGAGAAGTAACTGCAGGCCTTGAAAATTCCTTCATGTCACACTGCACAAAAAGAAGCATTATGTTAATGCTGGGACTGTGGGTCCAGGTGAGAGGGAAAAAAAGAAAGATTGCTGGAAAAAGGATCTGTCTAACATATAACTCCTACATATGCACAAATCCCACACCTACTGGCACAGAGGTAGGTGAGTGGGAGAGGAGCACGTATTTGGGCAGTGCAGACAGAAGCTGGAGAAATGTGATTTGTGCAGGCAAGATAACTCTATCAATACCATTACTAACTAATACACTGTCAACTCTTTTGCAGATTCTAGGTAATTTCAATGGCTCCACAGTGAGGCCAAATGTCTAACGAGTTCACAGAAAATGGTGCATGAAGACCAAGGGTTCTGAGCCCATCATATCTGTGCTTCTCACAGATATAATTTATTTTGCTGTTTCAAACTATTCTCTGCTTTTCCACTGCCAAAAAAAAAAAAAGAGAGAGAGAGAGAAGGAAAGAACTGAAAAAAGAGCAAAAAAGAAAGGAGGAAGGGAAGAAGGTAACTACCTGCACTTCTTATTCTGCCGTTGTTGTTAAAAACATCATTTGGCATCACATAGAATCTTTCAGTCATTATGTTTTTCACTGTACTTGAAACCTTTTCAGTAAAATGTTTCGGATTGAAAGGTCAAGGTTTATGCTCAACTGGCCCCAGATCTATGGGTTTAGAAGTATTTTTCCATGGGTTCCTGATCTCCACACATTCTTCATTCTGCATGGCTGCAAGCCATGCCTCATAAAGGTGAGAATGTGGCATAACTGTGCAGATTTAAAAACACAGTTCTCTGTGGTATGCTTTTCAGTTTGTGTATGGCCAAAATCTAGTTACTTTAGTTGGTTCCATAGGCTGAAACATCCTCAGTATGGGAAATAAACAGAATCTGGACTTTAAAATGAAATATACATGTTTTTGAGCACAATTATGTTCACAAAAGCTATAATAATATGTTTCACCCATTCATGTGAGTTTGGCAGAAATTTACCTTTATACTAAATTTATTATTAATGTATTATTTGTATTAAATTAATACCCTTAATATAAATAAATATATTTTTATATTAAATAACATATTTATATTAATATAAAAGAGTGAAGAGAAACAAAAGACAAAAAAATGGAGTATTTTTGAAGTGTACCAATGTGTTTTTAAAACTTAGCAATCTGTTATAATTTTGCAATGCTACATTATTTTGTAGCCTTTTAAAATGCTCATTTTATTAGTAACACCTAAAACTTCATCCTTTTTGAATGAATGGAATCAATATCAAACAAAATGAGATTTCATATGACACTTTAATTTCTCTTTTTATTTTTGAGTCTTCATTGCTTTTTATTTTTCTTTTCTAGTTTCTATTCAATTTCCCCAATGCTTTCCTCAATTTTGGAAGTGGAACATTAAAATAATTTCATATTTAATCAAATTATAAAGTCCAGTTAGAACTTAACACCCAATAAATAGAAATTAAATAAAGCAATTATTGCTCAAAGGTTATTTTTATGTATTTCTGGTGAAATAGACAGTGACAAATTTTTTCCGGCTTTCAGTGCAAATCTTTTGCATAATCACAAAGTAAAAAAACCACATCTTTAATTTGTGCTATGAATTGTTAAATTGTTGTTTTGGTTTGGTTTTAATTTGGGCCCTTTTGAACACCTTTGCTGCAAAACGTTGCCACTGCTGTTTGTCCCAGTGAAGACGTTACAGGACTGATGAATGCAAACCAGACGAGGACCTTTGCTATTATACCTCACCTACATACTGTTCATGTGTACTTTCCTAATTAAATTGAATCCTGTATCTTCTCTGTGGGAACTCCCTGGTCATGCTGAACTCATCTTCACCACACACACCAACAACCCCTGTGCTACCTGAAAATGAGTGCTATTCTTCTTCATTGTTCCCCATGTCACATACGTCACTTTACAAACCCCAACGATCTTCCTTTCAGCTTCTTTTGTCAAGATGTAGATTTTCCCATCTTTCTTTCACAGTTCACAGGATCCAGAGCTTGTCTTTCATTGAAATCACTTCTCTGAAATACCTTGTCACAAAGAGAGGATGACCACCTTTTCTCTCACTCTCCCTCCAGCCCCTCCAAGTGCCCTTCAGCTGTGGTCCCTGAAGCAATGCCTGAGCTGGATGTGGAGATTTACATGGAAGGTGAGCATTTGCTCTTATTCTTTACTAAAAATTTATTTTAGCCCAATGAAGTGCCATCTCAGGACCCTTCTTTTGCTCCCATGAGTCTTTTGTGTGGGTGGGATCTCACTTTGAGACTACAATGCACATGCCCTTTCCTCTGAGAAGTGGAAGAACTTTGTGTTCATTCTTGCTCAGCTTTCATACTTCCCACTTCACAACACTGATTTAAGGAAAGAGAGGAGAGGACCTGCCAGAAGAAGCTTCTTCATGTTTATCTTCTCTCCATTTTTAGCTTGAATGATAGAAGGTGAATACCTTCTCCTGGCTCAAAGTGGTCAATGAAGAACATCATGGATGCTCTCCATTGGGAAAAAGAGAAAATATTTTCTCTAATACTGCCTATATTACATCTATTTTGTAGAAAAAGAAGGCTTTGTTGTGTGATGCTGCATTACCTCCCCTTCAATAAAATTTTAAAATCTGAAAACTTCCTAATCCTTGAACAAGCATTTAGCCATGAGCCTTTTACTGCTACTAATAGGAGTCCTTTAGCTAAATGTCTACATCTTTCTGTAATTATCTACACAAGAAGTAATGTTCTGTAATACTATTTAATCTCTATTTTGATGTAATGCCACCATCTAATATTCCTCAGTCCGTGGCAAATATGCCATCAGAAAATAGCCTGAGAAAAGACAAAATAAGATCCATGTTCAAGTGAGAAATGTTCACTGAAACAGAATCCTTTCTAGCAACTGGATACTCCAGACTATAAGGACATAAAAAGCATAGGGGTGTTTGTGCCAGATACAGTCTCTAGTTGGAAGATTTGTTTCTAAAACACATGAGAAAAAGAACTCATTCCATCCACTGAATGGAAAAAAGGAAAGCCAAGATATTTTGAAGAAAAATGGTAGTTACTTGAACTGTACCCTTCACTTTATTTACAATCAGGACTACCATTGGATGGCTGTGGAGAAAGCCCAAAAACATACAGAAAGGTGAAATGTTCAGCCAAAATCGGAGGAGAAGCTTATAGAAAAGAAAAGGTACTGATTTGCAATCTTTCTTCTGTCTTACAGATGCTCTCTACATTGTAGGGGATATCAACGTGATCTTTAAAAACTGGCCCAGAGCTCAGGTTTTTTTAGTTCCAGGGTATCCGTAACTTTCACTGTTTCACCTGGGATACAAGAAGCAAGATGACATTTGTTCTAAAGTGATTGACCGAGGATTTCACCGGAGATCTTTTGCAATTGACCTTCTGAGAGGAAAATAGGGAGATTTGAAACCACAGGCCTAGGAAGCCCTTTCTACCCATTGTCCACTTACATTGGACCACCTATAACTGAGTAAAACATAGGTAAAATAAAGAAACAGTTTACAAGAAGGTTATAAATCAGAAAACTGGCTTTTCCTGTACATTGAATGACATATAAGAGGCAACCCATTCACAGGAGGTAGAGGAAGAGTCTCCACTTTGTACCAATTCATGGAACAACAGATATGGAATGAGTGCAGTGAAAGTAAACAATATTGAACTACATAAATGCTAACCACAAACATTTGAGGAAAATGAATCTTCACAAACTGATGTACTTATGATTTTGGTTGAGAACAGTAAAAATGTCAGTAGATGTAAGCTTGAGTAAGATGTTTGACATATCTTCACATTGTCCTGAGACTTCTAAAGTTACAAGCGAAGGCCTAGATGCCAAAGAAATAATAATATTAAAACCTAAAAAATGGTAAACGTTACATAGATTATGTCAGTGTTACAAAATAACCAACTACATTGCTTAATTTTTCAGATAAATAAAAAGATGCATTTTTAAATGGCTCAATATGAAGTCATACACATGAGAAAAATGCAGATCATATCTAGAGAATGAGCAATTCTCCAAATGAAAAAATTACTATAAAGA
Organism: Platyrinchus mystaceus; assembly: GCA_035041135.1. Lineage (NCBI taxonomy): Eukaryota > Metazoa > Chordata > Aves > Passeriformes > Tyrannidae > Platyrinchus > Platyrinchus mystaceus. The sequence continues at coordinate 24,800,736 of JAWWLV010000045.1, forward strand.
TTGGCCTGTTATTGGATCTGCATCCTGGAGCTCTTAGTTTGCTATATTTTCTTTTACAGGTTTAATAAAATCCTCATTTACATACGTTGTAACATAAGAAGCAGAAGAAGTTGGTCTTTTTTAACATATCAAAACTATTTGAATATTTGTCCAGTTCAGCTTTTTAAAATAAAGGAAATCTGATGAAAAGTTATAGAGATTTTAGGGAAAAGCCTGGAAAATGAGGCTGAAAAATATATCTTCCAGTGCGAGGTTCAAGAGATGTTGTCTGCTTAATTTATCAAGAGATAACTTAATCATAGTCTTTAAATACCTACATGGGAAACAGAAATTTCATAATAAGATGGCTCTTCAATCAAGCTAACAAAAACGTAATAAGATCCAATAGTTGGAAATTGAGCCTTGACAAAATTAGGCTAAAAATTAGGTGCATTTTTTTGACAGTGAGGGTAATGAGCCAATAGAACAATGTATCAAAGACTTTCATGGATTCTTCAAGGAACTTTTCAATAATGTTGTATTTTTTTAAAGTATTTGATGTACTTCAAATGGATTTTATTTCAGAAAGGTCCATTGGCCTTTTTTAAACAGGTCATCCTGTGTGATCAAATCAATCCCCATGAGCTCTACACTTTGTAGAACCCATGATAAAGCACTTAGTGTCCAAATATTTGTACATTTAAAAAATTAATCTTCCAGGACTGGTAATGATAGCTGCAGGTTCTACATGGGCTTTAAAATTCAGATAAGTTCAAACAAAACAGTGCAAGAGGCAGCTATGAAGAAGCTGCCCAAATCACTTGTTATACAACAAAATAGGAAAACAATGTAGGTTTTCCTTATCTGAATACCATACACAGAAAGCAGACAAACAAGCTGAGTCAGTGTTTCTGTATTGACAGGAAAATCTAGTGTGGAAATTCAGCTGATGGATATCCATGTGAATTTCCTCTGGCTAGGGGCTACTATCAGATGTTTTTAACTAAAGGGCTCTCCAAAATTGTACAGGAGCCCAGGCTGTTATAAAGAAGAACAGTATGAAACATCAAGAGAATTATGTTATTTTGCCTAATGGTAAAACCTGGATTTCTACTGGTGAAACCACATGAGCTCTAAAATAGCACTTAGATACTAAAAACCACAATTTGAGCAAATTCAGGCAATTAAGAGAGTGACCTCCAAAACATTTCCACCTAACTGGTATCAGATCTGAGAGGCTGCAGATACCTGCACCTTTGTTCAAGAAACGCTCTTTAGGTTTGAGAAATTCTGCTAGGTCCAAGAATGCTGCTATTCTCAGATGGAGCATAGAAGTTAGTTAACTGTCTCACCTTTAAGGCCATTGAAGTTCAAGAATCTTCTCTGAAGTTTTATACTGTGACTTGCAGGAGATGTGGGTTTTAGTTGCCTTAAAACAGAATTCATCTCAGGTTACCCAGCTGTTAGATGGCTGTTCTAACAATCAGGCTATTGTACAAAAAACTGTTTATTTTTCCAAAGAATTGAACATGTCTGTCACTTATAACTGAAGGGCTGATCTGGTTACAAAATTACAATATGCACATCTGGCATGTGAACCACAGACATATAGAAAGACCTTATTTTTGGACAAAGACACCATCTTGAGTAACCCTTGTTTCATATTTCATATTAGGAAGCTAATTAACGTTTTCCATTCACTCCACCCTGTCCTTCCCTACTTGGTTGTGCAGAATATCATGCAAACTAGATTTAAGTATCAAGCTCCTCATTTGACACAAGGAACCTTTGAATATTACACCACTATGTTGCATTTGGGCTCTGCCACACAGTGATCATATGTGATGACATAGGTCAGGGCATATCATGGCAAGCTGGCCAGCAAGGACTGCCTTGAGAGAGTGAGGAAGGAAAGAAAACACTTGTTGGATGTGATGTATCTACATCACAGAAGTGATATAGATTGAAAAAACAAAAGGAAAAACAAACAAAATCCATACAAAACCAAACAATCAAACAAACATAAACAAATAAGAAAAAAATACATCTTTTTTTCCCTTTTGCTAGGTTAGTTTTATTCTGGGTCACCCATTTCCCATACAATTTACCACATCAGGAGTGAGGAGGGTTAAGGACTGACTAAATTGTCCTTCTGGAATGGTTACTGGAAGGGAAGGACATAAAACTATTCTGTAAGTGAAAGATGAGATTATCAGCAGTTCCCCATACCTTCAGTTCTGTTTTTTAAAAGCTCCAGCAAATCAAAAGAATAACGGTGAAGCATTTTTTCCTAATAATGTCAAGTTAAGAGATAGAGTCTAGCAGTAACTACAGAAATCAGACCAATGTCATACCGATTAAAAAAATGGAAAATGTAGAGGAAATTGGGCAAAAAAAGATAGGAATCATGGGTAATTCTAGACATTCTTATAAATATAACCTAAGAAATAATAAAAGAAATAGCAACAACTTTAAGCTTTCTATGAAGACAGTAAACATTCACACCTGAGGTAAAAGGCAAGAATCAAGAACCCAAGAACAAAGTAAGCCAGAAGTTATTTTCAACTCCTATTTTGGCAGTTCCAATTATGAAGTACAGTTCCAAGTGAGGATTGAGAGGAAAAAATATGGAAAAGGTAATAATTTAGTCCAGTAAACAGATTTTGTAAAAATTACACAGGAGGGGAATCTATCTTCTGGTCAGATCACTCACAGTGCAAATGTACCCTAGGTACTTGTTTTGATAAAGGAACAGTGGAAACTTGATGCTAGACCAAGATGAGAATTTTTTGATACAGTCCTTTTCCAAGGGAAAACTGCAAAGTTTTTGTGTAAGAATTGCTTCTAATAAGCATATAGAAGCTTCAAAAGTATGAACAATATATTTCAACCGTGCATATCTGATTTAAAGATTTTTTCAGAGCAATTTTGCATTTTCTTCGTGTCTCAAATTCCTACTTCATTGTAACTACAAATATATACAAGATGACAGTGAACTAAAACATTTTGATATGGGCTACAGAGTTTTTAAGACTTTTATTTCCTAGAAAATTATTTTTGTTCATAACAGCCCTTTTTCTAGATATAGACTTTGTTCTAGAACAGAACATTGTTGAGGGGCTTTGGAATTTTCCATGAAATTGAAAGCTTGCATCCCAATCAAATGTAACAGTTAACTATTTGCCATGCCTAGGGGATTTTGAGTGTGCCAGTTTACTAGCATTAAGTGATCCATTTGGGTATTCGGTGTTTTAATTTGCTGACACAGTTGGTGCATATGATGTCTTTTTACCTTGAATGGATATGGTAAGAACAAGAGGAGAGTCTCACTAAGGTAATTCTACTTGGTAAACTGCTGCATAGGCACCACTGAGTATGTTGGCATCACACAAGGCAGTGGAATGCAGAGAAATCCAGCCCAGCTCTGAAGGATCTGAAGGAAGACTAGGAACTGTGTCAGTGCAGTGCTCTATACGGGCTAATACACGGATGTCTTGGCAGGGCTGATTAGCCCAGGCAGAACAAATTAATGTGGCCACGTAATGTCTGATGTTTGAACTCTGTGGACAGTGCCCCGTTGCGCTCTGTTCTGCTCAGATTTGTGTGAGGAGTCCAATAATGCCTAAAGCAGCGTTGCTAAGAACTGTCATAAGAGGTTTCTTCTGCATTTTTAGGGATGCTGAAGAAGATGTAGGGAGGCCCACTTATGCTTTGTAGATCTATTAGTGAAGGTTGAAAAACTGTCTTTCACCTGGACTGGACTTGATTAGCACCAAAAAAAAAAAAAATTACGCCTAACAAAAAGCCTTGTTTTCATATTATAACACTTTTACCTGGGGAGAGCAGTATTTAAAAGTGTTTGAGATTCCAAAATACAGATAATGTCTTTCAGGATGTACAGCACTCATATTAGTCTTGGCAGAGAAGCACACAATCTTCACTGTATGCAATACTCAATAGACAAACAGCATGGCAGAGGACAAGGCTGGCACACGCAGCATCCCGCTTTGATGAAAACGTTTATTGCTGTGCTGTCTTCTAACTGCGACTTCCTAGAGACTGGAATTTTCGTGCCAGATAGATCACGTTGTTTAGTCCAGTTGGAAGGTTATAAAGTCCTGAGTTGCCAAGGCCACATCATCATTCAATTGCTTTGCCATCTGCTTATAGCTGTGTGTCAATGACAAACCCAGGTGCATTCCTAAATATAGTAGGGATCTAACAACTTGTGGCCATGTTTCTTCAACCAGAGAAGACTGAACTAGAACATTTTACTTAAGAACATCACAACTGTGAATAACAAAAGAAATAGTGATAACAATAACTGTGTTGCCTTATCTCCAAAATAATCCAAACACAATTTAAAAATCTTGAAAACTGTATCCAAGAATTATTTTACTTGTTGGCCTGAGTTAGAATGTGGCATTTTTAATAGCATGGAACAATGATATGGCTGTCTTAAAAAGAGATAATATAGAATGATATATATATAGCTACTCAAACAACTTGAACATGTAGGAAGAAAATAACTTTGATTCCTCTCAAAAACCAAAGCAGTACCAGAATCTGTCTCCTAGTGGCTGTGAAAAGTGCAACTGCCTCATTTAGTTACTTAAAAAAGTCAATCTGAAGCTTTAGGAATCAGCCGTCATTTGACAGCACAATTAACAAATTGCCTTATAGCAGTTGCTTATGTTATGTCCAGAAACTTCCTCCTACCACTTGATAATGGCTTCCTCACACCCTGCAGATCCCCTGTCCTTGTGGTCACATATAGAGGGAGTCAAACATGCGAAAAGCTCCCAAAATGAGGGGATGTATTTCACTTTGGGAAGAGGGATGATGGCATAGAGCAGTAAGTCTGCCAGCTAAATAGCTTCCCCTGCCAGCAGTTCCATTAATCATTTTGAGACCCTCCGGAAGCCTGCTGAAGACAGTGGAAACTCTCTTCATGACATCATGGCTGTTTGGGCTGGCATTACTAAATCACTCTAATGTCCTAAGCTGTCCTTGGAAGAAGTTTGATGCTGTTGTATCAGATTATCTGTTTCACATTTTCTTGGAAAAAATTAGGTGTGACTTTTGCTGTATTCTGTAAGCTTCTTAGATGAAATATAATTCAAAATATTTATTTCTTTAACAAAGGGAATGGGGTTATGAGCAAACTCAAAACAGCTTCTTAGTGCTGGGGATTTTTAAATATAATTTATAACATTTTTAAATTTACTTCAACTTTGCTTCCCAAAATTATACTTTCTTCTAAAAATTGCCATTATTCTTTGGTTATTCTTTTATTGCAAATTATTCACTCGGCTTCTGGTTAGAAAAGCTGCGCTGGAATGAAATGGCCTTTCAAAACAGTGTACCTTTTTATGTTTCCAGTATAAACTAACAACTTAGGGTGTGATCTCATTGAAATCAGAGGATTTTTCTATTTTACAGGAGTGGAAATATTTAGTTTCTCTCTCCCCTCTCAGAAAATAAACCACATCCTGGAAAAAGAAATGTTTTACACAGAATTTATACATGATAAGAAATTCATTCCACAAGTGGAGTAAGACCTTTAAAAGACCTTTATCTACCTCACAGAATAAATGTGATATGTCTTACAAACCATTATGTGAACTCTTCCTCTCATTGCATGCAGACGCAGCTCTCTCTCCTAAGTGCTAACACCATAATTTCCATTTTGATGATGAAATTGGGTGTGGAGGGGGACAAGTTTATTGTAACCAACTTGTATATTATTGCACACTAGATTGTAAAAATTTAACATTTAATTAGCTTCTGCTAATAAGCTTTTCAAAACCTAATAAATCTGGGTATCTTAAAACATCTGTTTGCTCCAGAAGATCAGTCAGTAGGGCTGGGCATCCTGCTGGTGGGGCTGCTGAGACTGTTTAAACAGCCTGCTTGAGAATTGCAGTGCTTATTACAAGAGAGCTACTCTTTAGAAAACTTTTGGTTTGCATAATTTGCAAACACAGGATCTTGAGAGACTGAGCTCTATGTATACAAACTGTTACTCTAGAAGTTTTTTCTGGAAATTTTGTTAATAAGTGTATCAGAGATGTTTGAAAGGCAGGTTCCATGAGCAGTATAAGATAAAAAAAATCCCACAGCCTTTCTTTTCTGCTATGTCTGAATGGGGCTTCTGTCACTAATGACTCAAGGGCATCTTGCCTGGTGCAAAAGGTTTGACAGGGACAGCCCTTAACACACAACAGACGTGCATTCCCAGGGAACTTACACTGGCAAGCACTGGTCAGAGCTGACACCAGTTTCATCTTATTTTGTTCTTTCTGGTTTGCCAAAGACCTCTGCTCTAAAGCAACTTTGAAGTACCCTCTTTTTCTTTTTTTTTTTTTTTTTTTTTTTACAGTGTGGTTATGAAAAAAAGTGTGATGCAGGAGCCACTTAGGCAAATTCATTCCAGCAAAGAGATTCCATAACAAAAATCTTTCACTAGCCAACCTCACGGTATAAAACCTCTCTGGAGTCATTTGATGATACAAATCAGCTATAGCAGAGCAGACACCGCTCTCCGCAGAGTTTCCACCCAGAACACCAGCAGCATTTTGCCCCCCTCAGCTCTGTTTAAGTAGACAATGCAATGGAGTGGAAAACACTTTTGTGAACATAAAATGGGAAGCTTACAATTTTTGGGTTCATATGTATATCCACACAAAAGAAAGAAATAGATAATTTCAAACCTTTATTTTTTAAATAAAGTTATGTGCACTGCTTGTCAGAAAACTTGACAAACAAGAGCACATTTAATATCATGGAGGTAATTCCCACAGTTTATTTTTTGATATTCCTTAGTCAAAACCAGAGCTGAAAATTTTTTAAATCCATAAGTATAAAAAAATAAAGAGTTTTGTCACATACTTGTATTATAGAACACTCTTTCTGTATGTTTTTAATACATAAGGAAGATATTTTGATGATTTCACTGAGCATTTTGGGGTCACCTTTATTTCATAGTAATTTGGTGGTGTTTAGTTTTTAAATACTGGGTCAAAAAATCTTTCATGTGACTTTAAGAAATTTGTGAGTTAAAGGACAATTAAATATATCTGACGTTGGACTGTAGTAATTACTGTACATGAAAGAGTTTGGGAAACGCAGGTTTAGATCACAGCCCTGCAAAGGTTAAAAAATACAATTAATTAGCTAAAACCAAATGATCCTATTTTGCTAAAGATAAAACAAGACAAAACATAGGGGAAGGATATGATACCAGAGCAATGTACCAAAAATCTGGTAGAGCCTAACTCCACTAACTTTTGCACTGTGGCAGTGGAGAGAGCTGGAGTGCGTTTGGAGATGTCCTGAGGAGCCAACCAAAAAAAATCAGAAACCTGTAACTTCCTCTGCATTTCCTTAATTTCCACTATATTCCAGGACAACTGGGAGATAGTGAAAGGGGCGAGGGGAGAGGGGAGGGCAGGGGGTGTCAAAATGACATTGGGAACAAACAAAACTTTATCTTTAGGATAACAGGGGAAAGAGACTTACTGGATTTGCCTAGCAGAATGTGTGCAAAAACCTCCCAAAAATTTACCGCCTAGTGTTTTTTATCTGGACTTTGTTGAAGTAAATTAATATTTCAGCATTTTCAAATATATTTATTCTAAATCAATTCCCCAGTATCAGTAGTAAAAGAAAAAAAAAACCCTTTTCGGAGCCAATGGGATGTAGTAGAGTGGATCTCAAGCAGTTTTTATCAATTTAAATCCCGTAATAAATGGATTTGGTTGCTATGATTATTCTTGTTGGTTTATATTGGTGTGTACCTTGAATGTATATATTTGAGAAATTTCCTTTTCTTAAGAAGCCTATTGCTTTTTTCTTATACCAAGCAGATCAATAGTTACACAGAATAAAGCTCGTGTGAGAAGAGACTCAACCCTGATTTTCAACAATACTCATAGCGTTAGACACACTGACGGCAGGAAATCTGCCTCTTTGACTCTTCAGTTCTAGCCTCTAATACACTCTCTCTGCTGGCAACATGACAATTTTCTGAAGTAGACCCCCTGAGACCTTGGGTCATGAGGCTTATTTCACTTATTTTTGCTTTGTATAGTTTGTCTTAGATGTGAATTCAGGTTGTTTCTTGGGTGTACCACTGACTTCTCCAGAGGAGAAGTGAGCTACCACAACAGCCGAATCACTTCCCACCCCAGTGAAGCTTGCTGAAAAAGGCTCCCTAACATGTGTCCACCTATTTAAGCAATCAGGGAATGTTGTGAGGGTCAAGCTTTCTTAGATTATTTCTGTTTGGGAATAAAATGATAAAGCATTTTTTCCTTGTGCTATTTCCAATTGGAAATACCATAAGGAAGCATGTTTCTCATTATATTTCCTATTTGTCTAAGTTTTTTTGCCAAGGGAACAGCTGAATCAAAAGGCGGGCAATGACCCAAAGTTTTGATGCAAGCAAATGGCAAGTGAGAGCAAATTAGTTCTCTCTTTTCTTCTTTAACTTTTTTTCCCCTCAAAATTGTTGAAAAGTTTTGATGCAAAATGAAAACAGAATTATGTCTTGAAAAGCCTCCACAAAGCCTTACTCATGTTTTCTGACAACAAACTGCTAGCTAACTTATGTAAAAGGAACCCCTTATGCTTTCTGTTGTTAACTAACAGAATACAGAGAAACGGAAAGCTGAGGCTCTGGTTAAGTCTGATCATAAGTCGTCCTGTCCTCATGAATTTGCTGGAAGATTGAGTATGATGCTATGCTTTCACTGTTTCTTTATTCTCATCCTAAAAAAACTTTTTTCCTTGAGTAACCAGAATCACAGAATCACAGAATATGCTGAGCTGGAAGGGACCCACAATGATCATCGAATCCAACCCGTAGCCCTGCACAGGACCATCCCCAAGAGTCACACCATGTGCCAAATGTATTGTCCAAATGCTTCTTGAACTCTGTCAGGCTTGGTGCTGTGACCACTTCCCTGGGAAGCCTGTTCCAGTGCCCAGCCACCCTCTGAGTGAAGAGCCTTTTTCTAATATTCAACCCAAACCTCCCCTGACACAACTTCAGGCCATTCCCTTGTGTCCTGTCACTGGTCACTACAGAGATCAGTGCCTGGCCCTCCTCTTCCCCTCATGAGGAAGTTGTAGATTGCAATGAGGTCTCCCCTCAGTCTCTCCTCCAGGCTGAACCGACCAAGTGACCTCAGTTGCTCCTTGTACAGCTTTCCCTCAAGGCCCTTCACAATCTTTGTTGCCCTCCTTTGGATGCTCTCTAATAGCTTAATATCTTTCTTTTATTGTGGTGTGCAAAACTGCACATGATATTCAAGGTGAGGCCGCCCAAGTGCAGAGCAGAGCAGGATATTCTCCTCGCTTGACTGGCTGGCAATGCTTTGCCTGATGCCCCCCAGGACACAATTGGCCCTCTTGGCTGCCAGGGCACTGGCATATTCCACTTGCCATCAATCAGGACCCCCAGTCCCTTTCTGTGGCACTACTTTGCAGAATCTCATTCTCCAGTCTGTATGAACAACTGGTGTTGCCCCACCCCAGGTGCAGAATCTGGTATTCTCCCATGTTGAACTTCACATGGTTGGTCATTACCCAGTCCTCCAATTTGACCAGGTCTCTCTGCAGGGCCTCCCTGCCTTCCAGGGAGTCAACAGCTCCTCCCAGTTTTGTATCATCTGCAAACTTGCTTAGTATCCCTTCCAGTCCTGTGTTCAAATCATTTATAAAGATGTTGAAGAGCACAGAAAGATGTTGAAGAGCACAGGGTCCAAGATGGAGCCCTGTGGAACCCCACTAGTGTCAGGTCACTAGTCTGATGTCACCCCATTCACTATTACCCTCTGTGCTCAACCTGTGAGCCAATTGCTCACCCACCACATGGATGAGCACATCTGTGTGCTCAACACCATCTGTGTGCTGTACAGTTTGTCCAGAAGGATACTGTGAGAGACAGTACTGAAAGCTTTACTGGAATCCAAGAAGATTACATGAACTGGATTCCCTTGATCAACCCGTATGTGTAGGCTGAAGCTCTTTTATCATGCATCAAGTATAGACTATTCTGCAAGCAACATTTTGTTCCAGGGCAGGGAAAGCAAAGGGAACATCTTTTTGCTCCCCGATATTACCCATAATACGTACAGCCTGGGCTCCCTCCTCATCTACAAACCTTCTCTCCCTTCTGGAAGTGCAACTATTTGGCATCATTATTCCTTTCTGTTAGTTCAGGGGTCCTCAAACTTTTTTAAACAGGGGGCCGGTTCCCTGTCATCAGACACTGTCGGGGGCCAGACTAAAAAAAAAAAAAAAAACAAAAACAAAAAAACAAACCACACAAAACCCGACCTGAAGACGCCCCGAAATCGACAAGTGCAGCAGTCTCTGGCTCAGAGCCAGAAGCGGCAGAAGTAAACCCCGCAG
>JAWWLV010000045.1:24811233-24860057 GCA_035041135.1 Platyrinchus mystaceus
GGCTCAGTTCAGCGCAGGCTGTGTCTCACCTAAAAAATCCATTGTGCAGGCTTGAAAGGTAAAAAAGACCTTTCCCAGTTCTTCGTTCGCGAAGACTGGCCACACACATGAGATGTAGGCAGTTCATTTGCCTTTGTTGACCTAAGTTACTGTGTGTAGCAACTTAGAAAGAAAAACTCATAATGACTGACAATGTGAATCATGTCACAACACAATCACTGCAGGAGTGCATTCCTATCCCATTTCTCCTTCGGCAGTTTACAAGGCACTTGCTGGTGTGAAAGGCCAGTGGTCTCAGTCAGGACTGATGATAACAGAGGTAAACATAAACATTCTGACTTTTTGTGTCTATAGTTGGAGATTTGACTTTTTCAGTCCAGGTAATTTCTCAATTAACTTCAAAAATTAAAATAATAAAAAGAAAGACTTCCATTGCCACAGAAAGGAGGTTTTGAGTTCTGCATAATCAGAATTTGGTTTTGGGGCTGGTGGTGGTAACAGGAGAAGAAGGTTTTGTGTTACGAAAGTAATTATTTCTATGTCATCAAATTTTAGGTTTTTGTCTTTTAATACCAATGATGTTTGTTGCTTTTAATGGGCTATTTTCCATTTTCTCTTTCTCACATTTCCTGGTGAAAGAAAGAATAAGATGGTCAAATTGAATATTGAATATTGAAGAGTTCTTAGGCATATTTTATTTTCAGTAGTTAGATAGTAATTTTTTTTTGTTACCAAGGTGATTTATCTGGACAGTATTTTTAAATTGACAACTTTTTCCTGCATTAAGATTGTGCTTTAAAAAAACAGTTTTACAAAACAGTTTTACAAAACAGTGAATGCCTAACAAAAGGAGAAACTGAGGCTGAAGAAGATATACGATTTGTAATTAATTCAGCTCAGTGACAAAATCTTAAATATTTTCTGACTTAATCAGGGTTCAGACGTGAATTTGCTACAGAGAAACCAACAGACATCAGGTTTCTCTGTACTCTGCTCTGAGTAATTTTTTTAATTAAAGAGGAATATGAAAATAGTAAATGATAAAAATGCCAGGAATAATTATGATTGCAATAACAATGTATGCAAGTTTTACAATAGTAGAGTGCTGAATATTTTGTCTCTTTTAGGTATTTTTATGGTTAAAAATAATGTGTGTACCAATAATCTTTTTTATTACATTTTAAGATTCTTGTATGGGAAAATGAAAAAAAAAAAAAAAAGGAAAAAGCAAAAGTAACTTGTCACTTAGTAATTCATGTGGAAAAAGACCTAGCCTACAAGAGGACATTATTGTCAGCTGAATGAAAGAGATTAAATTGATAAGAAAGAATAGAGGTCTGCTTCTTTCATTGTCTTGGAAAATACATTTGTTAGTCAGCTTTCCAACAGAGAAAAGAGAATAAGACACTTCCTAGGACAGAAAGATTAGTAGTTGGAATAGCAGTCTTTCATGATAAACAAACCACATCTTTTTACCCTTTTAGGATTTGAGAATTGCTCTCCAATTATACTTCCCTTTTATCAAGATGTGAACATGACTGCAACTGTAACTTAAAGAAGACAAAAATCTTAACACAAGGCTTTTAATTTTGTTGCTTTAATATCTGTTAGCCACACTCATGTTTTGGTGGTAGATGCTTAGCTACTATTTGGTGGCAAATGTGCCTTCTTAGGCAGTCTCATATTTCTGTGAAAAGCTATTGGTAAAATTCTGCTCCATAAGAGAACATTATGTAAGCAGCCACTGCTGAGGATATGACTTTAAATTAAGTGGCTAATTTTTGTCAATTTAAAGGAGATGACCTCCATTCTTTCATCAAAGACTCCAAACATCATCTACTCAGTGGATTTTCAACTGCATAATGGATAGCAGTTTATGAAAAGCAGTTTTCCATACAGACCTTAGTATAAAAGAAACACTTTCTAAACAAAACTATAACAGGGAAAAAAATCACAATAAAACAAGCCATTGTTTCTTCAAATGAATTGTTGAATGGAAAAGGTCTTTATCAGTTAAATAACTTGTGATAATATGACAGTGGGTCATATATCACACTTTTCTCCCATTTAAAAGCTTGAGCAAAAGCCAACTCTTTCTATTGACTGTAATGGGCTTCAAATAAGGTCTCCTATATTGAAATAATGCATTTTATATAACAAGCCATCTCAAGCTAATTCCTGAATTACAGGCAATGCATATATCTGTACCCAGTTCTGACCTTAATTCTAACAGAAATGACTCAGGTGCATCTGTTATTATTTCTCCTACCTCCTATGTGGTTGAACACCTTCATGTGGGGCTTTAAAGGCCTGATAATTACTTATGGAATTGATCATGAATTTTAAAAAAAGTACAGTATCAGTTTATGTCAAATTTGTAAAAGCAACTGATATCTCGTATGTTTCAAAATAATTATAATCAGTTGCTTGATGTGTGAGACAATATTAGTAAGGATGCTGACAATTAAATGTCTGCCAATAGGGATAGATGAAATCTTTCCAGGGAAAAAAAAAGGGGGTAACAACTTTGTTTGTTTCAGAAAGCTAACCAAATCCATAGAGTTTGATCTTCCTAATGGATGTCTTGGCCAAAATTACTTCCTTGTGGTGTCCTAAGAATGCTTTGTATACCATAAATCAGCACAAAATTAGGCCTATTGCAGTTTACAAAGTTAATAGTTGAGAATCAAGTTTAAACATGATGACCAATGATTAGTGTTAATGTCTGCATGCTACTATGTACTTAGGTAACTTTATTTAGTCAGACTGGAACAATTAGGCATAAATTGGTCAGCAACACATTTAGGCTAGACAACACAACTTTCCTCCTTATCAAAGACATGAATCATCTACGAAGATGGTTAGGGGACTAGAACATCTCTCTTATGGCTAGGCCTGTTCAGCTTCAAGAAGAAATGACTGAGACGATATCCTGTCAATGCATACAAGTGTCTGCAAGGTGGGTGTCGAGAGAACAGGTCAGTCTCTTTTCAGTGGTGCCCAGCAACAGGACAGGTGGCAACAGGCACATACTGAAACAGGAAGTTCCAACTGAATATGAGGGAAAACTTCTTTCCCTTGAAGGTGACAGAGCACTGAAAGAGGCTACCCAGAATGGTTGTGGAGTTTTCTTCTCTGGAGATATTCAAAACCCACCTGGATATGATCCTGTGCAACATGTTCTAGGTGAACCTGCTTTAGCAGTATGTAGGAGTGGATGATCTCCAGAGGTCCCTTTCAACCCCAAACATTTCATGATTCTCTGAATCCTACAAGGACCCACAAAGGCAGGAAATCTTAGGGATTTCTCAGTTTCATACAATTGTTGAAGGAATTACGAGACATGCCTTTGTACAACAGCAGTGCATTAGATTTAGGGCTCCATGCACTGCTCCTTGCTTGGTTAGCAGTATCAGTTTGAAGCATCCATACACTGAGCTTTGTATTTTGTCCATCTTCTCAGCAGTGACTGAAGCAGCAAGATATCTGCTCCACACCCCCGCCTCCCCTGCACTGTATTTGCTTAAACTCCCTTGCATATATGCCCCCATTAATCCTCAGGGAAAGGACCAAGGTGCTCTAGAGTGCTTGTTCTGTCACACTGATTAGAGAGTGGTCTCCAGCAGGCTGCAGGTGAACATAACTTGAGATCCTTCAAATCCAAGGCAAAGCTCTAAGTGGATGGATTGTCTACTGCAGTGGAGATGGTCTGTACATTTTCTCCTCTATGCTAGTAAATTTGGGGTTGCTTTAGTATCAAATGTGTATCAAAAAAGTGTGGTACATTAACATTCTAAACTATTCTGAAAGCTGCAGGATTGATGTCCCAGTGACACTGGCTACCCCAGCAGTTTTTTGTTCCTGGTTGCCACTGAAATACCTGCTGGTCAAAGCTGACCAAGTTTCTCCTCCTGGGTATCTCCATGGTGCAACATCCAGCGTGGCCAGGGCTTTCAATGGCTGCTTGCCCTCCCTGGGACCCTCAGTAACCCTGCACATGTGCCCAGCAGCTCTTTCAGATTGAGGCTATAGCTCTGGTGATCCAGACTTGTTGCATATGCTGCAATAAAAATTTAAAAAATAATTTTAAGTTAATTTTATGGATTTTCTTAGTAGACTTAGATAAGAATATAAAGATTTGTTGTCCTCTGAAGCTGTAAGTGACCCTGTTCCTTGTGGTGGAGTTTCCTTGACTTAATTTTGAAGAATTAAAGGGGTGTTGCCCATTTCTGAATAAGTCATCTCAGGATTTATTTATAGCAAATGGAGAGTAATGGGGACTTTTAGATTGCAGTTCATCTGACCTATTTTACACACCTCTGTGAATCTTATCCTGAGTGTTGCACACACGTGAACTAAAAGAATCAGGGTTTTAAATATTGAGGTGGTCTCACTGTGTGAGAGCATACAGGGCATTGCAAAAGACATTTGGCTCATGGTACATGCTGTAATAATGACTTGTTGGATGAGATGCCAGGCAGAATATTTGCCTGATAAGCTCAAAAAAACCCAGAGGCTTTTTTTTTATTTCCACCTTTTTTTTTTTTTTTTTTTTTTTTTTTTTCCCCTCAGCAAGTCTTTCCTTTAAACCTATTTGGAAAATGAAAGGACTACTCAAAGAAAGTGATTCAGAATCTAGACCTTGGTAGACTTGCAGCTGCAAGTAGACTTGCAGAATCTTTCATAAGTCAGTTTTTAAGCAAATGGATACACATTAAAGTAAGGGTTAATCTTCAAAAGGCACTGCTGGAACACCAAAATTCTGAATATTGAACAACAGGTAGTTCAAGATGCATAGTCAAAAATGGAGGCAATCTGACTTAGAAATAGCTTTTTGAAATGAGCTTAACTTCTATATGCCTCAATTTTACTTTTTTTAAATGCATAGAATAACACCTCACATGGAGTAAATTATGTGCTTGCTAACACACAATAGGTCAGTGGCAAAGATGGGGACAAAATCCTGGACCGCCAATTTGTGCTTTAAACAGTGCCTGCATTCCCTTTCTTTTCTCAGCTCAAGCTCTGGCTTTAACCATTGTTACTTTTGGATTTATTGTAGTTTTTTTTCTACCATTAAAGAGCAGATTATTTCAAAAGTACCTTTTATTCAAACTAAATTGACTTTCAAAAGGAACTTAAGCTTGCTAATATATTTTGTTTCCTTTTGCTTCTGTCTTTCTCACTTGTCTCAACACACTTCTAGCCATACTGATTTGAAGGCAGCAGATACAGGTCTCTTGGCTTCTGTAAAGGTAGTAATTTACCAGTGTCTCTACATAGGAGAAGGCTCCAATTCAGCTGTTTATAGAGTTAGTGTATATCTCTTTTATTGGACTTCGTAGGCATACTATGGCATGATTTGCTAATGGGGACATAGGAAAGGATTCTGTATTAAATTTCATTGCCACCTCTGTTACTAACTTAACAGGTGACCCTGGGCAATCCCCTTCAGTTCTCTTGTTAGTTTTTCTGTATTTTTTCTGTCTTGTCTATTAAGTCTGTCATTCTGCAGAAAAGTATGTCCACATCTAGTTTATTTATTAGAGTAATTCTATTTTTAAACATTTACAGGTTGAGCAGGTATTTTTGTAGGGCATGAATGGGCTCTTCTTAAGTGTTTATATGGAGTATAGTGCAGTAGAAGCCTAATCTTGGCCGGAGAATTTATGTATTGCTATCATACTAATGCTAAACAATTATCAACAGGCATAAATTGCTATAAACTGGATAGAATTGCACTGATTTTCTGTCACGTTATATACCAAAATGGAAATCTTACTCTGTAGTAAGGCATATTGTCATAAAGTTTCCATACTAGTTGCATATATCCATATTTGCACTGCTGAAAATGAGTGCATAAAGATACAAGCTCCTAAATATCCTTGATGGGTGTTTAAAATGTCAGTATTCCTATTGAACCCTGTTGTAGGAAGAACACCAAGAGACGCACATGCATGGTAGAGGAAAATCTATGAAGAAAAAGAGAACTGAAGAAAAGGACAGCTTTGAAATGCAGCTGAACTACAGACATCAGACAAACCAACCTCAGAGACTGCTTTTTATGTTATAAAAGTGTTATGTTTATTAAAGTTATTAACAATGTTGTTAGAAAAAAATCTTACTTTATAGGTAATCTGCAGTTAGATTATTGGTTTAATTTATTTTTCTATTGGTTGATTGTAACACCTTTGTTCATTGGTTAGTGATAGTTAAAATTTATAGCTTTTCCCTTTTTCTGTATCTCCTTTACCCATATTTGGATGTGTTTTAACCGAGTTTAACCATCTATAGACACATATCTCCTTGAATCCTCCCAAATTCCCTGTATTCCATGCCTACCCCAAAAAAGCTAGCTACTCGCTGTAATAAAGATTCTTCTCCATTTTGTCTTCACCTTTGCGTGATTACTACAAAGTGGATTCTTCACAGTCTGATTTTAGGAAGCTTACAGCTCACTTTTGACACCCTATATCCTATTTTTTCTTCTGCAAAATATGTTTTCTCCTGTCTCTATGGTAACAGTTACATCACCTCTTTTATAGAATTATACTGCTGTTATCAATGGAGAACTTAAGCAAGAATGTTTTGTCATGATCAAAGAGTATATGTTTACTGTATCCTGTGCCAAATATATTTCCCTGCCAGTGTAAATTCTCTGCCATCGTAAAGTCTGACTGTCATCAAGAGTTTTTTCAAGACCTGGTTCTAGGAATAAGCAAGTATGCAGTTACTCATGGCAGCAAGGTGGTTGTACTACAAAAAGAACTAAAGCTCTGTTGTCTTCTTTGCTCAACTGTGAAGCCTCTCTGGCTGTCACCTCCATGGGGAAAGGGATGTGAGAGATGACAAGTGGTCACATAAAGTAGTATCTCCCAGCAGCAGATGTTTCTTTTTCTGACTTTCCTATTCCTTCTGCAGCCATATGAGTAGCATAGGGAGCTCTCTGAGATGTGTCCTGGTGTTGCATCTTAGCTGTGTCCCTGCTGTACCAAGTTCAAACTGCATGGCCCCAGCTCGGTCTAAGCCCCAGGCATCTGAAGGATCAGCTTCAAAACTGAGATTATGTACTCTGTTGAGAAGTTCTGAGATTAATGCTTGAAGCTTGTTGGGATTTTTTTTTCACTACATAAATTACATACTGAAAAGGTATTGATTATTTAACAAATAAAAATGACAAAATTAGAGAGAAGAGGCTCCATGAAAGCTTTCTTGGGGAGATCAAGTCAATAAAGAAAAAATAAAAAGGTATTTAAAAGATCAGTATTTCCAAAACTATAGTTGAATCACAGAAAATTACCCATTTGTTGATATATAAACAAACATTAGTTTAAATCCCAATGTGTAAAAACCCATTGATTAGTTCTAACATTAAATTCCTGATGTGTATGATTTATTAGTTTCTTTCGAGCTGTACTATTTTGTAAGTTACATTACTTACCCTTCCACAAACTTATTCAGTGACGACTGATGTTAATAAAAGTTGCATATACCATGTGCAGATTAGAACTCAGTTATCTAAAAGAGTTCACTTTGAGCATGAAATGTGGGGAGAACAAATACGGTATACGTTAGGGAACTTAAGACTTTGTAAAGAGTAAGAAAATGGTATTGGGATTTTTTTAAATGAAAGGCAAGAAAATCTTCTAGCTATCTAAAAATGATGTCAGGATGATATTGCTGTCAACTGAAAACACAGTAGGATTTTCTTACAGGTTGTCAGTGGAGGGCAGGGGAAGGGCTGCTCCCTGTGGTATACATTCATTTATTGACTACAGTCACAGGTATTTGCTTCAGCCAGCATGATCTGAAATGAATGTATAAAAGCATATAGGTATTGGAATTTTCAACCCAAATCAGAATCCTAATTAACTGTAAATCGTAAAACCAGTAGCCTGAGGTATATTAAAATGAGAACTTTGTACATGAAAGGCTGCACATGCCCCAAAATCTAAGTATTTCCTACTCATAAACCACCAAATTCACTGCATCAGCTTCCATGACTGTAATTCTGCTCCTGAGGGATATACAAGTAGAGTTAACTGAAAACAAATATCAGTTTGCAACTCACAGAACAAGTCATTTTATGGACACATTAAAATTCACTGACATAAGGGAAGACAACATAAAATATTTGTACTTAAGGTAAGAATATGACATTAAAGCCAGAAGTGAACTTAGTCCATTGTACTTCATCAAATGTCTCTTTAATCTCTAAATGTATGTGATTATAAAGACATTAATTTCAAGGGGAAGACCACATCAGTAAAACACCACTGGAACATCCAGCACAATTGAATTTCACGCAGCACCAAATGTGAAGGCAAAGAGATGAAGTTACAAAACACATTTAACAGAACTGACAAAGAGGACACCATACTCTCAGATATATAAAAAGTTCTGGTTATAAAGACCCAGGCCTGCTTATGGCAACAGGGGTTTTGTTGCCTTTAACAGGAGCAGAATCAAGCTGTAAAGGAATATTTGGTCCTTTGTTGTTCAGGCAGCAAACAACAAATCAGAAATTACAGAGCCCTTGAGCCTGGGAAACCTCTGCTCTGTATCATCATTACCATTCTATGGGGCCAAGTTATCTTGTGATTTTGATATTAATAACAGCTGGACCCTTCTCCTTATCACATGCTGAGTAACTACATCTTCTCAGGCCAGGGTTCGAATACGAGCTATGGTATTCCCTCAGCTACTCTATCACTGTTCTCTGCAAACTGAGAACTGGTTATAAAACATGCATGTGTTTGTGTGTGTCTTTCCTAAGGGATGTAATTTTTTCAGTTATCTGCTCAGGCTCAGCAAGCTAATTCTTTAGATTGTGAATTATATTGAAGGCAGACTATATCTTAAAATAATTTTGACTGTGGGCTTACACACCTGTGAAACACCAATCCTCCTTTTTGGCTTGGTATAATGAGAAGGAATCTTCTGTTTCCTCATGGAAGAAAGAGTTTAACAGTAAAGAAAGTCTATTCTGATATTGCAAAATATATACAATCAGAACAAAAAAAGCTCCTACACTATGAATTAAAGAGATGACAGGAAGAATCTCGAACATCACCCTTCATTAATTCCCCCCACCAATCAATGTTTGTGCGAGAAATAATGGTTGAAAGAGGGGCAGGGAAAAGGAAAATTCATGCATATTAAAGATATGAATGTTTGGGAGTATCTTGGGATGCTCTTGGATCTCACCTTGAGGTCAGATACAGTAAAGGTATTGCCAAAGGCAGTCCTAAAACTAATACTAATCATAGAACATCTTAAGTTGGAATGGACCCATAAGGATCATCAAGTTCAACTGCTAAATACACTGCCGTTCTGAATATTTACATTGAATACTGTAGGGCCCACTGTTGAAGTGGCAAAACTTCACCCAATTTATAGTGACTGTAAAGCTGCTGTTGCAATTTAAATCTGTTTCTCACTCTCAGAAAAGCCCACCATCACCTGTGGAAGGGGGAACAAATGTCACCTACGTATACACTTACTGAAACTGTTTATCTGAATCTGTCAACTAGATCAGAAATCAAATTGCTAAATGCTGTGTTCAACAAATTTCTGTGGATTCATGACATTCCTTGGAAGGCTTTGGATCCATAAAGCAATGAATAAATTATAAGAAGACATAATTATGGTATTTTCATCTCTGACAGATATAATTTTACTTCATAAGCACAGAAAAGAAAGCTGTTGTTTTTCTCAGACCAACACTCCTAGATTAAAAAAAAAAAAAAAAAGAAACAAGTCTTTTGCTGAAAAATGACATATTTAGTAAATATTGTCCAGGGTAATTGTTCCTGTGGGATCCCAACAGAAACATGTTTCAGATACTGTAACTACTGTATATTCAGAGTGAGTGAGCACTGTATATTCAGAGTAGATGATAATCTCTTTAATGTTTGTTATGAAGCTCCTTGTGGACTTTCAAATGTAATTTTAAATGCTATCCTGAAGAAAAAAAGAAAGAAGGTATAGCACTCAAATTGGATTCCAGAGATAAGATTAGTTACTGAGGGTATGATTTACATCAACTGAATTTAGCTGTCTAACATGCATGTATCTCATTTAGGCTTTCTTCAGTCCATTAGGGGAAGTAGGTACCTCCAAAGGGAGATCAATTGCACTCACTCTAAAAACTGTTTCAGGACAGTTAGAACCCCCAACAACTAGAGAAGAAAACCAGATAATAAGATTAGCAACCTAAATTCGAGACAGGAAAGACAGGGAAAATGTATTGGATCTGGACTGATAGGGTTTGTTTGCACATGAAAACAGATAAATAAAAGTAGAAGTTTCCAAACATATGTAGGGACTTCTCCCACATCTGCTGGAAATCACTGAGAGATAGGTCTATGCTGAATGTTTCAGGGACCTCAAATAATCACTGTATCTCTGTTCAGCAAATCACTGTAGCATATATGTAAATCTTCAAGCTTAAATCCCATTAACATCAAAGGGATGTAACCATGCACTTAAATGTTTTGCTGAACTGGTACCCTTGGCTCCACTCCAGCAAAACATGTAAGTGTATGCTTAACTTTAAGAATGTTTAACCCTGTTAACTTCTATAGAGTTGATTTTCTACAGTTTCCTGAAGTAAAACATAGATTTCAATGCTTTGCCAAGTCACTATCTTAATGAAGATGCAATGCCTGTATCTTATCAGCATTACAAGGCTCAGCTAAATTAGTCATACTAAGGCACAAAGAGTAGAGCTATGTATGCTGTGAGGAGAAAAAGATCCATTAGAAATGCCTAATCAAATAGTAAATATTGAAAACTAAGTACTTAAAAAAATGGATTCTAAAAATAATATAAACTAAATCAAAGCCTCAGTTCATCCAGGACTCAGGAACTTGAGGTACTTTAAAGACGTTGCTGTCGAGGCTTAGATTTAGGTGTGTGCTTAAGCACAATGATGAACTGGCCCATCAATGTACACCTTCCCCTTTATATGTTTGATAAAGTAAAAACCTTTTGCTTTTGTAAATCACATTGCTTTGCCTAAGATATCAGACAAGCTGCTCTATTCTGATGCTTGTACATGTGCAATAAATCCAGACATAAAAATCAATACAAACATTTAAACCTGCAAGGTTGTAGAAATGCCTCTTGGAAAAAGTCAAATGTTAAAAAAAAATGAATCTCACGTAACTATGAGATTGCTATAACAGGCAAAGAATTGTTCATGTTCATGTGTACTCATATCCTTTTCACAGGAAAAAGCCTTGGTAAAATAAATTGCACACAATTGTTTAATGATGTATATTTCTAGATTTTTCACACTTACATGCTGCTATGTAAATCATGTTTTATACAACTGTCTGCAGTATGCCACACAAGCAAGTTACCTATTTGGTCACAGATCTTGAATTTTGTGGAAGCAATGTGTTTCACTTAAAAATTAGGCAAATAAAATACATTCAGCACAAAGATTAATGATGAATATATGTACAAAGCAGTCACAGGGCTATGTTTTGTTTAGGCAGGATGGCACCCTATATGCTAAATATATCATAGGTTTATGTTACCATAACAATGCATCATTCTTCAGCTATTAAACTGCAGACTACGTGTATATTTAATATTCTTCAGAAAGTCTGTAACATTTATTTGCATTTTCTATCCATACTGTACTTTTAAAGGACTTCTAATATTGACTGCTAATCCTATACCAGCACAATGTCTTAATATATGTAAAAAAGATTAAACAATAGTATGAGATGAGTCAAATCAGGTCTCAAAATGCCGATAAGGATGTTTTGCCCTTAAACTGAGATTCTAAACAATGCTATTTTTCAACTTTGAGAGTGCAGTGCATTGAAGACATCATATTTGAAATATTTGAAGAGCTGAATATCATACACCGGATGTGTAATGGCATTTCTGCCATTAATGTGAACAGCAAACCATAGGAATAAACGAACAGTAAAATGTGGTCATAATAGCTCTCCCTTATAAATAAATTTGGCATGGATCTGAAAGATTAGTTAATAGAAACTTGCAAAATGTAGTTTTAAGTTATTTTCATCACTTGTAACATATACTTTAAAACTGATATTTATCTTTCTTTCATTACAGTATTTCACAACTCAGAAGGAAACCTGCAATTTTTTTCAGTTATAATTTTTTCCATCCCTGTGACATGCTATAAGAAACAGCATTTGTAAAAAAAATTGTTTTATTTATTAATAGGAATCTGCTTGCAAAAAAACTAGGGAAAAATATAAAAATAAATTTATAAAGAAGTCTGAAAGAAAAAAGCAGAGGCATTATAATATCATTATTTAGAATCTATGAAACGAAATGTATTTTTAAAGACAAATTTAATGCCTCCCTTTGAAATCCTCATGTTAAAATCAAAAACACAACTTTAATAGAAGACAGACATAGGTATTGTATGAAGAATTACAACTTAGAAAATTAATAAAAATAGTATCTAAACCAGTATTAGTAAGATATGAAGCTCATTCATTAATGGTCTCTGTGATAATATATCACTGAAAATGTTGCATGAAGGGCAGTCTTTGATAGGATTATGTACAGTATAATAGCAAGATATTGAAATTAAAATTCACTGAGAAGATACATCTTGTGAACTGAAGGGTAAGAAGATAATAATGGTAACATTAATAATAATAAATAACAAGTATAAAATGATTCACATAAATAGAATTTCCATCAGCAACCATTATTGCAATTATGAGAATGATAAAGTAATAATCTACAGTAAATAGCTACTCTTTATTGATTCACTATTTAATTTCTTTTTTTAAAGGGCTTTAGAATTGCTGTCAATAACAATAATGTGTACACGGGGAAAAGTTATGTAGAGAATAAATGATAAAACAGTATTGTGTAATCTGTTTCTAAATAATCTTCTGGAGATATTTATGTTGTTTGGTGCAGGAAAAGAAAATTCTTACAAGAATTTCCCCACCTATTTAACAAATGCTGTGGGATTTCTTCAACAGATGTTTATGGGGGTTCCAGAGACATATTGGGAAAATTTAGGAAGTTCACTACCTGGATTTTTAATCACACCTCTCTCTAAGGTGCTAAGAGCAGCTCTCCATCAATGGCATCTGTTAACTAAAACTAGGCCATAAACTGTCTGACTCTACAGCAGCCCTAGAGGCAGTTTCACAACCAACAGCAAAATTAGCACCAAAGGCAACCAAAAGGCCAAGGCAGAAGCCAAATAGGAGACATTATAAGGAACTAACTGTGATGCCGAGAAAATATATTCTATATTTACCACGCATGCATCAAACAAAGCTTCTGCATAGCAGCAAGCTCAAATGTTAGGACAGGCAAAAGAAAGGCAGGACTTAGATGAGCAGGTGAAGTGATGATCATATAATTCCATGGAATGTAACGTCCACTTTCAATTGCTTTTGAATTCGTGAAAGAATAGGGAATAGTTTGTGATATGCCTAAAAAAAGCCCAATAATGTAGTCCCAAGAGAAAGACTAGATTTTGATTCATAAAGATTTTCTCTTTCGTTTTTTAATATATTCATCATCATAGCAGTATCTTTTGATAATTACTAATGTAGCTGGCCTTTGATCAACCACATATGAGTATTTTTGTAGTCTGTTTTGCTTTCAAATTAAGAAGGATATTGGATAATATTAACCTTCACTGTACACTGTGATTTTACTTTTGCCTTGCATGATGCTGTCTAATGGAATGTTCCAGGCCACTGGTCAAAAAACTGTTTCTTATAGGTGAGTAAATGCATTGTGTAAGACGGTTCTCATGTAGCCAAAATTGCCTTCTCTCTGGAACTACATATATTGTAATACTGAACAAGATTGTTTTCACTGTGTAATGCAAAATATATTTCTGATTTTGCAAACACTTCTCGTGAGCTTGTAGAAGGGAAGTAGCAATGGAGGAAAAAAAAAAGAAATAAATGCCATGTTCACTATGGGAAAATAGTACAAACCCAGCATGGATCTCTCTCCTTCCAAGAGTTTAAATTCATGTCCTTCTCATAATGGCATGTGGCCATACTGGCATTAAGAACAGAGCAAACAGTGTCTGTTGCACTCCAGATGTTCAATGTCCAAATTAGTTATGTTATGCCTCCAAGGTGGTGGACTCAAAAATGGGAGGCCTGGCTAAAATTCTGGCCCTTATATTATCATTATGTCAGTTAGATAGAAAACATAAAGGAAAGTTCCTGCTTAAGTGAGAGAAACTGGCAATAATTTGAAATGTTTGATATACTCGGAAGTGCAACAAAAAGACACCTCACCTTGAGGGCAGATGTCAATGCTATGATACACATATAGTAAAATCAAAATGTTTTCATTGGCATGAAAAAACAACCAGAAATATGTAGCAGCATTTTTTTTCTTTTTTTGGGCAAGAGTTGATAGGTCCCACTGTATCCATTCCCAGAAGGGGACATCTGACACATGATGCAGAATCCTGAGAGAAGACAGAGGGGATTCTGTGTGCAGAGGGAGAGAAAAGATCTGTTTTACACAGTTAAAAAGGGAAATGGGTACATGGGACAAATGTTGTACATATATATATATGTATGTATGTGTCAGCAAGGAAATATCAGCAAGTCTGTTTAGCCGTGATATAATGGCAGTAAGAGGAGAACTATGAAATTAACAAGTCATACATTTAAAACCAATAAATAAAATGCCAGTTTTCAAAAAATTATGCATAGGACTTCTGAGGTATTTTTAGAGATGTGCAGGATCAAATCATTTAGGTGAATTAGTAAACACTCCACAGTAGCATTGCAATGGATAAAACATTGCAAAGAGCAGAAAACTCCATGTATGACTTTTAGTGCAAAAACCAACTGCTGCTTCCCTTCGGGGTCTTATGTTGTAATCATCTGTTTGGAACTTCTCACACATCCCTTTGAAATATGGTGTTAGTCCTTCCTGGAAATTTGATAGCAAAAACCCTTAACAATTTTTCATCATCATTAATAATAGAATTAATCAAACTTCATTGAATGGTTTGGGTTGGAAGGGTTCTCAAAGATGATTTAGTTTCAACACTCCTGACAAAGGCAGGAACACCTTCCACTGATCAGGTTGCTCAGAGCTCTATCCTACCTGCCTAGAACACATCCAGGGATGGTGCATCTACAACCTCTCAGGGCAACCCGTTCCAGTGCCTTACCACCCTCACAGTAAAGAAATTCTTCCCAATATCTAATCTAAGCTCACCCTCATAAAGACTTATCCCTTAAAGCATTAACCCTTTTCCTGTTACTATATGCCCTTGTACATAGTCCCTCTCCAGGTTTCTTGGAGGACCCCTTTAGGTACTGGAAGGTGCTCTAAGGTCTCCCTGGAGCCTTCTCTTCTCCAGGCTGGACAACCCCGATTCTCTCAGCCTGTCTTCATGGGAGAGGTGCTCCAGCCCTCTGAGAATCTTTGTGGCCCTCCTCTGGTCTTGCTCCAACAGGTTTATGTAGTAATTGTTGGTTTGATTTCCCAGAAACTGAAAAGAGAGCAGAGTAATTTGATTCTATTAGCCAGGTTCCTTTTTAAATTTTTCTTATTTCTTTTCTGCTTTAGTGGACATTTTCCTGAAGTAAAGAAAGTGGGACTGTGACCTTTGTAAACATCTCTGCCATGTGACAGTAATTGTTCCAATAATTATTCATTATTCAAGACTATAAGAATAATTCCTGCTTTCAAATACCTTACAAATCATAAATGCCTATGCCAGGGCTTTCCTTAGGCAGGCTTCCAGAATGCTATTTCCAAATGGAGAATTTTGATAAATTTGTTTCCTTCTGTCTTCAGTTCAATTATTTTAAAATGTAAAAGGGTGGTGATTCTTTACTTGAGTGGATTTTGTCTTTTTTTCAGGTAGGATGATCACTTACGAAGTGGGTGGGAGTCCAAGGACTGGGAGTCAGTTGCATCCAAAAGCTAATGGATGGGAAAAAAAATTAAGTGTGAATAAATAAGCAAGATTATACACACTGTAAATGGGGCATGAGATTTTAAAATAAAACCCTAAAATTCTGCTGCTCAGGCTGTTATTAATTAGATAATTTAAATCTACTAAAAAATAACTACTGAATTCAATCTCTTCCTTTTCTATGCTTTATATCTGTTGATGATTTCTTGTAAAAATACAATGATCTCAGTTATATGATTGCTAGATGCATTGTGTAAAATATAATGCAGTACAGATGTCAACCTAAGAACTAAATAGCTTATATTTCTAAAGAACCATGAAAAAATACTAACACTATAGAAACAATGGTTCAGTAATTACTTTTTGCTGTGGAGTGATGTTAGGCATTTATCCTTATAGATCCCTAATACACTTAAAGTCAGCACTGCCCCTGTGGTCCTTTTACCTTTGTTGATAAATGCATTGTACAGGATACCTTGTATGACCACTACAGTATTTGAGGTCATGCTAGGCTGTTAGCACAAATGGTGTGAACAATAGTTTATATGCCACTTAACTCCTTGGGAGAAACAGTTAACCTTGCCAGAGAGGACAGATCAGTCATGTATAGTTATTAAAGTCTAGAAGGTTTTGTTATGCTCTGAAATACTTTTATAGAACTACAATACTCTGGTATGAGCTTTACGAAGCACGGAATCAAGAAAGTCAACAATTAACTTTGCCATCTTTGAAAGGAATATTCAAAGTTTACAAAAAATATTTCCTCAGACAAATTTTAGTATATTTAATCACTAGGCTTTCTGAACAAGGTGAAACGGTTAACAATATATTAATCCACTGCCCTAAAACACACTAAGTTTACAAAAAATAATTGTAATTTGACAGACTTGAAATGGGCAGTCACAAAAACCCCTAGCTCTTCTTGATTACAGTTTTTCAAATAATGATGAAACTCCACAAATGACACAGATGAACATCAAAATTGATTTTTATTTAATTAGCAATAAACTATGAAAGCATCTTCCAGGCAAACATCCTTTTCCAGAATTTTTCATGAATAGAAAAGACAGAGTGAACAAAGAATTAAACAGAGTAGGAGACTACTGCAGACTTACCAGGTAATCTACATACAGGTGGAAATGACACCACTGTTAACATGGATGACCCAGTTTCATGACATAATGTGCTGCTCCTACATCATTGTTTATTCCAATGGACTAATTGTCAGAACCAACCAATTTTTGGCTCTCTTAGAAAATGGAAAGCTGAAAGCATCTCAGGTTCAGGTAGCCTCATCCATTTCAGGTTCAAGCATAGAAACCTGTCAGCCTCTGTATCTGCATGTGTGTTTATACTCATCCAAACATCATTAACCACCACTGAATTTCTATACTTTTAGGGATAATTCAGAATATCAGTGCAGCTGTCTTAGTCTGGCCTGCATTTTCAATTCAGCACACTCAGATTAGTCACTTCCTCCCCTCAAGTTCTGGTTTAGTATCCCTATATGCAAATGATAAGGTACTACCCCAGGCAGTGTTTCAGCTTACAGAGAAGAGGTCACCTCCTTTTGCCAACCAATATGACACACCACACATCCATGCTGCACTGCTTCTACCCCTTCTTCCCA
Source organism: Platyrinchus mystaceus (assembly GCA_035041135.1). Lineage (NCBI taxonomy): Eukaryota > Metazoa > Chordata > Aves > Passeriformes > Tyrannidae > Platyrinchus > Platyrinchus mystaceus. Next base: position 24,828,789 of record JAWWLV010000045.1, read on the forward strand.
GACATAAACTCGGGTGGACCTCTCTCTGACTGTTTAAATTGTTGATACCTAACTCTACACCTGAGATGGCAAAGACTCACTCAGACTTCTGGAAGCTCTTTCCTCTGGCACAGTGATGTCCTGTGCAAGCATGGGAACTCTCAGCACTACACCAGCTTACATGTTCCAAGGTAGGTGGGAACAAACATGTTCCTGAATGACCATCTGGGAGAAAAAACATTTCTAGGTGCCGATTCAAATACACATATTCATGGATAGATTTAGTAGTCCCTGTACATACTTGCCTACCAAGAACTATTACCCCACTAAGTAAGCATATTTACTGTATCTTCAAGAGAAGGACATGGAGAGCAATGAGAACAGGGAGAAATCAGTTTGTTAGCACTGCCTTTTAAAATCTCCTAACTAGCAGAATGAAACCATGTCTCTTTATTTATTTATTGCACTTGTAAAAAGATTAATAGGGATGTGATTCCTTCAGGCTTTTACATATAACCCCTCCACACAAAGAACAAAATTATACAGTGCAGCAAATGAACTAAATGAGCTACATTTATTTAAATAACTGCTATGGAGGAAACAATAAATCAACAAGAATCCTCACAAAAATGTGTTTACAAAGTGTCTTATAATTTGTTTTAGCAAGGACACAGACTTCTAGCTCTTAGCAAAGCTTGCTGCTAACAGTCTATTATCATATCAACTGTTAATGAATGTTTGCTATAGAAAAGCATTTCTAGCAAAAAAAGACTGTGAACTTCTGCCTTACTATCCTTTAAGACATGGCTGCCAACCCTACACAAAACAGATTTTCCTAACAAATTTTGTCAAAGGCTTCTAATAATTTGGGAGAACAATCAAAATTAACTGACAGTGCTCTGTTAAATCAGAAAAAGAGATTATTTGAATGGTCATAATCATGCAATTATCTCATCTTCACTGTATTTCAAGAGGCTGTATCTCTATCTAGTCCTATATCAGGAGTGAGTAGGGGGAGCTCTAATGCTGAACCTGTGATGTATTCATAAATCAGTACTTTCAGAGCCTGTCATGGGCTCCATAATGAGGGTCATTATTCAGGCAGAGTGTCAAAACTACTATCAAAGGACCTTCTCAGAATCACAATCATTCTGTTTCTTGTTAAATAAGCAATGTAGTACACAAAAATGGCAAACAAGAAGCAGGTCAATTTGATACAGTATGAGGGCACAGAGACCTCTAGAGTAATTTACCCTCTGGGAATTCTGATGGCTTGTGAGATAAATTATATACACCCTCAGAAATGATTAATGGTAATAAAATCCCAAGAATATTTTCAGAAAAAAAAGTCCATATGTACATATGGCAACTTCAGTAACAAAGAAGACATTTTCTAAAGCAGAACACTTAAAGAAAATTATTATTAGAACTGCAAGTAGCTCTCTGGAAAGCTACTAAATCTTATTACAAAGTTGGCAGCATTCTGTGGAAATGCCTTATTTCGATTTGCTGAAAGAGTTTTTTTTAAAAAAAACCCACACCTAGAGCTTTTCTGAATTAAAAAGAAAGGAGATAAAGGTGAAAAAAAAGGAAAGACAAACTGTCAAAAATAGATTTACTGAGACAGGCTATTATTGACTTAATGTTATATAAGCAACAGGAGATACAAAAGGAGTTATTAACAGAACATCATCTGGACATTTGACTACAATGGCAATAAATGCAAATTATTTGTAAGTGATTAAAGGCTGTATTCAAATCACATAGTATAGGTGCCTAAATTAGGCACTGGCATTACTTTCCTCCTTTCACTTTAGGGAACAAGAATATAATAGCCCTACATGCAAAGTAGCCTGAATTGCTCATTCTCACTTGAACTAAAACATTACATTAGTAATGGGTAAATTAGGCACCAGTGAAGGCAGTCTAAATTCTGTCTCAAGATGACTTCTAGATACAACAGTGACCAATCATTTGGAGATTAATAGTCAACCTCTTCTGACACCAGTAAAGTTCAGTGTCTCAGAAGATTAGATTTAAGCAAAAGCTCTTTAGTTTTCCTTGTCTTTTAGATAACTGTGCTGAGTATATTTATGATATCCATTTATAATTTACACATATATATATTATACTCATGTATACACATATGTATGTATGTGATTCCACAGGTATCACATACATATCACGTTATGTTATCATACACAGCATAAATCAGAAACAGTAAAATATTGCAGGGCAGAAATTTCACTGCAGTCTCATTATATAGCTCTTGTTTGCCTGGTCTGAGGCTTCTCCTAAGGCTTTGTTTAAGAAACAGTAAAGTAGACTCGTCTAGAATTTAGTATGGTCCATGAACTTACACAGTCATGGTCTTTAGAGATGGATATCAAGAGGTCTGCATTTGTAAGTGCAGATTCTGATAACCATTTGAATGCTATTTGTGGCACAGACTTTCTCCTATGCTCACACAGAGTGCTGCTGACTTCAATAGGGCTTTTCTGCAAGTGTGAATTTCCCAGAGAAATGCCACAATTGAACCTAATACCAATTGAAGAGTCTGAGGCTTTCAAGTACTCTGGTACTTTCAAGGTACCCTGAGCTTTTGAAACTCAGCTATCTTACAGAGTTGTCCTATTACTGTTTTCCAATCTCAATTTTTTTGGTTAAATTTTTACAATTCAGTCATGCAGATGTTTGTATCCATATGCACACTCATATGGCATAACTTTATTACACAGACTGATAACATTTTTTGTATCCCGTTCAAAACAATAAATAAATTGTTGGTCAGAAGTCATAAGTCTGCTTCTTTTCTCATATTACCCTTATTAAACAGCAAGGTGAGAAGTAGATTAAAAAACAGTCCCCCTAAGTGCCTCATAAATCCCTCAGCTTCACTCTACTAAACTGAATTTTGTCTGACAATAAACCCTACCTTGTCTAGACTTATTGTTTAAGTAAATTTGTATCTGTGGAATAATCAAAAGCAAACCAATTATATTCAGGCATCTTTTTTATCCATCTGTTTGGATATAACTGTCTATTTAATAGTGTTTGCATATGAAGCAATGTTCTATTATATGCATAGGTACTCAATTATTTAGATTATACATTTGAATAAACTGTGCAGTTAAAGGAATACCCTTGTAATACAGGACAATTACATTTTTCTAGCACAGTTTACACGTTATTAAACTAATACCAATTTGGACAACACAGCTGGATATAGGATCCTAACCTTCACCTATGACAGTCCTTTTCTTTAGGGGTACATATTACCCCTACAATTATCAGTCGTTGTTAGTCCCTTAAGATTATATCAAATTACACAACAGGCTTGTGTGAATAGAGACTACAAAAAAAAATTAATTTCACACTGAAGATTGTGCATTTAAATGTAGGTTTGGTTAATGCAGCTATAAAAGTCCTGTCTATATACGTGATGAGTCAGTCTAGAAGGTGCCCTATCCATACGAAAACGACTCTCTGTGACCAGCAGAAGAAAATAATACTGCGTTGTCATACTGCAAAAGATCAGTGCACTGAATATCTCCTCTTCCTACCAATCAGGGCATGACTATAACATTTTTCCAAAAGAGGAGGCAATTGCCTTTCTGCTGAAGAAAAAAATCAAATAATATTAAAGACCCAGAGGTAAGTAGGTGTTTGTCAGTCCTTGAAATAAGTTTTCAGTGACTCATCATGAATATCTATTCTGAGTGGGGTAATGGAAGAGGGATAGAGAGAGATGTAATAAAGCAATCTCACATCTACTTTTAAAATACTAAATTCTGAGCATCTTCATCTGCCTTGTACCTTGTGGAAGGAATACTTTGCGCATGTACAAACTGACTTTAGAACTGAGTCTGTTCTTTTGCGTGTGTTACACATCTATATGCTCAAAGGGGAAGAACAAGTATTTACAATGATGATCTATCAGTGAAAGAATGCTTAGAATGTGGAACTGTGTGGTGTTCGTCCAATTTGCACTTTTGCTCAAGTTCTTCACTGAGTATCCTTTCTGTTCTTCCCTTTGAATCTCATTATTGTAAAATAACTACCTGTAAGCATGAGAATGCACAAGAGCTGAATTTTTTTTACAAGGACTAATCTTCATAAACTCATCCATACTCAGTGTTGGTAAATAAGCTCCACTGAGGAGTCAGAGCATCCAAAAGTAGTTTCCCACTCTAAATCACTCTCAGGAGAATCTAATCTATCTCCATTGATTATCTGGGCACTCAGTGGCTAGTGATGGTCAATACAATTTATTTTTTTCACCATCTTGAGATCAAACCAAGTATCCTGATACTGCCATACATCATGTTACTATTCAATAAAAAGGAATGAATGAACAAAATACCCATGCAGTCAGAAACCATAGCTCTGTACAGTGTAAAACAGCTGGCTTAATCTCAGAATGCTACAGATTTGTGTGTGACACCATGACTGTATGATTTGTAAGTTTTCTAAAGTGCCACAGACTGTATTGTTTTTTTCCATGAAACTAGTTGCTCTGGCTATAGCCAACGGTCATTTTACTTTGCCTGACAGCAGCCGTTCTCCTTAGCACTTATCCTCCAAAAGGGTGGCTCAGTGAATGCTGAGAGTGTTCATTGCATCTGGATTTCTTAGGGAAAGCTCAAAAACCTATCAAAGAGTTTGCTCTAGAATTTGGGTGGATACTAGAAATCCAGATTAACAATACTAGTAAACTGCTTTGGAGATTGCACTTTGACTCTGAGATGGACTTTTTCTAATCATAAGAGCAACCTGTAAAGTTACCTGCATGGAGCTGGCAGTAATTGTGAGAAAACAGATCCACAGCTGCCTAAGGTTTGTCTAGGAAGTTAGGAAGTATTGTCTGACCACTTCCCCATTTCCTCTAGCGAGAAGTTGCTCAGGTCCCTCTGGGCTTGGGTACGGATCTGCATGAAATTCCTTTATTTTCTTCCCTGCTGGTTTCACAGAGAATGGATATGCAGTTGCCTCATGCTCCTATTCAGTGGTGACTGGCGGCTAGCAGAGCACAGTTCAGTGAAGGACAAAGTGTTGCTTGACCTATGTTAGGAATACTGTAGGGGGAGACGACGTTGCAGAAGCCAGGCTCAAGTCTGGCTAAATCCAGGCAAATATCCAAAGCCAGTTTTTTGTTAGCTCATTTTGACTGTCTGCCATCCAACGTGAAAGCAGAGATACTTCTGAATCAGACTTTGATCTTGAACCCCGCTTTATTCATTTATCCATACAGTCATGACAGGAGGTAAGGAATCCCAGTAGTATCTTCCCAAAGTTAAATATAGCAGAACCAATAGGACCCTCAGAAGCAAGGAAAAACTACCTTTTATAATATTAACACACATTCACTGAGACCTTCAAGGTTATCATGGCTCCCTTGGAGTGCAGAGCCCACCCCCTGAGATACCTGACATGAAGCAGAAAGTGTTGAGCAAAGGGACCAAAGCTTACAAAATACCTTCCTCTCTGGTGGTAGGAAAGCAGATGGTTAGGAAACCTGACACCAAATGGGGTGGTGGCCTGGCTGCCTGAGATTGCTTTGCAAATGTAGGAAAGTCATGTGAGGAAGTTGCATCACAATTAATACTGGTTCACTGTAATACTGTTACTGACCCAATAATCTATTGGCTTTCAAAGACTCAGTAACATTCTGATTCTTTCTCATACCAGAAAAAACTATAAAATGGTGTGACAATAATACACATGTTTTTGAATAAAACTTTGAACAAATATATATGAATTTCTGAAAATACTACAAGTTTTAATGTTCTAAATGAGACTGAAAAATCAGTAATCACCGACTGGCCAGATTTGGCTTATGTATGCTTTGATTTTCACTAGTAATGCTTTGAAATGTGTCTTGGTAGATGGTGCAGTGTATTTTAAAGTTTTTTTGCTTAGAGATACCATTTCTTTTTTTTGCCTTTGTCCTTCCAACTTCTAGTGTACCGACTGTATATATGATGTAAAACTTAAAGGCTTTCTTTCACAGGTACATTTTGAGTTGTAGGTCCTAACTGAAAGACTTCTGAACCAGATCCACATCCAGCAAACCTTCCAATCTGAGCTTCATCTCTCCTGCAGTTGAATAAGATAAAAATAAATATGTGCACACTCTAATGAATTAGGTGTGTCTGTTTGGTTAAAATCCACTATGTATAATTTTTTCCATTTGACAGAAGCTTTTAGAGTTTTAGTACAAAATTACCTTTGACTCACACCAGCCATTCCACCATAACCCTTCAGATGTACAAGTACTTTGCTTCCCCCAGGTCACTTGTAATTGGCCTCTTTTCCTTTGTGTTCGGTAACTTTCCAGTTTTCTGTAGGCCTGTTCATGACTGAATTGATGCTAAAGAAAGAGTGGATAAAGGTAGACCTGAAGTCTGTTCAGAGGATAGATAGGGACTTGCATTTTTGAATACAAGGGGGTCAAAAAACACATTCTCAGAAGCTGCTGAGAGACCCGGTCCAGGGTATTATACTTCTCCCAAGGAGTTGCACTTTTTGAAATATATCAGAAACTCTACTTCTGTGAATAGGATCTGGAAACACTCTGTAAACCAACTGTGACAAACTTTGCTTAGTTGATACTTCAGACATACATGGGCAAAGATCTGCAGTCAGGATTCCTGTTGTTTCTAAGACCTCTTCTGTGAGAGCTGTTGGCAACACCCCCAGCCATCACAGTACGACGCCGACCTTTCTGCCAAAGGGCCCACATGACAGCTTGGAAATAGCTTAAAAGCTGCAGATCTTCTGAGATGAACCTCCTCATCTGTGCTCTCCCCACCTCTCAGACACACATTTTGCAATTTTTTTTTACATGCAGAGGGAGGATATGAATCTTAAGGATCAATTAATTAATAACTTATACAATGTTTACATGAGGATTTTTAGATAGTTTGCTCAGAAATGTTTTGAATTGGATGTATGAAATTGGTATTCATTGTAATGAACTTTTCTGAGAAAAACAGGATAGTGCAACATGTTGGGGTCTGCGGTCTGAAGGAACAGATGAGAAGCAACAATTAAGCAGAGGTGCAGGTACCACCAGGCAGGCAAAACTGTTAGGAAGAACTTAAAGCAGTATGGGAAGCTTGGACAAGGTGGGATATACTGTTATTCACTGTTAATTGTCCAAATGCTTTGAGTATTGCTGGTTATTTGTTCTAAATTCATCACGAGATGATTAAAAAGTCAATCAGCAAAGACAAAAAAGTGCAAATCCAAATTCTACAAGAATAATAAAGCACGAAACATACTTAGCCACATTTGGTTGAACCTCATCTTTCCTTTTTATCAGTTAACTTTCTGATATGTTGAGGGTGTCCCATAGTTTTTTCTTACCTATGCTCTCCCTCATGTTCCACAGAAGGCATTAAGTTCAAAAAGACAATGTCAAGTATCCATAAACTATCTTTTCCTTGTCCTTAGTTTTTCTGAACAACAATATTATTCTTTTTTCTTTTTTCTTTTTTTTTTTTTTTTATTTTCTATTTCCTTTTCTACCATTTTCATTCTATTCATCACAAGAAGTGAGATGAGCAGAAAGGGAACAACTGTGGGTGAGATTCTGGTAGCCAGAAGGCACAACATTACAATAGCTGTGTCAGCAGTTTCACCATAGAATGCAGTAAGGTGCTTCATGAGTGTGAGCACCACCTGGAGTAGACACCACTTCAGAGGTCAAAAAGATAGTGAGCTGCAAGAGACTAGTGTTCACAGAACCTGTTTGCAAATAGAAATCAGAAAGCAGAAAGCAACTTTTTTATGAAAAGGACATAAATCTCTTTCACAAATCCCTGCTCCCCAAAAGTAGCCATAATGAGAAAAGTCCCATCCTTCCTGTTGCTCTGGTTTGATTTTGTGGGTTTTTTTTAGTCCACAGGGGAAAGGGATCATAAACCAACACTTCTCCTTAAGTTGCAAACCTGGCTGCTGTTGGATAGGCACGATTTACAGTGCCAAATAATATACAGTATTTCAGATTCCCGTTTTAGCCCACATGGTTTAGTCATCTGCATTCAGATAGTAAACCATTGATGTAAAGGAAAAAGAGCCCACCTTAGACAAACCTAGCCAAACTTTCAGTAATGATAGCTTGCAAAACTGCTATGCACTCCAGAAATCTTGGGTAATCATGTAAATTTGGGAAATACACTGTACACACTGGGACTTCTAACACATCAGTGAATATAATGCTCCCAAACATCACCCTCTATTTTGGTTCAAAAACCCCCATTTGCAACTTGTATCATAAAACATTGATCAAAGAGAAAAAAGAAAAGAGAAAAAAAGAAGAGCAGTCAGATAAACCCCATGAACAGTCTAAATATACTGCATATTTGTATACTTCTGGGCAGCAGGCTAGAGAAACACTGTTTAAAAGAGCTCAGAAAATTCCAGAAGCTGAAATACTTGGCGACTGTGTTAGTAAATTAAAAGAAAAAAAATGTTTTTGTTGAAAATAAGATGAGTTGCTGATTCCATGTTCAGTTGGCTTTGAGTCCTGATCCAATCTGAGGTCTAAGCAGAAAGACTATAAATTCATATAAGAATTAAAAACAGCTCTTCGGACTCTGCAGAGAATTGAAACAAGACAAAGATGTGTGCCTGCTATGAATACCTGTGCCCCAATGGAAACAATCTTAACGTTTGCTATTTAGCCAGGAGTTGAAAAGACTAGTCAACTATTTATTCAGGGGCTGGAATGCTACTAACTATAAATATCTGCAGAGTTTTGTTTGCCAACAAGCTTCTGAAATGGCGCCATTCACTGCAGCTCTCAAAAATGTGGTGTCACACACATGTATATATTGGAGCGCTGCTAGTGAAATGTAAAAGCTGTTTGATAGAAAATCACTGGAGGAAGTCCTCACATCTGTGTTTTAAAATACACAGCATACTAGTACTTTTATTTATTTGCATAACAACAGGTAACAATATTAGGAAAGCCCATATAAAGAACATTTATAGGTTTGCTACCTAGTTTTGCTTTGGTTATTATTTCAAAAACACATTTAAAACTATAGAAAAAGTGCAGAATTAAACAATGCTTGTTAACAAATGGAATGGTATTCTAATTTGACACTGTTGCAAATACATTACCAATATTTATCCCTAAAGCAGTAACTCTGGGATTTAGCTTTTATAGTATTCTGGAAAATGTCCTAAAGACATAGCACTTTGCCTCATTTTTCAAAGAATTTGTGTGATATAGGAAAAAAAGAAACCTACTAGTGACTAAACAAAATATTCCTCAACATCCCCTGCTATTACAACAGCAGAAAAGTTGAGCAAAAGATCTGAAGTGAATTCCAATGTTTCATAAACTGGAACAAACCTGTGCCACCACAGCATATTTCTGTCAAGTTTAGATGTTTATTAATACACTATAATAATAATAATAATGAAAAGAACCCTCAACACCACAAAAATATCCACAAAACCCAAAACTCTAGACACCAGATTTTTTTCACTTGCTTTGCTGTAGGTTAGGGAAGGGAAAGGAAGGGGAGAAAAAGGGAATGGGAAGGGGACAGGGGAGGAGAAAGGGAAGGGGGAGAGAGAGGGGCAGGGAAAAGGGAAGGGAAGGCTTTCTTGAAGTACACTTCTTTATCTGAGCACTGCCAATTTTATATTAACACTGAAGCAGTCCGTAACATCCAGTATCTGATTCAAAAGTCATATCTTGTTTCTTTTTCTTTACTATAAGTGTGTCTAATTTAGGTATTCTTATTTTCAGAAAAAGTCCCATCACAAACGAAATAAAGAGTAGTTCTCCTGTGAAAATCACACAGTGAAATCCAGACCATCCCGTTTGCTTTGCAGTGTTGCAGTTCAGAAGGGAAGTGCCAAATCTGATGTCAGCAGCCACCCATATGGTAAAGGAGAACTAGAATCCCCCAAATCCCCATAAATAGCTTACCAAGTGCTATTTTTAACATGAAGGTGAAGGGTGCACTCTGAGAGAAACATTCTCTTCTTCATCAGACACAAGGCTGCTTACAAAGCTGTCACCTCCACCCCTCCCACAACCACCAGTGTCACCATTTGCAGCTCCAGTGCCAGCACCTTCAGCAGCTCAATCATCTCTGATACTGCCCTCCCTATCATCAGCACCAATGAATTTCTCACTATTACTGCTCCTGATACAAGCCTCACCAGCAGCCCTTTTAAACACCTTTGAGCCTCTCCTTCTCTGTCTCTCTCACATTGAAACATTTCAGCTGACAGTCTATTTTTTAAACACTCAAGTGCTGGCTTTTAAAGTATTTGATGTGTCTAGCATTTCAGCCCCTTCCTTCACACCTTCTGCTCACAGGGCCAAGTGATATGTGAGGAATTTCTTTTGGTTTCAAAAAATATATCCTTTGTTTTCTTTTCACAAGAACTCACTTCATGCCTATGTTTAGCTGAAACACAAGGAAAGAAAAATAAATTTTGTACAATATTATCAGAAAATATATACTCATCGCATATACTGAATTGCTGAAAGACAAAGGATTTATCAGTAAAATATCTTTAATTTGTGAAAACTGGAAATTTGCCAGAATGCCTTGCTTGTTAATTTAACCATTGAACACAGACTTTAAACTGCTGTTTGTGAGATTTCCACTAATATCAGAGATGTTTTTTCTCTTACTTATCTGCATGTAGAGAGTCATTATTAGTCATTATTATAATTAATTATTATTATTTTTCCACTCAAAAATATGTCCATTGCCCTTCATGTTGAATATTAAGTCTTCTGTATAGCTTTTCCTCAGGATCTGTAAAACTGGAATAACAGAGTGAATCAACAAGGCTAAAATTGAATGTGAATAACTAAATATACATTCCGCTTCAGTAGCTGTTTACATAAAGTGGACATTTCTTTCCTGTTTGTAAAAGCTGATCACAAACACAAGTACCTCAATCCATGCGCTTCTTTAGAATGAATTATGCATTTCCCTAATGGGCATAAGAACTAGGAAAACAAGGTGCCATCATTAATTTGGAACACAATGAGTTCAGGGAAATTCATCTGTCCTAGTAAACTGAAAATCGTTGCAAAGCCTGTATTAAATGTCAAAATCTACTACCTGATAAGGTGGATGTGTGTCTTGATTTTGTTCTCCATGCTCAGCAGATGATACTTTGGTGTGTATAACGCTCTTTTTTTGGCAATTGAAATATTTTTATTTTTTCAGCAGTTTTTTGGAGTCCATACCACTTTCCAAGACGATGTGATGCCTTTTAGAACTTCTTCCTGAAGCTTAATGCTGCTACCTGGATCCCTGTGCAATTACTGGGAAGCATCAGACCTCCTGTTTCAGGCTCTCTAGATTCAGGAATCTACATTTATGATCTTTAGTCAGATCACACTCAGAAGAATTTGAAGATGTGTTTTTTAAGTCTGTGGACAGAATTTTTGATTAGTCTTCAAGGAAAAGATTAACTAAAAATCTTCAGAATACTTGGTGGTATAAGATGCCTTTTAAAATCAGGCAATTTTAAGCTATTTCAATCTGGGCCACCAGAATAATTAATAATTTCCAAATGCCTTTGACACTAGATTGAGCAAGTCATTCAATCCGACAATATATGGAAAAGGTCAAAAATTTGACCCTACCTATTTGGGAAGAAAGGAACCCCAAGGGAATGAAGAGGCAATATATCATACATCTTACTACCTCCTTCACTGGACTAAACTGTTCTCACCAACACAGAAAGCACAATTTTTATTTCTGCAAAAGCAGATTATGATTATGCATACAATCATATAAATTGGCCTCTTAGAAAAATAGGGGGTTTTTAACTATGCCTTTAAATATTTTATTTATTTATTCATTTAATACAATATGCAGTCATTTGAGTTTGTCCATCGTCTTCTTAAGACTTAACTACACTTTATATTTTGAGTGTTTTGATTAAAAATGATGACTTTAATGTGATGGTAAAAATTTTACAATGAGAAAATAAGTTCAAAATCTGAGGTCCCATTTCTCTTTGACTGGTAAAAATGCAACACAGGAAGAAAGATATGATGAGTGGAGGGGCATAGGAAAAACAAACTAGGAGGAGAGGGGACATTGAGGAAATAAAGAAAATGGTCAATTCCTGAGACAAATTAGTTTGACAGTTCAAAGGAACACTGGAAAGACTAGCCTAAACTCATGTAGAATTTTTTACAAGCCACAGTTAATGCTATCATTTCATAGAAGTAAATGCAAAACTTACTTGCCTAGACCCGAGCATTCTGAGTTATTCATAGACATTACTGATTGTAAGCAAATGCAGACTCAGAACAACAATATCCCTCAAAAAATGGTGCTCACCTGTGGCATTTCAGGTTGACCTGTTGTTCCTGTAAAAAGTAATGTGCAAAACAGCATTGTGGCTAGTGAGACTCTTCTCTTCTCTGTCTTGACATGCTATGACATGACTTTGTCATGAGTTCTTCAAATAAACTGCGCTTTAAAATTGAACAGAGGGGACAAAACACTTCTAAAATTTTGGTTATCTTCTCAAGGTATGTACACATGTACATGGCCCTTGCACTACACACCAGCCACACTAATGTTTCAGTAGAATCTGTTGGTCAAATGTTGCTTTCCACCTCTTTCATTTGTCTGTCGTTCTTTAAATCTCACATTCAGAAGAAAGTCATACAGGTTTCATCCAAAGGTGATCTGTTTATGTGAAGAACCAATACTCTTATTCTTTATGGGGTAGGAGCATGGTAAAGCAGTCTTGTATTTTCAGCAATCCTCTTGGCAGAAGAAATAAGGACTACACAGCAAATTCAGACCTTTCTGAGTATGTCTTGACATTTAATTTTGCCAACTAACCTCACCTCTAACCCCGAATGTTATTTTTACCCAAGTCCCACTTTCCACTCTTTCGTATTTTATCTGAGGTTTGAAATGAGGACAAAGAAATCCAGTTTATATTTAAGTCACTAAGATAGTGTCTTCTCAACAAGGCTGGTGCTGCAGTGGTGGATAAAGACACAATACCCGAAAAGTAAGTTACTGATGCCAATTTACCATTCCCTTTGTTTTTTACTGTAGTTGCAATTGGACCGATCTCTCTACTTTTGCCTAAAGGCACCTTCATCTTGCCAGAAAGTATCTTCTACACTCTCCCCAGGAGAATGTGACTAATTTCCTTCTTGTCCATTGCCTGTTTGCTGCGCATACAGATTTTTGACAGCCTGTCCTAGATGGTCTTCTAAATTTGCCCAGTTCTGTACTACAGGCTGCTGGCCTGTGAACCTCTACTTCACTGTGATTCTCATAATCCTTCTGTGACCACTTTGGCTTGTTCCTTGTGTCCACCTTGTGTTCAAATCTTTGTGTTCTTCACCGTGTCTAAGGACCCAGGCTTAGAAAAGATAACATCTGTTCCAAACGTGATTCCTGCATATCAGCAACACCCCTTGCAAGCTAAATTACACCCAAACAAATCACTTTGCAATATCAGGGCATTAAGTTTTAACTGAATATCTACCAAATATAACTAACACCCTTCCTTATTTCTCTAAGGGAACTGATTCACTTTTATAACTCTTTCTGTTGTGGGCTTTCATTTACCATTCTGACATAAGCTAGTGCCTCACTGCATGATGCTGATGATGTTTTTGTCAATGTGAAAAATGCAGTATAATAGTTGCAGAAATTGTCTAAGAAATGGAGACCTTAATATGTACCATCTGTTTTACAAAAAAAGCTCAATGTGGTAATGCATTTGCAATACCAGAAGCAATATCTCTAAGACATGAAATGAACATATGCTGTCTAAGAGCCTTCAGGCTGACATTGAAAAAGAGAAAAGATAGTACTTCAAGGCAAATATTGTCCCAGTAGAAAGACTGCCAGAACCAATATGGCTCAGTCTGTTGACAAGTCTCTGGTGAACAACATTGTATAAAGACATGCACATTGCTATGGGTTGTACAGCTCTATGCCCCATTTTTTCAGCTTGGGAAAAAAAAGTAAAGAACACCTTCACTGTCATACTGGCTATTCTCCTGTTTAAGATCAACAGATGTTGTCAGATGAAGACATCCTATCCATTATTCTTTGATTAACTGTCTTTTTTTAAATCAAGACAATGAAACTCACACTCGCTTTTTGTACTGGGTTAAGTAAGCAGCCTGCTCAGAAGGAAGGAACTGAAAGAAGAGTCTGCTTTCAACTGTATTTTTTTTCATTCCTAAATTAATACATTTTATGCATGAAGATATCTGTGATTCTGAAGTTAAGATGGCATTGAAACTACAATAGTTAGTAATGAATTTTATACAAACCAGAAGATACAGTAATTTTATTTTAAAGTCTGTTATCCTTAAAGGAAAGGATCTAAGTTATTTTCCTGTCAGCCACAGTTTATACCAACCTAATCTAAAATCTTTGTTCCTTTCATAGAAGATATAAACAAAAAAACCCGTGCTATAGAAGTGGCTGTCTTTGGGTGATGTTTTATTTGTTTTCCATTGTATATTAAGAAAAGAAAAATAAAATTAATTGACAAGTTATCTCCTCTAATTTTGGCAAATCAGACACATTCTCTGAATACCACTCTTCCAAAACCATTTTGGTTTGGGGGGTTTGGGAATAGATAAGGCATTTATTTAACATTTTATACACTAAATATTTGGTTTTGCAAGCAATTTTAACAAAGTGGGTGTGGGTCTGTGGGAACTAATATAGTCTCTATGTGAATTTGCTGCTTTTCTAATAATATCAATATCTTTTATGATGTAAAGTAATCTAGTCAGACCTTTTTAAAGTTAATAGCAGGATTTTTTAGTGGTGGTTACTTAAAAAGTTTTGTCTCAGGAATGCTCCTGTTTTTTCTGCTTAGAATACTCAGAGGTATTTAAAGATATTACTTGGTATGTGCATTAAGCAGACTTGATCAAATGTTGAGGTTTTACGTGTTACTCCCAAAGTCATAAAAGCTATACCATCTTAAAAGTGAAGTAACACAGTGATATCATGGGCAGATATTTGTAGAGCTGAAACATATGTGATGGAACTTAATGGCTTCACACCTAAAGATGGCTGTAACCATATTAATTTCTTACAGGCAAATGAGGATTCTGGAAATCCATAGTATTTCTTCTGTGGATATTATTAGTTCCACAGGAGGGAGTCTTTCTGCTACAGATTGTAGGTGCTACAATCATGCTAAAGGAGCTTGTAAACAGTGCTTGAGGAAGCTGCCCTTCTTTAGATCTCAAAAACTCTGCAGGAGGTAATTCTTCCACTACAGATCTTAGAATCACAGGCTATTTTAAGTAGAGTATAATTCTAATTAACTACACCATCAATTATGTCAAACAAGGACACAACCACTGACCTTTCACTAAAGGCAAGCCATCAAAGCAGGTCTTTTTAAACTGTGCAAGGGAACAGGACTAAAGGAAGACCTCACATCACCATCTCTAGAGACTGTGATGTGTACAGATATAACAAGAGTGGAGGAACCTGCTAGCTTCCTAGTTGTTTCTCTGTCTTAGGGTCACCAGTATGCTAGGTAAAGGCTGAGGCTTCTTCCTCCCAAATCTGTCTGTTGTTTGATAAGTTCTGTGCATTCGCAAGAAGAAGAATTTTGAGACCAGCATACTCATTTTGTACTATAAAGCTTTCTTTCTCTATAACCAGAAAAATAAGCTAGTTTTAGATACAAATCCTTTTTGAATATGTAACTTTTAACTAAAAGCTGCTGTGTGAACCAGGAGAAAGCAAAACAAAACCATAGAACACAATATTCGTTTATAATAGAAATATGAGCAAAAGGCTTAATTACTCCACCTAATCACAGCAAGAATAAATAATATAATTATTACTAGTATGCCATATCCATAAAAAAAACCTACAGATAAACAAATGAAATATTGAACACTAAAAACTGAGCCAAGTTTAACACTGTGGTGGGACTTCTGGACACTATTTCAAGATCCATAAAATATATCATGCCTTAAAAAACTGAAACAATGATTCAAGCTTCAATATTTAAAATTTAGCTGTGGAAGAGCCTAGCTCTTCTCACTGACTCCGGGGGAAACTTGATTGATTTGCTTAACCTGGATGCCTACCTTTTAAACTGTTCAAGTTAGATAAAATGAATATTGTTTGCACTATAAGGAAGCAGCACAGGGCTTAAGCACACTCCACTGATCTTCCCCTTTGTCCTCCTCTGTCTCATTCCCATAAATACCTGCCTTGCTAACTGGTTTATCTACATTTTTAAAAAGAGTGAAGACTATCTTCAATTTCTCTGACAATTTGATATCATCGTGTATTCTGGTTTGCCAAATGTCATATTGCACAACATACTGCAATTGCTCTTCTGAAATGCTTGAGTCTTGAACTGTAAGATTTATTATCACAAATAATCACTGTATGTTCTCCATTTTCAATAGTACTGGGAATGTGTGAGTGCAAGTCTGTTCAGACTCAGAGAAAAGCAGTTTTGGAAATCTAGAACAAGAGCTGAAACAAGACAAAAGTAAAAATAATAAATAAATAAATAAATAGATACAATTTTAAAAAGAAAGGAAAGGCCAGCATGAGAAAATAAGAAAGATAGCACAAGACAGAAGGATGCCTGTCTACCTAGGGCACCTCTTTAGACCAGGCAAACTAATAAGCAATTTGGACTAGAGGCTCATAGATAGGACTCTTTCCAAGAGACAAGGAAAGACCAAAGGCGCAGGTATGTTACTTATGAACCTGCAAATTCTGAGTAACAGCATCCCTAGAAATAGGACAGATGCTCTTGTGGTCTAAAAGGAGTGACTATAATGTGTGAAATATATGCCTGACAGACATAATGAATATAGTGCAGTACTGGGAAAGATTGGCTAGCACGCTTTTAAAGGAAAGCCCTTCCACACAGTTTTCTAGATTTTGGCAGCTAAGACTTTCTCCAGCATAAGATTATGTAGAGAAGGGTAGAAATGAACAAAAGCATTGCAGAGATAGGACCATGTATATAATCTGTATTTTGGATTTACTAGAAATGTTAATATAACAGTACATTATTTTAGGTATGGCTTTGGTGGAGTGGATAAGGTTTAAGAATCTCTTCACCCTCCCATTGGTAATCCATGATGCAGCATACAGGAAAGAAAAATGACATAATTAAAGACCACACAAGCCTCATCAGATTTGCAGTTGTGCTTTTCACTGGTCTCTATTTTTATGTTCTCATCATTCAGTCATTCTGATATATTTCAATGAATTCTTTAAAGCTGGGGAATACACAAAGATCTTGTTAAGTATCTTTTTTATTTTCTTTTAACCTCCCTAATTTTTTGTTTTATAACACTGGCTTCTTTTTCCTTGGAAGCCCTTAGTTAAAAGTTGAGTTCTGTACTTCCATTTTTCATCACTACCTCTGTCACCACTCCTGTTGCAACTACAGAAAAGAAAAAAAAGCGCTTTGTATAGGTTTTTAGTTAAAAAACCACAGGATTGTCCAAGAAAACACACAACAACTGACATTTTTTTCTAATTTGAAACCTCCATTTTGAAGATAATTTTCTTCAGATTTTCCTATGATGAACTGAACTCTTGTTCTTCAACATCTGAATTTTATTATTTGTGGTAATGAGCACTGTTGAGCATGTGGGAAGATTTAGATCAAGTGAGACAGGAAGAAAAACCTGAACCTTGACCTTCTCTTCCAGCCTCCTTCAAGATGTGCTACCTAGTAGTTTTTATAAAACAGCTCATTTTGAAATTATTTTTTTTTCTATCCCCATTCAAAAATGACTAAGGAAAAAATGAATTTATGTTGTTTATGATTTACAGCAAGGTACTTCAAATATTTCTATTTATTGTATCTGAAGTGAATACAGTAGCTGGTGTTCATTCCATCACTGAGTACATGTGACTTGTACAATGAACTATAGTGGGTCAAATAGTGGTGACTAATAACCCTAATAAGACTTATTCTGTGTTGGAGCTAACAAATCCTTTATCAGTACTTCAACCATTCTGCTTACGTGGACTCATTGTTAAGATTATGCTTTTCATCTATGGAAACTAATCCCTTTCATATACAATTTTAGCAAGAAGCTTATAAAATGTGCATTAAAGCAGTATTGACTTGTCCAACAATAAAAAGTACAATTAGGCTTCCAACACAGAGCATTACTAATTTGCATAAAAACCTCTCTAACCCATTCCTTTTACTGCAGAATATAACCAAAAGGTTACATTCTGTACCACGCACCAGTAATTTACTGTAAAATCAGTAGATAGCTGTACCTGTGTAATAGCGTTCATTTTCTTTGTGTAAATTTTTTAAAAGTGAATTTACATGCTAAATGTATCAATAGTAGATAATATAAAAGATCATTACACTGAATGACCAAGTAGTACAATGTGTTCCTTTGACAGTATCCCACAATGCAATAACTCAAGACTTACTTACTGAGAGTACCTATCCTGATAGAGTCATGCGTAGAGTGACACTATAGACTCGGTTTTATCATACTTTGCAGTTGCAATAGCTCATTTTCATAATGTACTATTTAAGAAAGAACCTTATAAGAACTGTAGAAGAGTAATAATGACCAGTCGATGCATAAAATGTATAAATAGTTAGACTTCCAACACTAAGCATTTCCATCTAAGAAGATTACTTAATATCCCTTTTGCAAAATTTCTCATTTCCATAACCAAATAGGTGCTATTGTCTATCCACTCTCCAGGTACTACAACTTTTTGTAGCACTACAGGAATTTCTTTTCAGTGTGTACTCTGAAATATAATAAATTAGATTTGTAAAGTACATGCCAACCAGTAAATAATAGTAAGACATGATTCATATGGGGTTTAGACTGCCTAGAATTAGTCAAAAGAAAATCAAAAGAACATACTACTTTTCATTAACTGCTTTTGCATACAGAGAGCACAGAAATTCCTCATGGCTAGAGATGATTAACCTTCTCTTCACGTGTTTAATAAAGAACAGTATGTCCTTCCCAAGGTAACACAAGATGACGTTGCCTCAGGTCACTGCAGGGCATGTCATATCATGTAACACAACATAACCTGACATAACCTGATCCAACAGGCCATATGCCTGTTGCTTATTTGTAGAAAACATTACTTTTTTTCAGAAGTGAGAACGCACCATGATAGACAAAAAACCCCCACTAGTTCTACCTTTTAGACCAAAGACTTCTGTGTTCAGAATTAACATGGAGTCTAATCCATAATTTCCTCTTCAATTATTCAGTGTTGCCTATACTGAAAAGGTTGTTTCTAAAGCTACCTTTTAGAGTAGCAATCTTTAATCAGAAAAGGTTTAGGTTACAGAGTCAAAATATGCCCTGTGAAATGACCCTACCCAAAAAGAACAAAGAACTAAACTCATCAAGACATTATGACCACTACTCACTGCATTTTTACAGTTCTCAGGAACATGTCAGTTTGTGCCAAGACCAGCACAATCCTTCACTATGCTCTCTATTTTGCTGATACATATGATTATTGAATGATGGCTTATTGTCAAAAGAATGACAATGAATTGAATTATAAATGTTAAATATAATAATTTATTCCTTTATTAAGCCAAGGAAACACCAATTTATAACAAAACTTAAAATGGGCATGCTACCAAACAAATGATTGCTTTTTAAAATGTCTAATCTGAGCTGTCAGCATGAAGTGATTTTATTTAAAAAAAAACAAACCATACATCTAAGGCACTACTTTTGAAACCTTAATCCTCTTGAGCTGAAATAAACACCAAGAGCTAAGGCAAACTACTTTTGTAAATAAACTGTAAGAGAAAAATAAACTAACTTTACTCCAAATTAACAAGTAAGAATCATAATTAAATTTTGATGGTGTTAGAAAGGTCTGTTGTGCTAATTAGATAAAGTAGTATAAATTTCTCTCACATTCGCATATGATGAAGCACCAAATACAATATAGAGAAATTCACCCCAAATTTGCCTGATCTCATAGCCATCAGGTAAGTAGCTGTTCTTCAACTGACTGATTTTTACTAAGTCCCCTGAAACCCAAGAAGTTTACTCAAGAAAGAAAGAAAAAAAAAGATAGATGGTATATTTTTGTAAAGGTATTAGTTTGTCAACATATCAAACCATATACCTTTCTTGTTATAGCTTTACTCTTTCAAATTTTTATCTTCTTATCTTACAGTCATTTCAGGGGAAGATGCCTTTCTTCCTTCCTTTTTATTGTAGAGTACCTGTTTGGGAGCTGTAGGAAGGTTAGTAATTTGTTAAATGATGATTCTTTTTATTACAAACATCAGTACAGATCTTCCAGTTCAAGACCTAAGATGTTTGTTCATTTATTTCGTATTTTAAAAATCCATATTTTTTACAGTGTTTTGTTTCAGCATTCCCTTTTTATATGCACATTATGTATATTTATGTAAGCATTACAAATTAAAGGACACCTATAAAATAGTATTTTACAGAAACAGAGATTCCTAGGAGCAGAAAACTACTGTTGGGTATCCAAAATCTGGCTTTTTTTCATCTGGAATTCGTTGCATTGGCAAGCAGGAGTGCAATAAGAAGAGGTACAAAATAGGAGGGCTGTTTTCAAATTATGGCTCTTTTTGAGCCTCACATAATGCTCAAAAATCAGTGCTTAACAAATATGAGAACAATGGAAAAAGCTAGATTTGAATCCTTTTGTATATTTGAAGCACATGCCAATCACTTTATATAGAATACCTATATGATAAATCTGCAATTTGTGTCTGAACTTTGCATCCTGGACATGTTTAGTTTAGAAACATTGAATTAGTTTTAATCCTCATCAGTGAAAACCTGCCACCATTATGTACTGGTAGCAATATACAAAGGCCTGAGCAAAACAATCACCTCAGAGGAAATGTTGCTTTACTATTTCCCCTTAGTTTGACCTTTGCTAGCATGCATGAATCAAATCAAGAGCTTGAAGATTTTGCAGACCTGGATTAACATATTTGCAAAGCTCAGTTGGATTTTCACAAAGAAAGCAGATATGGAAAGAAAAATTCTTTGTTGTTTATGGAAGATCTGATAAAAATGTGGTCAACACCTGGATTTTACAGGGATTCTATTCCTTGATCAATAAAAGTACAATAGATACTTTCTGAGACATACAAACAATAAACTAAAATGATAGTGACAAAAAGAGCTGCCACATGTTGTTACCTTCACCTTTTTGATTTTGTTTAATTACAATGAATCAACTTTTAAAACCATAAGGGTAAAATAACTTTATAAAATGAAAAATCCCTATAAAATGTGCATTAAAACATGGGAACAGGAGGCATATATTTTCCTAATAAACATTTTATACTGTGAAAAATCATACTGGTGAATGCATTCCATATGACAGTGTTTTGCATCTTGGAAATGCCTGATGAAACTGTTGTATCTTAAGGATATAAAATTAATGCTCACTATAGTTTCTGTACATCCCACTGACCTCTGCAGGGTTAATGAGAGAAAATTCTGTCCTTTAAGCATAAAATATTGCTGTTCAGTACAGACATATATGCACAAGAAATTGCAGTAATGTAAGATTGAATTCTTTCTATCTTTTCTGCCAGTATACATTAGAAGAAAGGCAAAAGGCATCTCCATACTAACATAGCTCCCAATAATCGGGAGAAGCATTGGCATAGCACCCCTTTTGCAATCACTAGACCATTGTTCCTATTCAGCTTGTAGAGTGAATTGGAATTACTCTCTTTTATTTGTTCCAAAGTACATAGTACTGCCACAGAAATATATGGGCCCAGGTGACAAGAGAACATGTGGCAGATCAGACCTGTAGGTCATCTTTCCTATAGAAGGATAGAATGGTTAGGGTTGGAAGGGGCATTAAAGACTATGTAGTTACAACATCCCTGCCATGGGCAAGGATTCCTTCCATTTAACCAGGTTGCTCAAAGCCTCATACAACCTGGCCTTGAACACTTCCATGGATGGAGCATCCACAACTTCTTGGGGAAACCTGTTCCAGTGTCTGGCCACCCTCACAGTAAAGAATTTCTTTCTAACATCTAGTCTAAACTGTACCTTCTTTTAGTTTAAATATTCCAGCCATCATGTCTAAAGACTGGTCAGACCAACTGATTTGGGTAGTGAAATACTCTCTCCTAAGGAAGCAAAGGAAGACTAGCCGTATTTTCCATATTCTGATAATATGCAAGATGAGTCCCATTTCAAGAGTCAGGACTGGGGCTTTCTTTTCACTTAAGCCAATGAATGCAAGGCATTCATCACATGAGGATTCCAACCAGCCAAATCTAGTAACTTGCAGGAGTACACTACATCTTTGCTGCAGAAATTTTCCTATGAGAAGTGACAAAACAAGGATGACTTTCTTCCATTCTGTATTGAAGTTTACCTCTTACCTAAAGAGTCAAGTCTGGCAAGCTTTCCTGGAATTACAATTCCATGTCTACAGAGGGTGAGATGAGGTCTGAAGCTCTTTTAAATAGCAATAGTTTATATCTTAAGGGAATGAAGGATGTAATGACTCCAACTTCACTTGGATAAAAAGTAGCAGAATTTTAAATTTCAAGTAGCATATTACTTCTAAAAGTCATATAGTGTTTGTTGCTGATCAGGAAATTAGACATATTATTAGATGTGAGATTCATGTAAGTCAAATTAATTTCAGTATCTTGTTGCCAACAAGTGCTAGAAAAAAATGTAAAGAAGAAAAAAATGGAATTATAGATTAGAAGAGAAAACTCAGCGGCCTCCTATTTTGTTGCACTCTATAATTTCCACAGAAATTAATATTTTCACTCAGTTAAAACTCTTGCATGCTTATACAAAACAAAACCTGAATAAGAAAACAAAGTGAATTTGTTACACTGTATGGCAATACATTTCTAGAGAGTCTATATATATTTACCCTAGCATTTTTCCTGTGCTTCACAGAATCACAGAATCAATTAGGTTGGACAAGACCTCCAGGATCATCAAGTCCAATTTTTGACTGAACACCAACATGTCAACTAGACCACGGCATTAAGTGCCATGTCCATTCTTTCCTTAAACACCTCCAGGGACGGTGACTGCACCACCGCCTTGGGCAGCCCATTCCAATATCTAACTACCTTTTCTGTGAAGAATTTCTTCTTAATGTCTCACCTAAGCCTCCCCTGGTACAGCTTAAGACTATGTCCTCTTGTTCTGTCACTAGTTGCCTGGGAGAAGAGATTGAACCCCACCTGGCTACAACCACCTTTCAGGTAGTTGCAGAGAGCGATAAGCTCTCCCTCGAGCCTCCTTTTCTCCAGGCTAAACAACTCCTGCTCCCTCATAGGACACGCACTCCAGACCCTTCACCAGCTTCATTGCCCTTCTCTGGACATGCTCCATGACCTCAATGTCCTTCCTGAATTGAGGCTCTCAGAACTGGACACAATACTCAAGGTGTGGCCTCACCAGCGGTGGGTACTGCTGGTGACACTATTTCTGATACAGGCCAGGATGCCATTGGCCTTCTTGGCCACCTGGACACACTGCTGGTTTATGATCAGCCAGCTGTCGACCAGCACACACAGCTCCTTTTTCACTGAACCACTTTCCAGCCACTCTGACCCCAGCCTGAAGAGCTGCATGGAGTTATTCTGGCCAAAGTGTAGGACCCATCACTTGGTCATGTTGAACTTCATGCCATAGGTCTCAGCCTTTCTTTCTAGCTTATCCAGATTCCTCTGCAGGGTCTTCCTACCCTTCAGCACTGCCCCCCACCTTCGTGTCATCTGCAAATTTTCTAAAGGTAGACTCAATCCCCTGATCCAGATCATCAATAAAGATATTAAACAGGACTGGGCCCAACACTGATCCCCGGGGGACACCACTAGTGATTGGACACAAACAGGATGCAGCACCATTCTCCAATACTCTCTGGGCCCAGCCATCCAGCCAGTTCTTAACCCAACAAAGTGTGCAACAGTCCAAGCCGTGGCCTGCCAGATTTTCCTTGCTGTGGGAGACAGTGTCAAAGGCTTTGCTGAATTCCAGGTCGACCACACCCACAGCCTTCCCCTCATCTCTTAGGTGGGTCAACTGGTAATAAAAGGAGCCAGGTTGGTCAGACAGTACCTGCTTTTCCTAAACTCATGCTGGCTGGGTCTGATCCCTTGGATGTCTTGTGGGTGCCATTTGATGGCACTCAAGATGAGCTGCTCTGTAACCTCGGTCCATAACCTTTAGCACCTTATTCAACTGTAATTGCAAGCTATTTGCCTTATGCTGTAGTTTTGGAAGACTACATTTCTGTTGCAGGTATAATTTCAAAACATCTGATAAAGCAAAATAAAAACAGAGAGAGGCAATGTCTGTCTGCTGAGACAACACTACATATGAACACTGAAGCAGCTCAGTTGCACCTCAAAGTACACTTACATCAGACTTTGAAACCTTATGGCCTGATCCTACCACATGCTTTTTGCCACTGACTATACAGATAATAGACTTTTGGAAGTTTCATTGTTTACCTGCTGTATATCAATATGAAACACTGGCTAGCTTGAAAAATCTCTGTTATGGGAAAACACAAGGAACGTGAATTTTATTCTCTGCTATTAACAAATATCTTTCACTTTTAGTATATACATCAAGCTGCCAAGTAACATATCTTTGTGAGCAGAATATTTGAATTAGGCAGCTTTCAACAAAGAAACTGTATAGTTGCCAAAGGAACAATGATTTTTATTTCATGTTTAAAAAGGGGTTTACAGACTGAAGCAAGCTTGGAATAAGAAAAATTTTAATGATTAAAAGGTGTAGCTTGCTGTGGAGAAAGAATAGATGTGACTATTATGGACTTGGGTTTATAACATGTCTGCTTAGAAGAGTCAAAACTCTTTGCTTTTGAAAACTTCACTTTTTTTTCTCAGATTTTTTGGCTTCCTTCTGTTATAGACATATGTAAATTTACATGTAGGACATTATCTGAAGCAAAAAAATGTATTTAAAGAAAGATAAATGATGCTATTGTCAACTCTATAATAAAGTGTCACAAAACTTTTCTAAAAATTATGGGGTTTGGTAAAAACTACAGAAGTTTTAAGATTTTTTTTTTTATCTTTCATTTGCATTTTCACTTCTGAGTCTTACATATAACTAAGGTGACAAAGTCAATCTTTTCTCACCAGCTTTATAGGCTAGAGGCTTACATTTTAGAACTGAAAGATGGCATTCTTATACACTGCCTTGACTGCAGGATGTGGTGCCATAAGAGAAAATACTGTTAATGTTAAGGGTTACCACAATGAAAGCTGGTTAAAAGAAATAATACCTCATATATGTACTACTACTACTCCTACTACTACATACATGTTAGGTTGTGCCTGAGAAGCCATGCTGCAAAAAGCCCTGGACTGAAAATTGTTGAAGTATATGTACCACAGTAACATGTATGGCTTTGCAAGTATCTCCTGTCTTTTGGGCTCACTTACGGTTTATTCTGAGCAACTAATTTCTTTCTTTTTTATAATGAACATGAAATGTATACTCCCTTAGATAAACGAGAAATCAAACTGAGTCACATATTGTGGACCTAAATCAGGAACAAAAGGTCCTTAAAGAATCAACTACAATTGATTCACTTTTGAAAAAATTACTTTTCTGTACACAGGGACAGCAACAACTTCTCACGTTTGGACATGATTAAGAACTTGCAGTCAAAGAGTCAATTTTTCATATTCAGCATTTCTGAAAACAGTGATTGAATGCTAATTGTCTCTGCAAAAGGCAAACAAGAAATGTTGTCTCTGTCTTCCAAAGGCATTAGTTATGTAACATTAGATAGTCAAATTTTGGTCCCATTTTTTTATGTTTGCAAAATTTATCACATTAATGAAAACAAAATAAAACTTCAGCCACGTTAGCTATAATTTAACAAAACATTTTGTTTCTTTGCTTAAATAAATCAGTCATTAAACTATAAGGCCTTGAATTACATATGAGTTAAAGGCCATCTTACATATGGATTCAGGACTGGAATTTCTCAAAACTTGTTCAGAATGACCTATAACTAAAATAAGGGAGGTGAGGCAATGTCAGATCAGTGAGTTTCCTGCTGGGACACCCAAAGTTTCAGATATATGGAGAGACCAAGGAGAAAAAGGGGAGAGACTGTAGATAGCTAAAATTCTTGAGCAAATTCTACACTGAAAATATGGCTCCACAAAAAACCTCAGAAATGTATTAATTCAAGATTCCAGTCACCCCTCTGAGAGTCATGCATAGGAAAATTCTTGTGGGACTCAGCTTAGAGGAGTCCTGAAAGTGTGTGGTCCTCTGTTCAGCTGGGCAAATTAATCACTCTATGGTAAGGGAAAATCACTGAAGTATGTGATTTTAACACAGAACAATAAAGCGACTCCAGAGTTTTATTCTAAACCTTCTAACTGAACCTCTCGTAATGTGATAAATGTTTATGGATTCTTTTAATTATAAGTCTGGTTTAAAGCTAAGACACTTAGAGAACATGTCTTTCTTTCATAAAGTTTCTGAGGTTTTCCTATAATAATCAATTACCATAATGAGTTTTTTTAAAGCAGCCATTTGTCACTTTCTTAAAATATATAAACTATCCAGTATAAAGATAAATAGCTAGAGCCAGCCTACCCTGAGGTCCTCTACCAAAGATGTCCATTAAATCAAAATCAGCTGGGAAACCTGTTGTATTTTATTTCAACGTCAGTCCTGCTTGTGCTAAATAAAATGTGCCCAAAACAAGTGTAACTTTACAGCAAGAAGCACTGCTTTTTTAACAGAATCTTTAAAAAAAATATGTTGGTCTTAATCCTGGAAATTGAAGTCAATGTGGCTTGGAAGAAGAACATGCAGCTACATAAATCTGAGGCCTGTGTACAAAAGGACTGGAGAAATGATAAACTATGTCATTTTAGTCCTGATGACATTTTTGATATCTGCCATAGTTTTGACAGTGTTGACATGGCAGGTTTCTTTGCTAGGCTGACTCTGCTATAGATGACTTTGCTAGCTTTTTAGATCTACGCTTTTGAAACCAGTTAAAGTCAATAATACTCTACTCCACCTCCTGTCGACATCCATCATTCTTCTCACTTCTTAATTTAACGTGCATAATCTCTTAGCTGTAATAAGGTAACATTTTTGCTTAAAAGGAAAGTGTTAACTTAGGGCACAGCTGTAGTACACTACAAGCAAATAATCTACAGATATTCTTGATGCATATCTTGTAGTTTTTAAATGGAGTTTTTAAATCTTTCCTGGTCAGACATATTTTATTGCATGTATACGCTCTTGAATCTCCTATGAGTTATACCTTGCATAAGTAAATGTTCAACAGTCCAAGTGCCCAAACAAAATACAAAGTTGCAAAAAAACCACTTTACAAAACACTTTGCTGCTTCTTTGCTGGCAACCCTGGCAGAAATGGATGGTTAGGTCAGCAGAAGAATCCCTCTAGGTTTCTTTCACAAAGAATCATTTCAGAGATGCTCATATTTTGTGAATGAAAATATCTGAATTTCCTTTTAAATATTTTTCTCATGAAGAAGTAAATAAAAGACAACGTATTCAAACAACAGGATATCTCTAATACCCTGAGATTTTTTATGTTCCACACTTAAGCTAATGCCACCCAAATAAAAATAAGGAGATAATAGCAGATGAACAAACAGGTATTTTGGCTTTTATATACTTACTGGAAACTTGTACCAAATGGGGACCTTAATGAAAAGGCAGCTGACAGTTTCTTTTAAAAGTCAGTAGCTAATGACCATAGTTGCAATTAGACTGAATAATTTTTATCAATTTGTTTAATAAATACAATTTTAAAATAATGACAAAAGTCACTATTTAGCTAGTGAGTAATAGTATGAAAAGAAAATGAGTAAACTTTCAGGAGAATGTCTGTTTCTTCTAAGCATTTTATAGTATATCAATGTTGTTTTCATTCTTTGAACAATAATGAGAATTTTGTGAGGATACTTGCATGCCATCAGCTCAGCAAATGCCTGCTATTTGTTCAGCTCCAGAGATTCTTGTCCCTCTTGCTCGTTCAGGAGCACTTTGGATCCAGTTAGCTGTACTCAGACTATCCAAAAGCCTGCAGGAGTACTGCCCCCTCTAGCAGAGGGCATTTTTAGAGCCATACACCTGGGAAGGGTTACATCGTGAAAGCCATAGGAGTGGGTGTAGAATGTTGGTTTAACTTGCAACAATCCTGGAATTTCTTCTGAAAAAAAGGTTATTCTGTTAGGAAACCATGAGTTGTGCTGATCCCATTCTCCTTTTTCAACTGAAGACTTTCAGTTTGAATTTCTTTCAAATGTACAAATGACTGTGACACAGGTCAGACACTCATAACACTGAATCTTCATTGCAGTTGTGTATCTATTCTGTTTTGATAGACCCCAGGATTTTGTAACCTGTACTTGAATATTTTGCAATTCTAAGCTGCTATTTTTCACATAGTTCAATGACTTCTGTACTAAGTGCACCCTTTCTTTAGATGACTGTTATATGTCTCATTGTCTTGTGAACACGTGTAATTCTATACAGAGAGGCTTATGCTCTTGAACAAAAATTGTATTTCCTTTATGAATTTACTTTTCCAAGAAGTTTATTCTGCTGTTATTTGATCCTTAGACAACACTGAACTGTCTGGCATTTTTTGGTTCTACACAGTGCTTACATAAAAATACTGAAACTATCTCGTTGACTTAAAAGTCTAAATTTCATTTTTAAAAATGACTGTGGCATTTGAAATTTTTGAAGTGTCCTTTCATCTGCTACCTGAATGCTTCCAAGGGTTTGGGTGCCATGAAGTATATGTACAATTCCTTATGGGACTCACAAACCATATGTTTTCTATGCAACATTCAGGCCTTCAGCCACTAAAGTAGTATTTGCATGATTAAATTTAGCATTTCTAACAAAACAAAAAACCAAAATAAAAAAGTGTTAGATAAATTTATGCATTCCTTATTTAGAAGAAAGTTAAGATTGTTTTCCTTATAATAAAAATATGAACTATTTTATGCTTCTTTAGGAAAATAATCTTTTCTGAAGAAATCAACTACAAAAGCATGATATTCATTCAGTTGAACTAGACTAAAGAACATATACAAATAGAATGGAAATACCCATTAAAATTCACATAGCTGCATATTAGCAGTATGTTTACTGAAATAAATATGCAAAGATTTCATATATCTAACTGTCTAGCAAAGAGATGCATAAAAATAATTCTTGCAATTCTGTCTTCTTAAGGATTATGAACTTAGAACTCCTAAAAAATATCTAGCCACCAAGAACAGGTAAACCCACCTGATCAACGCATGGCTTAAAATCTGATGCCACCTGTGGAATATTGTCTTTTTCAATCCTGGCACTGTTTACATGGCACCAGGCCTGCTAGAGACAGATGGAGTTCACCTGCCTAAAAGAGCAAAAATGATTCTAGCCCATGAGTTGTCAGGGCTGATTGAGTGGGCTTTAAACTAGATTTGGAGAGGTAAGGGGATAAGACCGGGCTCAACAGAAATGAGCCTGGGAGTTGCATGCCAGTGTTGGGGGTGAAATCAATAGCCCAGATGAAGTGCATCTATACCAGTGCACACAACATGGGGAAAAAAAAGGAGAAGCTGGAAGCCATTGTGCAGTAGGACAGCTATCATGTAGTTGCCATCACGGAAACTATGTGAGATGACTTGCATAACTGGACTGCTGCAATGGATGGTTATAAGCTCTTCAAAAGGGACAAGTGAGGAAAGAGAGGCATTGGGATGGCTCTGTACACTAAGGAGTGTTTTAACAGTGCAGAGCTCAAGAACAGTGACAATAAGGTTGAGTGCCTATGGGTAAGGATCAGGGTGAAGGCTAAAAAGGTCGACATCCTGGTGGGAGTCTGTTATAGACCACCCAACCAGGATGAAGAGGCAGATGAGGTATTCTTTAAGTGGCTGGCTGACATTTCACGAAATAGAAACTCAGCACAGCAGAGAGGAGGCAGTCTAGGAGGTTCCTGGATTGTGTGGAGGATAACTTCCTGTAGCAGCTGGTGAGTGAACCAACCAGGGTGGTGCTAGACCTGCTGCTTTGAAACAGGGAAGGGCTTATTGGAGATGTGGTGTCTAGAGGCCTGTTGGGTACAGTGACCATGAAATGACAGATTTTTCAATTCTTGGTGAAGTAAGAAAGGGGGTCAACAAAACCTCAACCTTGGACTTCTAGAGGAAGGACTTTGGTCTGTTCAGGACACTGGTTCATAGTCCTTTCAGAAGCAGTCCTTAAAAACAAAGGGGTCCAGGAATGCTGGACATACTCGAAGAAGGAATTCTTAAAGGCACAGGAGCATGATATCCCTATGTGCCAAAAGACAAGCTGGCGAGGAAGAAGACCAGCTTGGCTGAATAGGAAGCTTTCACTGGAACTTGAGCGAAAAAGTTTATGACCTTTTTATGAAGGGGCAGCCAATTTAGGAAGAATATAAGGGTGTCATTAAGTTATGTAGAGAGAAAATTAGAAAGACAAAAGCTTGGGTAGAACTCAATCTGGCCACTGCTGTAAAAGACAATAAAAAGTGTTTTTATAAATACCTTAATGAGAAAAAAAATTGGCCATGGAAAATTTCCATCTTTTATTTGATGCAGGAGGGAACATTTTAACCAAGGATGAAGAAAAGGCTGAGGTATTCATGCCTTCTTTGCCACAGTCTCCAACAGAAAGACCATTTATCCTCAGGGCAACCTGAGGTGGTAGACAGGGGTGGGGAGCAGAACAGACCCACTGTAATCCAGGAGGAAGTAGTGATCTATTGTGTCACTTAGGCACTGACAAGTCTGGGACTAGATGGGATTCGCCTGAGGGTACTGAGGGAGCTGACATAAGAGCCTGCCAAGTTATTCTTCATCATTTATCATCACTCCTGGTTAACCAGGGAAGTCCCAGACAACTGGAACTTAGCCAGCGTCACACCCAACTACAAGAAGGGTCGGAAGAAGTATTCAGGGAACTACAGGCCTGTCCTGGTGCTGGGGAAGGTTATGGAACAGATCGCCTTGAGTGTCATCACACAGCATGTACAGGACAACCAGGGGATCAGGACTACCCAGCATGGGTTTAGGAAAAGCAGGTCCTGTTTGACCCACTGTAACACACAGATAATATAGGAATGCCAAAAATTATGTTTCACCATTGTTCTGCCTGTCAAAAACTTCCTACCAAAAATCCTCTGTCAGCTCTCTGCCAGAAGTTCTCACCAGGACTTC
>JAWWLV010000045.1:24860157-24875599 GCA_035041135.1 Platyrinchus mystaceus
CTATGAGTCTACATGGAAGGACAGACATGAAAAAATCGAACTTTAATTTTATCCCACTGAAGTATAAACCTGATATGCTTCCGCTTCTCTAAATTACTTGTCCACATTTAAATATACCACC
This sequence comes from Platyrinchus mystaceus, assembly GCA_035041135.1. NCBI lineage: Eukaryota > Metazoa > Chordata > Aves > Passeriformes > Tyrannidae > Platyrinchus > Platyrinchus mystaceus. The sequence continues at coordinate 24,860,279 of JAWWLV010000045.1, forward strand.
AGACAAACACTATTATTGAAAATAAAACTGACCATCCTTGGGTTGCAGCATTCTGGATATTCTTTTTCTTAAGAACACGGAGAGGATTCAGGGCTATGAGTCCTAGGTTTCAAGAGGAAATAAGCATTTCCTCACTACATACAGCTGGATTCCCTGCTCCCAAAAAACTCTTGTCTACCTAAAGATAATAGCATAACATTGAAAATGATTATGTTGTTTATGAATGTTGTATTAAAATTTTATTTCTGAAAGCATAAAAGGCCTTAGGCTCTACCATAACTTTTTTTTCTATGCTGAAAATTAAATTTTTTAATCATTGAGGTACAGATTCATAAAAAACCCTACAAATTTAAGCTCAAAATCTTCAGTTCTGGAAAAAACGTGAATTCTCTACTGCATAACCCCAAAAGCAGCTAAACATCATCACTGCTGTCTTAGGGGTTTTTGTATTAAATAACTGTTTTAATCTCTAAAAAAAATCCTCCTCAGAACCAAAAAAGAAAATTAGATTGTAGGCCTGCTGTGTATATGCAATTATGAACAGAGAATATATATGTTATTATACATTGTTAATTAAAGGATTTATGATCAGTTAGTCTCTCTGCCATCATCTTCCTATGTGGCCTTTCCTAAACCAATTAATCTCACTGAACCTTAGTTAAATTATAGGATGCATGTTTCACAAAGTTTCAGTGAACTTAAATACATTACAGATTTGGAGGTCGTTAGATAAGATTAGGCAAGTAATTTATATACAAAAAGAAGGAAAGAACCCTTGTTTTTAGTATGATGAGCTCCTGTTGGAACATTTTATGATACCTACTTGCTGCTATGTTGCTTAGATGTCCCTGGGTGGTTTGGAATTAAGAGTATAGATTGGTCTTTGTCAACAAAAGTTATAATACATTTTTATTTTAGTTGGTTGCCATTTTTTCAGTAAACTGTCTCATTTTCACTAGATTGTGTATTTATAAGAACAGGAACAGAGAAACAAGGAGGATATGTGAAATAAATAGGCTCCTCTGTAGGACTGAATGGAAATGAATGACAAGAAATGGAGTTTGTGAACCATCTGCCCTTCTATGTTGCTGAAATTCTCTCAGGGAATAAGATCACAGATAAATGAGAGAAGGAGCTTAGAGGGAAATGAGAATTTGTCAAGGTCTTAATTCTGAAGTCTTATCTATCACAAGCTAAGGAGAAGGAACTACCAAAAGGAAAAAAAACCCCACCCACTAAAAACAAACAAACAAAAAACAGTTAAGGGACTTCCTTGAGGAGGAGAGCATACACCATGAAGAACAGTTGTGAAAGCTAAAGTAGAAGAGGATTTCAGATTTTCAAAGACATTGGTAACAATACATCATCTTTACTTTTACAGATGAATTCTATTCCATAATCTAGTTCCTAAGGTGAGTAAGTAATTGTTGATCCATGCTCTTACATCAACATTTGAAGGAATTGTTTTAATAAATTTAAAAATAATAAGTGTATAGAAAACAGAGAAAATAATTTAAAAAAACAGGAAATATTACTGATTACATTAAGATGAAAGTTTCTGTGAAAAGCATGGCAGGTAAGTCTCTGTCACATTCTAAATAAGGGATGACAGAGAATTTTATATTAAAGGTCAGTTTCAAAAGAGTAGAGCAACATCATTAAAAAGATGAAACCCATGGATTTAAAATCAAAAAAACAGTCAGTGGTATTCAGAGATAGACCTTATATTTGCTATGCAATTACAATGGGCAAGTATGTAGATACTGGTCCAAAAGTCTGATTTTGAGCCTTAACATAAACTCATTTCAAGGGATGCAGCTCTCCTTGACTATCTTGTCATCAGGAAAAGTAACCCGAGACAACTGGATATGATACTGGCTCCATCATTGCTTTGTACACTGATGACAGGTACTGCATGTCTTATGCCTGCTAGTTTGTTTGTTTCCTTTAGTTTGGGAATATTCTTAATTAGAATTGGAGGGGAAAGGAAGGGTGTATAACTGTGCACATAGAGACAGCTGCTAAATTCAGTATTTTAATGCAGTCAGAAATAAAACTGTGTTTACCATAGGCAATTAAATATGAGTGAATGTATCACATTTTATGTGAAAAAAGAAATTTTTATGGACATGCAAAACCTCATGCAAAATAAGACTGCAATAGCTGTTACAGCCCTACATAGGAAAACCACACAATTGCAGACTATGTCATGTTTAATGATTGCAAGTTCAAAAAGCATTTGAGAAGAAGAAAATTAAGGTATTCTACATAGTGAAATATGTGCTTTGGCAATGACTTATATAAAACACTGGGCTTACAGAAAAAGCATCGGTCCAGATAAATAATCTCTTTATTTATGTCAAGAATTTTTAAAATGCTACATTTAATTTTAATATCACGATGAGAAGTATTTCTCCTGCTTGATAGGCCTCATTACACTACACTGAATATAGTATTTGCCTTATTTAACAATTTTTATCAATCATTTAACAATGTATAATGCACTCAGTGTGGATAGAAATACAAGCAACAAAGGCACAAGGGTACAATCGACTAGGAAAAACAATTTTTTGTTTCAGAGCATGGTAATACTATTGCAGTCAAATACGAAAAATGTCTTGCTGTTAAATTAAATAGGATGGTAAGTGGAATCTTACTGAATTTTAGGATTTATTTTGTGAAAATTCTTAATCATTATGACCTTTATTTCCACTAATTTATATTTTCTGTTCTAAGGAAACCTGGGTGGGGCTAACATTTCTGTTTATAAAGAGGTCGGTTACAGTTTATGAAAACCTGGGTGCATCTCAGTTCAGAAGAATAAACTGGTATCTGCCAGACAAAGCTAATTCTCTTTGGTCCAGGGAAGTCTATGTTTCTGAAGAACTGAAATGAATCTAAAAAATACTTATTGAAAGTATAATATATACATATGTCTCAACAAAATCTCTAAATCCAAAACTCCAGACTGATAAGTTTAACACCCTAGCTAATGGTAAATTTAAACTTTTTCAGTTTCTTAAGCATGTACATAAAAACGTTAGTTACTATTTCTATATATAGGTACTAATAATGATCAGTAATTTATTTGTGTGGTTCTTCATTTAAACAAAGAATATGAACAAATCTCTTCTTTTGCCTAAGAGATAACATCAAGATTTCATATGATGCCATTCTGTTCTTGCTGCAAGTTGCTGAGGCCTTCAATGCATAATGGAAGTGTTTGAGCTGTGATGTCTGTCAATCTACTAAGCTATTCACAAAATTGTTTTCCTAGAGCTTCTTTAGCCTCACAAAGACAAATTATAAAGAACATCCCATCAGGCCTTTAAATTGACGTGTTTTAAAAATTCTGTATTGTGTTTATCTCAACAACAAGGAAAACTCACAATGACTTGTCTGTTAAGCACTTATGATCCCGCATGAATAATAAAAAATTATATAAATATTCAGCAGTGATACACCCTGGCAAATGGAATATTTTTGTTTTCCATTAGCCCTTTTAAACTAATTAATGAATTAATGAGTGAAAAGAAGCAATATCAGACCTCAGTAGACTGAAGTGAGGTCACTCTGGTGCCATTTCCAATTAATGTTAGCATTTCATATGCATTACATACTATTGAACGATGAATCTTTGTGGGTTGGGAGTATTTCATAGCTGGAACAAGGGACCAAGGACCTGGTGCTGGGCTGGTTCAATTCTTTATTCCTCCACTGTCTCACCTTGTCTCCTCATGTCAGCCACCAAAGGTGGCAGCTACTAGTGCACCCACTTGGAGGAGTGATGTGAGGTATAATTAAATAATAGCTTTAAAGCACCAGTCTGTAGCAGATGAAAGAAACAATAGAAGTACAAATCATGTTATTATTTTTGAAATCTGCATATAAATAGACCACCATACTTGAAGGCCAGTAGATGTGTTGTTTTCTTTTGATGAGGCTACTGACAGCCAACACTACTAGCATGCCATGTGGAAGAACTACTAGAGAAGTGAAGCTAAGCAATAAGAGAGGCTTCTCTGTGGTAATTTTTCAAAACATTGCATGCGGTTTTAACTATGTGACTCCTATTGACTTAAATGGGAGTCATGCAGCTAAAAACGCATACAACACTTTGAAAATGTATGCCTAAGTATTTTGTCAATAACTGTAGGTAAGTAATAAAATGGGATTTTTTTTTCTACTCAGGACATATAAACATTATGTTTATATCAGCAAAATTACTGACTTTCTGTAGCTTGATAGCTAGTCTTTAGTCATAATATAATTGGCATCCTGATCACATAATGTCATTTTAATGTGTTCTTCAGAACACACATTATATTATTAGATTCTTGCTGTGAAAGAAGTGCAGAACAACTATATCATCAAAAACTGCAACAATGATATCTCAAAAAATCATTCCCCATTCAAAATGCAATATAGATCAGTGTTGGAGTAATAATTTTCTAAAAACATTTCCAAATTGTGAACATAGCTAATTTCTGGGGGAAAAAAATAGATCCACTGTATACCGCCTACAGAGTGAGAAAAAGAACATTTGGAATGGCCTTGAAAGGGTTGTGTCAGGCAGTCAGAAGGGAGGAAAAATCACTAATTGATAGCTTATGAAACATTTCCATACCAAAAAGTTCCTTGTATTCTGATTGGGTAATAATAGCCAACTACTTGGAAAAGTCCAGGTTTTGTGGTATGTCTCATTAGCTGTAGTCATTATTCACACCTCTGTTAACTGGCTGGTGCCCTTATCTTTCAGCAATTTTGAGAGGATAGACAAGCCAAATGCTGGGACTTGTAAAATGGATTATTCTTTTCATGGTTATTGAGGAACAGTTGTTACTCAATATTCAGTCTGCAATTTCTCATTGATTGCAAAGCAAATCCTGAGCTTAATCTGACTCTGAAGCTATTAAAGATAATTTGTAAAAAACAAAAAAAAGAAAGAAAAAGGAAGGAAAAAATATTGCACTGATGAATTCATGACATGTAAAGAATATTTCAGAACAGGACAAAAAAGACTCAGAGAGGCCAGAGCTATCATGATGTACTTAAAGTGGACATATGAAGGAAACACTGCAAAGATAATAGCTCAAAGAATATTCACCAGTTATGAGAGGAGAGTATAGATTATTTTGCTATACTGCATTATATATACTATTATATACAAATATACTATTTCCATAGCACATATGCAGTGATTACAGTATTTTATTATGATATTATCACAAAGCAGACATAGCTTTTATTTAGCTTATTGCGTAACTCATAAGCAGAAAATATGAATCCTGGAATAATCATGTTAAGTGACTTTTTAGAAATGGGAAGTCAGAAGAAGAATTACAAACTTCCTCACAAAGCTCAGTATGTGTTAACCTTGACCTGACCTTATAATCTGCTTCTGCAGAGGAGAAGCTGCCAATTGTGTTGTTATGTGATAATTAAGTAGACAAACACCTCCTAGAAAATATGAGATCATTACAAGAAATTTATTGTGCTGGAAAGGCTTGGCAGTTTATGTGGCATTTCTTGGGAATTCAGAATATAATGTCTCAGCATTGTAAAAACAAACTTCTGATAAATAAGTAATAAAATAATAGACCTGATAATATTATTTTCAGTATATTGGACTATTATCACTTATGAATCTATTCTTGCAGATATCTAGAAGATGAGAAATGTTTGTCTGAGTATAAAACAAGTCAGGACCTGTGCTTTTACTCCATAGACAGAAAAAAAAAAAACAAAAAAAACCCACCAAAAAAACCCACAACAAAACAAAAAAAAAGAGAAATCATGAAAGCCTTAACAGCTGCAGTAAGCAACATTACATTAACAAAGATGGCCATAAATATTTAGTGTTGTTTCTAAGATTTAATTATATTTTCATTCTCAAGCCATTGAAAATCTTATGAAGTTCAACAAGGACAAGCGTATGGTCTTGTAGTTGGGAAAACAACCCAGGAGTGCAACACCAGCTGGGACCTACCTGGTGGGGAGCAGCTCTCTGGAAAGGGACCTGGGGATGCAGGTGGACAACAAGTTCAATATGAGTGAGCAGTGCACTGCTGTTTTGGCAAAGGAATCAAGAGAATGCTGGGGTGCATCAAAAAGGGCATCACCAGCAGAGGCAAAGAAGCCATTATACCACTCTACTCAGTGGTGGTCAGGACACATCTGGAATACTGTGTTTAGTTTTGGTCCTCACTGAACAAAAAAAATCTGTGGAGAGGCTGGAGAGGGCCCAGAGAGAGGCCACAAAGATGAATAAAGGACTGGGAACCCTGACAGATGAGGAAAGGCTGAGAGAGCTGGGTCTGTTCAACCTTGAGAAAACAAGACTTAGGGTAAATCTTAGCCCCATGTTCCAGTATTTAGAGGGTGACTATAAAGAAGATGGCGGAAGTCAGGTAGAAAAAGGCAAGGGGTAATGGGTACAAGTTATTTCTGGGAAGGATCCAACTGGACACAGGAGAAAAATTTTTCATAATAATAACAATCAGCCATTGCAATATTCGCCGAGGGAAGTGGTGCATTCCCCAGCATAGGACATTTTTAAGATTCAGCTGGACTGCATGCTGGGACATCTTGTCTAGACCGTGCTTTTGTCAAAAAAGGTTAACCCAGATGATCCTTGGGGTCCCTTTCTACCTGGTATGCTATGATATTCCCTCAGCTAAAAAACTCTTGTATTATTTTTCAAGCGTGACTGTTAATAAAATGAAAAACAGAAATAAAAAAAAAGTGGTGAAATATTAGATCCTATGATTACAAGGTGAATGGTGCAAACACATGGATATTCTGCTATTGAAATGTCTAGATTTCATATTTTAATTCTGCACCAACAGAGTCAAGGAATCAAAATAGAAAGGCTTTATCTAGTGCTATTTTTATGTCTCTGGGTTTCACATTTAGAGCAGGCAGAGGACTTCACCAAAAAATACAAGAAACAAAATCAAGCTCTTCTAATACCAAATATTTTAATTGCCAATAGTTTGTTCAGTTCTAATACCGGTATCTCAACTCTGTGTCTACAGGTAGGATAAGCAGTGCTGAAGATAGACTAGCCTTTGACAAAGTCTGGAAGCTGTCTCCAAGTAGAATTAAATGAACTAGCAGTTCTATTTTTCCTGCTGTTATTTTTTCCTATTTATTAACAAAACAGATATTATTAAGCAACTGCTTAAAAGATAATTTAAAAATTTCTTATGAAGTTTCTGACTTTATTACAAAGGGTGTTTTCCAAATGAAATAACATGCATTTCAATCCAAATTATCATTGATGCAGGCAACAGTGAGTACAATTCATGAGCCATTCTTAAACTACCCTGCCTCTAAAGTGATATTGCAATATTATAATTTTCTAAGCAGTTAATGTGACTATGTAAGAGTTGTATAATGACTTAATGGGATCAGGTATTTCATATATTTCCTTTCACAAAATAACAAAGTAAGCATACATGAAACAACACAAAATTCTGAAATCATATATATCAAGTTGATAAAATGGAAGATGGATTTGCTAAAAATTAGCTTAGTCGGTTGTGAATTTATTTGCTTCCTTCCTGGGATGTCCGCACTGCTGTCACTGTAGTGACTGCTGCTCTTGAGGACACACCAGGGTTAAATTAAAATTTCTTCAAATGGAAGTATTAACAGGAAGCCATGGCCACATGGATCTTGGTTTAACCACCTGAGTATTTAATTTGCTTCTCCAGAAGCTTCTGCAGCTGACACTCATCTTCTTGCTGCTGAAAATGTCCTGATACTAGTACTTTTGTTATCTAGTGTAAAGCTTCTGCAGCTTTTTCTAAGTGAGTTGCAGTCACAGAAGCACAGGTAGAGTGTCTATGGAAACAGATTAACTAGAAAGATTCTGAAAGTATATTGCAGATACTACAGACAAGCACAGAAGAGAGCAATTGCAATGCAAATTATCCTAAATCACCTAACTTGAATAGGCCTCAGACATTTGCCATACACTGGGTTAGTGCTTAATCATTTCAGGCAACATATTTAGTACAAGTCAATACACCCAGTATCAAATTCACTCCAGGTGTAAGCAAGCATGACTTCAATTGAGTTGAGCCTGCTTGAATTAGATTTGGCCTAAGCTCAGACTTACTATCAGCAGGTGCAGTTTATGGTGCTCCACATGATATATCTCTTGCCCCAGCATAAAAACAAAAATAAATACAAGGATGGATTGTGTTATGGTGACCACAATATAAAGTTAGCAGATCTGCAATGTTTCTTTGTAATGTAGTTTTCTGAGGGTTCTGGTAGACCAGCTCTGAAAAAAGAATTTTCCGCTCCTTCCTACCCTACCCCAGTCTTATTTTACAGGCTTTCATGACTGCTGTCAGCAGCTGTAAGTAGCACATCCATGCTTCAGCTCGCAGCACACATCCACTTTCAGGAGTGTCTCAAGTTTGATAGATTGTGAAAACAGCTTTTGGAGCACAGACACGCTTTCCATTCCACACTCCCAACATGGAAGAGGAAATCCCCAGCAAAGGGCAGTTAGTGTAATCTGCAGAGCTATAATCTCTGCACTGCACGGTTTCGACAACGGGCTGGGCTGTGTGGGAACAGAGGCAGCAGAACTGCTGCATCTTAAGGCTTTGTCTTTCCTAGAGTGAGAAGTTGCCTTCAGAAGGAAAACCTTCTTGTAGTGACAACAGAGATCTGTTTTTAAGGAAAAAAAAAGACAATAAAAGACCAACCTTTAACAGCATCTAGTTAACTCAGGTGAGAAAAAGAGAAAGAGGTTCCTCAAACTGTCTTCTAGTTCACTGTAAGCATCAACCACCTTGTAGCCTGACAAAATCAGCATTTTTTTCTGACAGAGAAAATGCAGTGTGAAAATTACATCAAATCTAATTGCATATTTATGGTCCATAAAAACAACAAGAGAACTATGAACAACTTGGATTTCATTGTTGGGTCATGCATTTAAATCCACAGAGCTGACCCACACTACACACCACTTTCTTAATCTGCAAATCTGCAAATGACAAAGAAGATGGTTTGTTTGGGTCAAAGCCCATTGAAACAGCCTGCTATCCAAAGGGAACTTGGCATTCATTGTGCATGGTAGCCTGTGCCTTTCAAGACAATTTCTTTCCCTATGGTTTAATTTTGTTCCTGAACACCAGAAAAGTGCTAAAAATGAACAAGAGTTTTCCTGGCTGTCAGCGCCTGTCCTTCTTCCATCCATTAACACTCCCAAATCTGAAAAATTCACCAGCCCTATAGTTTTCCACGCCACACACCAGTTATGCTGATTAGAAAACTCACGCTTCAGTATTAGTACTGATTAAAAAGGTTTCCCTGTGCATTATGCAGATGTTGAATATTCATCAACAATGTCTGGTTTAAGAAATGATAAATAACATAGGAAATAATTTTATAACTACATCAAAAACTTATTTGTAGTGTTCAGCAATGTCCCCCTACAGCCTAGTTTATAAACAAATTATCTGAATTATTAATTTATCATGCAGGGACTGAAAAAAGGAAAAAAATCCCAGTGGCTTATTACAGTCCTTCACAGGAAACGAATATCTCCTGGCACTAATGACATCATCAATAACAAGTTTATTTCCAAAGAACTCAACCCAAAATTTAATTAACTGCATATGATATTTTCAAATTAAATATGAGTTAAGGGATTCAGTACTTGGATTAATGTAACAGTTCTAAAGTAAATTCATCTTCTAGTAGATTAAAAACAATAACAAAAACTACAATAAAAGCCCATTCAAACTCCAAAATAAACATACAATTTAATGGAAATATTCATTTTGTCTGCTGAAAATATGTAAATTATTTGCTTCTGTTTGGAATTTCCATTTGTTTTAAAGAATCAGAAAGAGCACTTGTAGATAGGGAACATAGCACAGGTCAGTGATGCTGGAGCTGACATGGAAAACAAAATTTTACCAATGAAATTCCCATTTTCCTCTCTTTTTGTAATTTTTATCTTCTGGATGAGAACTGCATACAAAGTAAAGAGAGAGTAATCTACACTGCATGATGCTCCTTTTAAAGTTGTCTTTGAAATAACAAATCAGACATAACAAACATAACAGAGAACAGAACTAGTTGAATCTCTACTGAAATTTCCTGTTTGTTATAAAAGACAGTTGGAAAACAAAATAAAATGGAAACCTAATCTAAAAAGTTACCTTACAAAAGGAGAAATACTGAAGTTCATATTTATGGCAACATAGAAAATGTAACTGATATTATGCTGAGGAAAAAAAAAATTAAAAGTATAAAAGGTAAACTACAACATCCTTCAAGAAAAACCCTAAAGGAATGACAAGATTGTGGGGATTCCTCAAACTTCAGGGAAAAAATGAAGGACTAGATTTTAGAAACATCTGTTTTAACTATTTTGATATTCAGATGTATGCACTATTCAAACAGAATCGGTGTCAAGTCCTGTTTAATTATTTCTTTTGGTAGAATTACATTTTTAAAGACAAAGCAATACTAACCAATGCATCTTAAGGCAATGAAAAAATATTGAGCTATTCTTTTTGATGCTGCATCAACATTCATTTGCCAAAAAAAGCAATGAATATGCAGGACAGATGACAGTATGAAAGGGGTCAAAAATTATACATTCTTTTCAAATAGAAAAAAAAAAAAATACTTTGCTACTGTGAAAACTGCTTTTCCTGTCAGCTGCCTTTGACTCAATCCCCTTCCAAGGAAGACATTGACAGAAGAAGCAGGAAACAGACATTGATGTTTTGGAGAGTAAGGAGCAAATGCTTCTGCAGTTTACTGTGAAGAATATATCCCTTTGTGGTGGTTTGAAAAACCTTTTCTTTAGGGTAGTAATGGTTTACCCCACTGATAATACTGGGCCAATTAAAAGTTCACAAGCGCCCTACGGAAATTACATACCCACAGAAACAGAAGAGAAGGTGGTGGAGGTAGTTCAGAAAGTAGGTAGCCATGATTTGAGCCAGGAGGAAGCAGGGGGCCAGTGAGCCCCTCTGGGGGCCAAGGGCCCCAGCCCCCAGCTGAGGCTACGGGAGACCCGGTATAGTGTCAAAGCTGGACTGGGTCCCGTAATCAAAAGCTGGAAGAGTTTCCTTACTGTCAGCAGCAGCAGAAGACATTGAAATCGGCAGCGGAGCAGCCCTGAACAAGGACAACGGTGGCTGAAAGCCAAAAAGATAGCCAGTAGCAATGAGATAACGTAAAGCCGGCTGAGAGATGCAGAGATGTTCCTGAAGGAGGGAGAACCGGCAACAAAACAGAGAAAAACTCAGCAGAGCTGTTTTGGCGTAGGACTATATCACTTTCCCAAAACTCAGAGACCTCCTGAAGAGGAGGGGTGGACTTCCAATCCCTTAGGGAGTCCCAAAATGCAGCAGCAGCTAGAGAGAGAGAGAAAGGAGCTGAAAAACTCGGAGTCATCCTGAGAGCTGAGCCAGGATGGAATGCGGAGGAGGTGGCCTTGCCCTCCACTGCTGCTGCTGCTATCATGCTGGCGAGCTGAGACAGAGCAAAAGAGCTTTGGTAAGACTGAACTGAAAACTGCCTTCAATGTTCTAACCCAAGAGGAGTGAAGATCTACAAGGAGATCCCCCGAAGGCTGGGGCTCGGGGTTGGAATTTCCACAAAGTAAGAACAAAAATCCTGACTGCTATACTTAAATCTGCTGCCTTAGGAAAATGAAGGACACTAACCAGTGCCACAGAAAACTGAAATGAGGGAACTGTGGCCTGAGGAGTGACAGAAGGACTTTTATCTTTTCTTCTTGGACTTTTATTGAGGGAAAAGAGGAATTTAATTTAATGTAAATATATATATATGTGTGTGTGTAAATAAACCTTTGTAAATATTTTCCCCTTCCCCCTATACCAAATAGTTGTGTTTTGTCTGAAAACTCTCTATGTGAGGTGAGGAAGATATCAAGCCCGTGCCATCACTAAACCCTCTCACAGGGGCAAATTGTGGGAAAGGGGCTTGAACTTAGAAATTGGATCCTTGGGAGTTTCAAACCACCACACCCTTAAATCTACAAACCTAAATGACAAAGCTGACCAAAGCACCTCTGTTTCCTGATTCCTTATGGCCACCTCTTTGGTCATGACCTCTATGAAATGGTAAACAGTCAGAAACTATGGACAGATAATCAAATTCCAAGTATTTTATTAATAGTGGTGATACAAACAAGAAGCCAGGAAGCACTGTTAGAAAAATAGCCAATTTCACTTGTTGTGAGACCTCAAAAACAGAGTCAGCAACAGGAACTGAAATTTGACATTTCAGATGTCTGCCGGGAGGGAAGATGGGAGGGCATGCAATTATGGAAGAAGCTGAAAGTTTACCTAGAGCTTACTAAACTATTTTTTATCTTTAGAAAAGTACCATAAGACAGTAATTTTTTATAAAAAGTGTAAGAAAGGTTTTATGAGGCTTTCACAGGGTACAGGAAAATCTTGTCTACAAGAAGTCACCATAGTTATGTACTGATGTGTAAAAAGAGAAAATTATATATAATTGTAAGCACAGACCAAACAGCTGATGTGAAGCCAGGTGATAATTGCTAAATTATATAAATGCAAAGTTATTGTTGATATTATTTTTGGTGGTGGTGATGATTGGTTCTTTTACTGTGGCACATTCCAGGAGCCACTCTGCTAGGCATACTTTATAAGGAATAAAAAAATTTTTCTCTCCTAAGAATCAGATACTTAAAGGTTTCACTCCATATTTTTCACTTTCCCAAGAAAAGAACTTATATTCCAAAAAATCCAGGTAGCATCAGAAAGTCATTAAAATCAGCTGACTACAGAAGCATTTCCAAATTTTCATCATATTGTTTCTATTCCCATAGTCCTGCTTATTTCATTATCCTAGTTACTTTTGCCATTGTAAACAGAAACTGAGATGCTGATGTTCATTTCTGCTGCACACATAAGTGTGGGAACCTGTATTTCACAGAGTTACAATTCCAGCAGGAAAGAACAGATTGTCCAGAGACGTTGTGGAGTCTCCCTCACTGGAGATATTTAGGAACCGTCTGTTCCATGTGCTCTAGGATGACCCTGCTTGAGCAGGGAGATTGAAATAGATGACCCACTGTGGTCCCTTCCAATCTTACCTATTCTGTGATTCTGCAAAAGGTTATTACACTTTTTCAAAAGCATTATGACATGTTCCCAAGTGTGGAGGAACAAATAACACCAAGTCTTCAGGAATAAGATACAAACTCTATGATGCTTGGACGTGCTAAATGCCAGATCCTTTCAGAAACTTCTCTAGAATCCTGTACAGCTAGAAATGTAGAAATGTGCAAAATGTACAATAACTATATACAGGGTAAATTATTATCTATGGTCAGTGGTATTCTGTGAATAATATCTTATTTGACAATGCTTGCAGTGAAGATGCAATACCAGGAAGCAACATGGGGATCCACACTGGGATCCAAGCAGGCAGAATCCAATTTTCTTGCCCTGTATACTCTGCTCGTTCTGTAAGCAACCTGAGTCAGAACTAATTCTTCCCTGGTATTTGAACAGAGGCCTTCAGAAGGGGGGCTAGTTTCAGGAGAGATCCTAATGTGCTACTGTCATGAAACCAGGAGAAATCAATGTGCACTTGCTTGTGGCTTTGCCAAGCATGAGCACTACAGCTATGTCAAATTCTTACCATCTGTTTCACTGGAAACAAAACTAAGACTGCACAGAACACTTTTAAAACCCTTAAAACATATTTAGGCAATAAAATACATAATACAGAACTGATTTCAAGGGCAGAAAAAACAGAAAATCTTTCTAGATATTTGCTGAGATTACATTTTTTCACAGAAAAAAACCTAGTACTATATACCATGTATATTGCCATAATAAGATGTTGTGCAGTTCTGGATATTTCAAATACTCATGGTGTACTAACAATATAAATTATCATAAATACACTTCACATAAAATAAATGCTTTTTTGTGTGTAAGGTGTTGGCATTGTGCTAGAATATGCTGCAAATAAACTGAGTGTGATATTTGGGAGATATATAGGTTCATATCAAGTTTCTGTAAAAATAATGTAAAGTCTCTTATTCAAAATGTCTTCAGGGAAAAAGCAGAATATTAATTTTCATGATACTCCATTCCAGTATTTCCATAAGTATTATATGTCTATGTCTACATAAAACTGTTGTTACATATTAGGACCACTATAGCTGAAAACCTGCCATGAACTGAACAGAAATCTTTCCATCCCAAAATTGCCAAATAACAGCTCACCTCAAATGGATGGTAAAAACTATAATTATGAGTGCATTTTAATACCTGCAACGAATTGAGCTTCGAAAGGTTTACATTGTTTGAATGCTATATTCCAGCTATAAATAAAATTTTAAAAGGTGCTGTATACCTCAAAAAGAATACTAAAACTTCGAAGTAATATATACATTTATTATGTTACCATGAACATACTACGTTGCAGAGGTGTGTATAATTGTGATGGCCAAAACCCCCATATCTACAGTGTGTGAAATTAGGAATTATTGTTTTCTTTACTCACATTATTAGTTTAATTGTGCTTTTACATTTTCCAGTAAAATTTTCACAGAGATGTATAGTCTGAAAAACCAAGTTAAAGACAGCCTTCAACACTAGACCTTTTACACAAGCTAAGCAATTATCAATATATTAAAATATGCCCTAAAAGGTTTATCTATCATGTACAACATAATCTGAAGTAACACTATCAGTTTTAAAATAAGCAATGGCAGCCTCAACTGTGACCCTGAAATATCAAACCTGGAAAAAATGGCAGAGAACTCTCTTCAAGGAGTGATATGCTGTTTTCTCCTGATACTGCATTTTCAGACATTTGGATTCATTCCTAGGCTTGTGCAGACTGTTTCTGCAATCCAGGTATACCAGGCTTCACCTTTATAATCCTGCTAAAGGCCTATCCCCAACACAGTATTACACTTAGTTCCTTTTTGTTAGATAATAATTTATGCCCACATTCATAATCAACACAGATAAGGTCACCCTCAGTCCTCACAGCATCACTAAGGTTGGAAGGCATGCCAGGAGGTCTTTCATCTCCCTGCTCAGAGCAGCTTTAACACAGAATTAAGACCAAGTTGGTCAGGACTTTGTCCACTCTTAAAAGTCTCTAAGGATATCGACACTGTAGCACAGGGGTCCTCAAACTTTTTAAACAGGGGGCCGGTTCACTGTCTCTCACACACTGTCAGGGACTATAGTTTGGAAAAAAATGAACGAATTCCTATGCAAACTGCACATATTTTATTTGTAGTAGTGCACAAAAAAC
>JAWWLV010000045.1:24876295-24896295 GCA_035041135.1 Platyrinchus mystaceus
AGGGAGGGAGAGACGGGGGAGGCGCCCACCTTGCTGATGCCGCCGCCCCCCTCCTCAGCCCGGCCGCGCAGTCCGGAACTTTGCCGCGCCGGGGCTCTGGTGATTTGCCCAAGTTGGCGGGGGGGGGGTTCTGTAAATACCGGTGGGCCAGATGGAGGACGCTGGGGGGCCGTATCTGGCCTGCGGGCCATAGTTTGAGGACCCCTGGTCTACAGTCTACCTAAAATTTTGATTAAACTACTTCACCTCCCGGCTTCTGTTATAACTAGGGCGAAGTCATAAAATACACCTAAATATTCACCTGAATATTCAAAGATTAATTTCATTTGGGTACTCTTCCAGCCCTCTGGTG
This sequence comes from Platyrinchus mystaceus, assembly GCA_035041135.1. Taxonomy (NCBI): domain Eukaryota; kingdom Metazoa; phylum Chordata; class Aves; order Passeriformes; family Tyrannidae; genus Platyrinchus; species Platyrinchus mystaceus. The sequence continues at coordinate 24,876,648 of JAWWLV010000045.1, forward strand.
ACTACTTTTCCAAACAATTCGGCGATTGGATTTTGCTGAAAACCAAGTGTGTGCTTGCACACTAGTGTATAGATGGCAGGGTTGGTATGTTTCATCAGGCATAGGATACAGCTTCATGTACAGAGGAGACAGAGATTTTTACAAAACCAGTGGCAGACTCCTGGAAGACAAACTAAGTTGTTAATTCAAGATCCACATTTTCCACATTGAAGCATTTATTCATCTGCCTGCAACCCCCTAGAACATTTAATCACATTCATTCTCAAAAACCTACGTACATATTTAATTGCTTGATGGATCAGGGCCTTAACTGAATAGGGCAGAGCTACGGTGCAGTGGAATGACTAGGACACCTGAGGCTGTAGAACTCATCTCATCCAACATTAGACATTCAACATTTATAACAAAAGCATATATCTCAGCTAGTTACTATAGCCCCCCTTTATAATTAATGGAGAGAAATAGACACTTCTAGGGTGCAATTCATCAGTCTTACTTTAAACATCTGCTTTAGGAAGAGATGAATTGTACCCGTCAGGTGTGTATTTTTCCCTGCTGGTTATAAAGGGGATCAAGATGGCTACCTCAGAGGCAACATCTATGTTTGAATCCTGACCAAAATAAGGCCTCTGAATGGACTCAGAGGGTTATAAACCACACTCCCAGCAGCTTGGAGGTTGCCTCTGAGTCTTGTTCTGATCCTTGATTCCTAACTTTTGTTTCTGTCTGCTGCACTCTGTCTGTAGTTTTTGATACATTTTCCACCTTACTTGCCCAGGTATCTGTCCCCACCTAGCCTGCATTTTTTGTTCCTGTCCCTCACCTCAGACTTAAAATCCCTGGCATCCTAAGCTTTGTCTGAACTTTTAGGCTTCTGCATTGCTTCTTAGGCTTGGGATATACAGATGCTTTGTCTTCTGGGCTTCCCTCCTGACTTCTGTGTAAGGTATTTTCTCTCTGGACCCTAGCATTAAAACCCCTTCTCACTCCTGACATTGATCCTTTATAATCACAGGCTCCAGCTCCAGCTCCTTTCCAGCCCAGTTTAGCAGCCCTGTCTACATATGTTCTATTTATAGTAATTTATAGTAATTAAGCTGTCAGCCATTGAAGTAAGGGTAGTATTTGCCACATAACTTTATCTGTGCTGTAAATTGCAATATGATTCAGTGAATATGACTATTAAGTGTTCATAAATTAGAAATATAAAAATTAATACAGATTAATGAATGGAGCAATGCACTTAACGGACACTGAGCATAGGGATGAACCTCAGTATTTAGATATCTGTCTACAAATAATATGTAGCTACTGCCATTCAGCTATTGACCTTCTCCTGAAACCCTTTAGTCATTTTCTTACAATCGCCTCAAGATTTTCTTCTTGTATCCTCCATGACATGTCCAAATCTCTCTATCGTCTTTTTTTTCTGTGCAGTATTTCTCTACCACTTAGTAGCATAACAAGTGTTTGAGCCAACAGAGTGTACCATGTTCCCTGAGCTCAGCAAACACTTCACTCCAAACAAAGTCCTTTCTAGGAAGTTCACACATGCAGTGTTCTATAAATTCAAACTGCCAGCTGGAGCATCAGCTATTCCAATAACAACCAACTTCTGATGAGAGGCAAAAAAATACTGATAGTTTCAGATGCACTTTAGTTTTGCTGCTACCTGTGACTCAACTAGTATAAAGGAAATTTTACAGATGGCAGATGGTGCCTGAAACTCTCCATAACCTCAAAAGAGCAGCCATTTACTACACTCCCCAAAGAAACTGCTTGGCTATAGTACCCAACTGAAAAAAAATTAATACTTATTAACTCTTACAATAAATGGAGAATATGCCAAATTATGAAACCCAAAATAAATCAGTTTATTTGTCTATTAATATAGTAGTTTTAATGGAAAACCCAACAGATTGTTAAGTGCAATGCAATGAAATAAAGGGGAAGAGAATACAGAGAGGCACACCCTCTCCATCCTTACAAGTGATAATACAGCCATAGTAATCAATTCATCATACACCCTCTCTCTACCCTCAAAATTACACATGTATTTGCTTTTCTTTGGCTGCTCAGTAGACTACTAAACATAACTGATAGGAAACCAAACCAAATCAAACCAAAAACTTTAAGCTGTAGCACATGGAAAATTAACCATTAGAGACAGCTCAACTGCACCAAAAAAACCAAAACCCAACCAAAAAAACCCCAAACAAACAAGCAATGTTATCCTTTCTCAAATGCTTTTTGTCATTAGCATCCAAAAGGGCCATGCTATTGCCCTTTTCAAACACTCAAGTATGTTAATGTCCGTAATGGTGACCTAATCAGTTTAGATGTACCATCCAAACAGCTTCCCAGAAGCAATTGAGAGAATGTCATTGAACACTTGCAAATGTAGTGTGCTTCAGTATGTCTGCAGAGCAGGCCAGAGTGTGACAGATGGCAGCGATGTTACACTCCTTCTTGAAAGCTACTGATTTCTTGCATAAAATCACATTCTAAAACAGGGTTTCATTGGGTATTTAAATGGATAAAGCATGGAAGCACTGTTAGATTCAAGTTCTGTTATGAGCTGTGATATATTCTTCACCTAAAAATCCCCAATTTTAAGCTTGGGGTCAGAAGCTACATGCACAAAATATAACTTAATATAGCCTGTCGGCAAAATATAAAACTGTGTAAAAAATAGGTACTTGAGTTCTTACCCTTTGTATGACAGTAAAAGTCTTGCATGAGGGAGCATGAGAAAATTCCTCCTAAACTGAAAATGTTAAATTGTTGATGAGTAGAACACAGAAAATTAGTTCACAACACCTTCCCATTATTTCTTTTATCTGATTTAAAAGAATTTATAGTAACTTAAGAAGAATCTATGGAAATGGTCTAAAATGATACTCTGATTTTATGTCAGAAAAGCCCAAGAATCTGGTATTAATTTTAAAGTGAGGAGTAAACCTGCGTGCAAAGCACTTTCACTTGTTTTGCCAACAAGAAAACCAAAAGGTCAACATTTTAACTAGGAGGCATATTATGATATTTTATCTTGTGCACATAGTTAAGAAACACCAGCACTGCACATACAAAGCACCTTGATAAAAATTCTCCAGCTTTCAGCACCCCACTGGGTCCTTCAAAATGTGTTTTGTAATGTGAAGAGGCAAAACAAAATACAAAAACAGATGTTCTTCCTTCCTCATTTGCTCAGAAAACATTCCCCTTTAATTCAAGTCCCTCCCACTCAGTATAGAAATTCCTCTTTAAATACCATGTCTTTTAATCACTGATGAGGAAATAAAAACATCAGAAAATAATATATTCATAACTGCCAACAACAAGGAAATGGAGACACTAGAATGTGAAAATGCCTTTCTAGGAGACTGATTATATAAAATACACAAGATGAAATTCTTTCTTTTTCTTATCTTGGGTTTATTTATGTGTCTGCACTCTTTAATGCAGAGGACATTTAGATTGAAGGAAGCCATGGTTGAAATACGATTGCGTCACAGTGACGGTGAAAATGGCCTGTACCTCCACTGGGTTTCATATAGTTGTTATATCTTGTATGTTTGTGTGATCTAAAACCATCTGTGCAATGTGTTGCAGTCCATACACCTCCATGCCGTGGAGTACAGCACCAAGGCACGTTAGAGTGTTTGGAGGACACAAAAGCCAGCTGCAGCAGATGTGGAGGACAAAAGAAGAAGGAGACTCCATCCTGGTGCCTTTTCACTGACACTGCCCAGGGGGTGGCCAAGCCTCATTCAGGCAGCCACAGTGAGTATGGTCTAACAACCCCTGGGGATCAAACAGGGTCCAAGCCCAGACAACCAAAGCCTCAACTGTCTCCCTTGTTCTGTTTTGTTTGGCTGCAGAGTTATAGTCTAAGAGTATACCTTCTTGAGTTTAACTTTTATAAGGTATCTTTCTCCCTCATTCATACTCATGTGGCAATCAAATCATCTTCTAAAGCTTTTTTCAGACAAATAAAAATATGCCAAGGTCTTTTGACGTATCTATTTTGCCTAAGATGCTACCTACTTTCTAAAGGACTTCTTGAATTACCTTTAAGACACCTACATTTCCCTGCACAGGGCAGAATTACTATGTCTGCAAATTGCTTTTCTCCCTCTTGCACATAGATTTTCAGAGAAGTTCAGCATTTGAAAAACAGCTGATGTAGAGGATCTAGCATTCCCATTATAAAATTTCAATGGGAAATTAATTCAGACTGGTCCTTGTATAACCCACGAGTTAAGTACCTGTTTGCAGTCAGTGTACTCTCAGTCTGCTTTTGGAGAACGTATTTGAGTCTAGTTTCATGCTAAATGAGTCCAGTTCAGATTTTCCAAGACGACTACATGATGTCAACAATCCTTTTTTAAAAATCCATAAACAATTGTACTCCAGGCTACAGATAAACAACCAAACTGTTTAATTTTGCAGGCAAGTAAAATTAGCAGTGGATTGTTTTGTTGATATTTTTATTTCACAGAATCGCAGAACCAACTAGCTTGGAAAAGACCTCTGAGATCATCGAGTCTAACCCATACCCAACGCCATGTTGTCAACTAGACCATGGCACTAAGTGCCACAACCAGTCTTTTCTTAAAGACCTCCAGGGACGGTGCCTCCACCACCTCCCTGGGCAGCCCATTCCAATATCTAACTACTCTTTCTGTGAAGAATTTCTTCCTAATGTCTAACCTAAACCTCCCCTGGCACAGCCTAAGACTATGTCCTCTTGTCCTCTTGCTGGTTGCCTTGGAGAAGAGGCTGAACCCCACCTAGCTACAACCTCCTTCCAGGCAGCTGTAGAGAGTAATGAGGTCTCCCTTCAGTCTCCTTTTCTCCAGGTTAAACAACCCCAGCTCCCTCAGCCTCCTGTCATAGGATTTATTTAATTATATTATTTAATTTACTTCAAATTGTTTGTCAGGAACTAAATTTTTTTTATATCAGTTATTTTTAATTTAGGTCTTTATGATTGAATTGAGAGGAAAAGGTAGGTAGGTCCTATTGTTGACTGATAAAGAAGATTATATTTTTCCCTACACAAAACTTAATCTCTTCTCTGTATGTCACTTTTGCTCAGGATGTCACTCATGCTGTCTGGGGCCAAATTTCTCTATCCAAAATAAAGGCCCAAGGCCTGTCTGCTGGGGACCACAGACTGTGAAGCAGCCCAGTGGTGAGTTGTTCTAACAACTCAAACAACTCCAAATGTCCAAGATGTTTCAGATGTACCATCTGGTTCCTTCAAAGGCAAAGTGATTTAGTTCACTTTTTAGTTTCAGAAACGAAAATGTAATCCACCTTTACTTGCAAGTTCAAATCACATTTTAACACAAGCTTGGGACTTCTTTCAACTCTTGAAAGGCATTCTTCTTTTGTAAATGAACATCTGAGCTGTTTTCAAATTACTTAAATGAACATAGCTCCTAGACTTCTTATAAAAACACAAACAAGAAATAACTATCCTGGAAAGTGTATTCTCATGTGCTGTTGTCTCTCACACTCTAGAACAACACATTACACTGTTAAACATATTTTTTGCCGTCTCCACTGCTGAGATTCAGTCGGATGTTTCAGTTCTCTCTGCTCTTCAGTTGTTTTTATTCTTTCAGCTACATGCTGAAAGATTATTTATCTGATTTCAAAGACCAGAAAATGTCTCCTTTTGTAACAAAGTTCTTCAAGGTATTTTAAATGTGTTTTCCTGATTATCAAGCTTTTTGTCACATTAGAATTTTGCTTTAACACAGATAAGACATAATTTCATCAAGTTTTATCTTGCCCAAACTGAGCCAAGGGCAGGCAGACTCACTGACAAATAATAGAAAGCATAGCTTTTTATCTCTATGTCACCAGCTGAAATTCAGCAAAGGTCACCACTGATAACCGAGTTTTTGATGGCCTTATGAAATTACCTGATGATCTTGGTATAGTGACTAGTGGACAGATGTTCTTATTATAAAAACCATTATACCAATTGACAACCTCTCTTTCTTGACTCAGCTGAGAAATGTGGAACCAAATGAGGCACAGGTGCTCAATCACTTTCTCACCTCAACAACTGGCACCTGGAAAATAAGTTTAAGGGCTTATTGCCAGGGTTTAAGTGTGTCCCACCTATTCTGAAGCTAAAAGATTTCAGACACTTAAGCTATTAGACTATTACCTTTCTTGAATACCATGTTATTTCAATTTGTTTCTGGAAAAAGAAAAAAAAAAAAGAAATCAAAGATACTGACTAAATCCAAAGTTCAAATCGACATAGACAGTCAGGGCAAATTAAAACATTCCACAGTAAGACTGAAAATAACGGATGCAACAATATATGATTGAACAGTATAATATTATAAATCTCTACTAGTATCAAGTTCTCGCTATTCTGATGCATTTTCCATGGAAGTCTTTTTCAGTGGAAACCAAGATATCTGTGCCATATGAGAAGAGAAATGCTATGGAGTTGCTTGCTGAGGCTGGAGTTTAAAATATGTTTGAAAGAAGATAGCTTCATTAAAAGGAATAGAAAGGGATAGACTAACTTTTTCTCCCCTTTTTAGGGGCAAATTTCTTCTGTTGCTGTCAAATGTAATTTTAAAATAGTTATTTCTACCTGCCATGTACTCAGCATTGGAAGTTTTTTTTCAGTTAATTTTACCAGTTCAGTTAATTATCAGCCCTTTCAGACTAATAAAAGAGAAATTCCAAAGGAAGATACTGCCAAAGTTGGCTCTGGATGCCAGAAACTCATTGCTTCTTTCTGAAACAAGCAGAGTACATAACACTTTAGCAATTTTTCCTGCACTATACTTAAATCAGATTTCCCTGGGGCTCACAAAACTTATGCATTTAGTGGAAACTGGTAGCTTATTCATCAAACATATGATATAAACCACTCTGTTATGCACCTTCAAATCAAAAAGGATTAAAAAAAAAGAAAGAAAGCAAGCACATGCCTCTTTGTGCTTGGCTGTACAAAAAAATGTTCACACAAACAACTGTCGTAGCAATTATTTATAATTAAAAAACATGGGAATGTTGTGGTGACTTTACATTAGAAGTCTAGTATATGTCAATTGTTTTATTCATGATAAACAGATCATTTAGTTGGAAAAATCCCATCTGCCTAGATATATCTCTTATTATTTATGAGAACCATGTTTAGGAATGCAGGCAGCACATGTGCATAATTAATCCTGAAGAGAATTAGACATTGTTTGATTCACAGCTGAATGCAATTAGCATTAGGAAGTTTACATATGTTGGCAATAACACAGATTAGCAACTAAAGTGCTTGTTAAAAAATTTAACCTGAGGCTGCTGGAGCAGACCTCTCTTAATGATGCTTTAAATGTTGTTGATGAAGTAATAATCAATTTTGTTTTATAAATAGTAAATCAAGAATTTAGGTCTAATTAGCTGTGCTACAGATCACTTCACTTACATATCCAACGTACATGTGATGTGTGCTGTGAACTTTCTCTGAGTCTGGTGTGCAAACAGTTGTTAAGGGAAAGATGTGATCCCATCTGTATAAAAAAGAAAGAAAAAAAAAATTACAGATGGGGAAGAATGAGATGTCTGTGGTGGGAGTGACTCTATGCTCCTGGCACTCAAGAAGGAAAGAGCTTTTCCTTTGTTATTTCAGAGCTTTTTAATCGAAGAATGAAGAAACAATGCTTTGTCTGCCTCTTTAAAATATAATAATTAGATTATAATTCACAGTCTGTGAAATGAAGCCCTCTAATGGAGAGGGAGGAGGAAGAGAGAATATAAGTGATGAAAGTGAGGAGGCAAAGTAAAATTGAGCTGTAATTGTTTTCACTTCGACTTTAAGAAGTTCAACATTAATTAAAACGTTTCTGCACCACTCACCTCTAGATTGGCACAAAAGAGTGCTGACTGGTATGTGCAGCTGCTGACTGGCAGGGATATCAGCAAGGCAGTTGCCAGGAAGGTTGCAGTTACACACACATATGCTCTCCCGACACACAGACCCAGATATTCTAAAGACAATGTTGCAATTAGAGCAAGCAGTTCTGGTTTTATTCAAGTACTAGGTCAGAATTCCTTCCAGGTAAGAAATTAATGCTTCCTGAAACACCTAAAACAGTTTGAAAATGGTTCCAAAATATTTTTGCTGTTCTTTGACTTAGGGTTTGCTTTTTTTCCCTCATGTTTAGTTATGTTTATTTATATGGCAAATGTACAGAGAGGTAAACTTCAGGTGTGCACCTACTCTAAGAACCAGCACAAGCTGGGTCCAAGAAAAGTCTTCCTTCTCCTTCAACTATATTGACTTCTTACCCTCTAAACATTTCTTCCTGAAAGTAGGTGCTCTTGGAGGACATCTTGTGCAGTCCCCGTAATCACCCTTTGTACATCAGAAGAGCAGGAGATGGCACTAATTCTTATAAGTTAGTTAAATTATAGGAGGGTACTGAAGCTTCAGCTTCTTCTAGCAGATGGCTGTATGTCCTCACACCAAGCATAAGGATGAGAATGTGCATAGCCTCAAGCTTCCTTCCTCAGCAGGGTGGTAAGTCCAAATCAGGATGGGATGGATAGCCAGGAAAATTTTTAAGTAACTGAAGGAAGAGGGAGAAAGCAGAGAGCCAAAACTGATGGGACTTTGCTTCCCATGGAGCCAAGAGAAACTCATTTTACATGTGACAACACAAATTGGGCACTTCTTTACTCACTCATCTACACCACTGCCAGAGATGAAATAATCTTGAAATGGAGTCAGGGCTAAACTGGAAAAGGCCTTTTGTGCTCCTAGAAATGGAAAGCAGGCATTTAAGAATGAAGAAGAGCTCTTGTCAGAGGAAGAGTGTGGAGTGCAGAGTAGCTTCGATTGTCTCTACATCCTCTCTGGAGGCATGGAAAAGAGCAGCTGACTCAGGAGATTTCCCTGGTGCATGGCAAGTTCTTCCCGTAAGTCTGGAGAGAAGAAAGGAAGAATGAGCCTGGGAAAAGCCTGTACACATGAAGGCTGAGTGGTTTCTACTTTAAACGATAAGTGTTGTAAATTTGTAAGTGCTTCTCAATCCCATGATTTAATATCCATTATATCAGCTCAGTAGGCTCTGTGGGGAGCTCATGATGTTCCCCTTAGTCACTTCGACTGATCAGACTGCAAGCATCACCTCAATTTTTGTATAGAAAAAAAAGTGGTCTGCATCCAAACTTAATTTTTATTGTTTCAGGTATTCAAATCCTAAAAAACCAGATGATTCCGAGGAGACAGGACAGTAACCTGGTGCAATTTTAAGAAATTTCCAAGACATGCTGTTTGTTTATCTTTATTTGGCTGATAGAGCCATATGAAAGGAGCAGAATATCTTGTATGTTAGGAGACTGAAGTGAATTAATAGACTGCTTTATCTCACAGGAAAGGAAGGAAGGAACAAGTGAATGAATGAACTTTGACTTTTTTTAAGTAGACAGGGCAGCTGAGCTCTGACTGATGTTTACAAAAGTAGATATGTTTGAAGCAGCACCACATGGAGAATTGTGAACAGTTTAAGGGTTAAGAAGGAAGAGTCTTAAGAACCCACAAAAGTGGAAAAACATCAACTCTAAAATATATTTATCATCTTTTTCGGAAAAGAAATTCTCATAAGCTAAACAAGGGGTAACTTCTGTGCAAGGCACATGAGAAAATTAAGAATTAAATCATAAAGAATATGAAAAGAAGTAGCAGTTTTGATGCACCACAATGAACAGTTTCACTGTATTCAAACATTAATTATAGCAATCTATTGGGTAATGAGAAGAACTTTTCATCCTCGGTCTCATTTTCTTTCTCATGCTGTTCTTGCTTACAGATCAAGGAGCGGGTTTCAGATCACAAGACCTCCTTCAGTGCTGGCCTTTGCCTCTGTTTATGAGTTGAAACAATAAAACCCTAAAGCAGATGCCTAGATTCAGAAGCCTGAGTACTGTTGTTGGATAATGAAACAGCATCCTCTATGTGTATTAATAAATCCACGAGTAACAGGATTTTTTATAACCACTTTTCTAATCAAAATAAATCAAGCTTCTAGCTTCTAATTTTGTTGAAAATAAGGTCTTTCCCTTTTGCCTTTTTCTGATATAATATGTTCTATAAGGTAACATAAGAAAGGGAAGAAAAACCATTTCATTCAATTCCTTTCCTTCAGCTCATTCACTGTGACATTCTTTTGCAGTTCTTTGCTGCATGCACTTTGATAAGTTAAAAATACCTCAAATGTACACAAGAGTAGCCAAAGAAGATACTATTATTTGCAGAATAGCAGGAGTAACTTATTCCACTTTCAGCTACTTATAAAAATGTGCAATAGGAAGGGATATCACAGTTTAAATTATTCTGTGTTGGCTTTAGGAGGACAAACAGTTGTTGTTGACAACAATTTGATCTGTCTCATAATTCAGTTATGATGACAAAATAAAACTATGTTTTATTCTCAATTTCTGTGATCTTTCACCTAGATAAGAACCAACACCTGGCATCTTTTCAAATTTTCTTTTTTTCTTTACATCAGTGGCAAAAGTTAAAAAGGTAACATGAAAAGAAAGATGAAAAAGGAATGCTATTCAAATTGAAGGACTGCAGTTTCAAGTTTCAATCCTGTATCAAAACATCTCCGCCTCATCTTCTTTCTCAGTCATCACAAATGAAAAGTACAAAGAAGTACACAAACATCAGTACAATGCAGTGTGTGTACTGCTATCCAAAAATCACAGTTACAAAATTATACCTGACATATCAAAAACTGACAGTCACATCCTCCAGATTTTCTTCTGTTCATTCCCTTGGACCTTCTTTATTAATAAATCTGACACATAAAAAGCATCTGTATGACTAAAGTGTCAGTTACTGGAAAGACCGTTTTGATCTACTTCTTAACTTTTAGAAGAAATATTCTCTTTTTTATGAAGACAGGATCTGTTCACTGACTGCCAGCTTTCAAATGACCACCTCTTGAAGTTTAATTTTAAGTTTTAAATAAATATTGTATGCATGCAGAATAATTATGATGCTCTAGAGAGGCTGCTTATAATGACATTGATTCTTTTTTATCTAAAAATGCCAAACCCTTGAGGCAGCAAAGTCTGTATTTGCCACAGATACATGGAGGTTCATTCTACATGTTAAATTATAATAGGTTGTTCATGTTTCTGTCACTAAGTAGATAGTGAATCTTCGATTGTAAACTTCAATTTTCAGCTGTTAAAACTCGGTGGTAAAAATTGTCTTTGGTCAAATATTTGACATGAAGAATTTCAGCCTTGGAGTAACTTCCATTACAATAAAAAATAATTTGTAAATTCTGATGTAATGTTTTGTAGCTACTGAAAAGAAAGCATATCAGTTTTTGATAAATATTGACACTCATTACCAAAACAAGCATTGTCTTTCACTAATAAATGTTGCGAACATATTATTCATAAATGTATACCGTTATTTCAATATTAAGAATAACTGAAATTCCTTACTTAAGTGTGAAAATTGGTATTTGTGCAGGCAAAGCAGCTTCCCATTTTATTTTTATTATATTTATCATATCTGAATAAATTTTCTGATTTGATAATTAACCCAATCCCTCAAATTACTGCAAAGCCGTAGATAAAAAGTGAATAATGTGCATAACAATATGACTAAGCTCATTTTTTTAATCTGTGGTTTGGTTCACTGCTTAGGTTAGCAGTCTTTTTTTCCAGAAACTTCTTTCTTTTACTGACCATATATTTGATCATTCGTAATATGTACAGATCATTTTAAAAAAATTACCAATGTCTTGAACCCCTGCATTTGCTTTGAAACTGACAGTAATGATGGTCTTACTATATTATTAATTTTTCTTCTCAGTAGTAAAGAATAACAAAGATATAGTTAACAAGAATGTTATTATTAATAACAAATAACTCTTAATAACAATAAAAATGACAATAAATACAGAATTAATGGAGTTCTTCGTATTCAAGCCCAAAATAAACGTTTTGGGAACTGTCGTGATTCACTGAGAATCAGGAGGAGAAGGCTCTGCAGACTACAGGAAGTACCCATAAAAAATTTCCTTTGCAACCTTAGCTTTATTAAGTTCCTTTAACGATTCATTCCTCTCATTTAAATGCATATAGAAATTGCTAATCTAACACTGTATTAGATGTCGATTTGAAATTCCTACAGAATTTTTGTTAGATGAGAGATGGGCACATTTGGAAAGCAAGTCATTATGCCTACCTAAATATCTATTTTATGGTAGGGCAATATGCCCGTTGATAGTAAAGCCTAGCGTAGTAAATGCCCAGCTTTTAGATGGCTATTCTTAAAAGAAACATTCCTGCCTTAGTATTTTGGAGTGTATAATGACATCAGATTAATATCCTAATATTTCTGTAGCTATTCCTATGCAAATAATCCATGTTTAGACCAAGTTGAAGTCTAGCAGAAAACACACCAAAACAGGCTGAAATGTGTAGACTAAAATTTCAACTCTTCATCTATCACATTTCACATATGATTGGTTCAAATGGCTTGGTTTTAGGGAAGTCATGAACTCAGTGCCTCCTGCCTCAGAAGGCCCATAGAAATTCTCTCCAGAAAGACATATCCTCATACGGATGAGAGTTTTCCTCCAGCAAACAGGTTCTTTTGCAATGGTTTTCCCATTCAGTCCTCAGCCAAGGTCCAGAAGGACTCACTGCTCTCCTAAAAATTCTTCAAAATTAACAAAATTCTTAATTTTTCTTCAAAATTAACAGGACTATGACAAAAGCATGACACATATTAGTTATGCAAATGTTGTTGCACAGAGAGTGGGATTCATCTCACTTATTGTGACAGTTCTCCACTTGAGTTAAGCAACTGGAATCCTTTTACGCTCATGGAGAGAAATGGATATTCTAGAGGGTGATTCATTTGACTTCTATTTCATACCTATCTTGAGAGAAGAATAGTTGCAGTCTAGAACTAGTATTTCTTTACACTGACTACAGAGGGAATTAAACTATATAAACTATTCTTGAATATATCTGTATTAAGGACCTCTAAAGTTAGAGTACTGAATACTATCTAAAAAACCCCAAACCGAACCAGAACAAAAAACCCAACACAAACAAAACCAACCAAACAACAAAACAATAATAAACCCACACTAACTTCCTTTGTTTATTCATAAATTCATTTGTATTTTTCCCTTAAAATTTTTGTTAGTCATATATTTTTCACTTATAGCTAAATTTGCTGAATGTTTCATGCAGTATGTTTTTTCATCACATATTTTAAATGTTTCTCTGCTCTAGACACAATCTTGGAAAGAATTGTTGTTGGATATGCAGGTAGACAAAACATAACTATCTTCTACATTCATCACCATGTTCTGACTTTTTTAGCTTACTTCCCCCTGGAAATAAAATTTGCTTGGGTTTCCAGTTTAAAGTTTTATCATAAACAATTGAAAGTATTGTGGCCCAGCTTTTATCAACACTTTAAAGTAAAATTACCCATTGTTTTTATGAAAAATTGCTCAAAATTGTTTTATTTATTTGGCCCAGTGTAGATTAAGATGAACATCCTTGTTTGCCATTTTGTTTCTAAGATTCACTTCATTATTATTTCGTTTAGTATTCATTGCAATCATGCTGAGTATAAATGTTTTGCTATTCAGGTGCCTGTCAGAAGGATTTTTATAGGCCCTCCATTATAATTAGGCATACATTAATAGACATTTAAAGCATGTTACTATTTTTAATAAAACTTGAAATGTGGTCTACTAAAAATGAAAAGCCTAATAGTGAAATGTGAACACTTCATTTTAGGACTCATTGTTTTTACCTATGACATTCCTGTAATTGGAGGTTTTCGAATATCTCTTTTTGTTGAATACAGGATACTGACCTGGATTCAGTTAATGATGTACTGTCTAGTTATTTACCCTCTGAACAGAAGTAGTGTCTCTCCCCCTGAAAGATGTTTGGTCATCCAAGGATCTGCAAGATGGCAATAAGTAGATCAGATAATGCACTCATAATTCTAGAAAACCCCAGAAAATCAGTATAGCCAGTATTTCAAGTCCAGAGAGGGAATTTTTTCCCTGAGGGCTTTTATGGCAAGGTTTCCAGGTAAGAGGCCGTTTGCAGAAAGAACAGACACGATAGCCATAAGGACAGGTTTGGTGATTATCCATCATCTATTGAATTTTAGGTAGTTTGGAAAGTTCTCAAATAATTGCTGTTAGAAATAAAGTGCATTAATTGATTCAGTGTGGCTATTAATTTCATCAGACTTAATTGTACTGTGCTATTCTAGTTTATAAGGAAAAAAATTACACAGGTAGGTTGTATTCAGTCTCTATTTCAGATGCACAAAGACAAAGGAAAGGGCATCCAACCAATGCCAGAGTGTGTCTCTTAGCACACTATTTATGAATATGTATGCATGATCTAAATGACTCACATAACTCTTCCACATACCATAAAATATTTGTGACAATAAAGGCAAAGAACAGTCTTTCCAGAGGTATCTTACAGGATGGTGGTTAGGAATGCTCCCACGGCGTCAGGAAACATTTTCCACCTTGGGAAGGAGCGGACAGATCCCAGGTCTACCTGTACCTGCTCAGAAGCTATCCAGGAAGGTAATAATGTTCTTCCAGTAGTTTTGTGAAGTTAGTCCCATAACAGAATTTCCAACCAACATTTTTAAACTGATATAACTTCAAATCAGCCAGCTTTACTTTTCTTAGGAAGAGAGCATTTGAAAAAAAAAGAAATAGTGCTGCTCTATCACAAAGACAAAGCAATGAGGTGATGACACTTTTCTCTCTGTGCTTTTCTAAAAAGGAATAGAAACTGAAAGTCTTCTTGTCCTAAAGACACTCTTATTACTACCTAAGCTTAGAAACAATTTACTCCTCGAGGCTGCATGCCTTAAGCCAGAACTAAAACTGCACATGGCACATGAGCTGTATTTGACAACTGTGTAATTTTTTCTTTTCTGGTGTTACTTTGCAAAATACTCCCAAGGAGTCACTTAGGGTTATTTTTTTGTTTGTGTTTTCCTGAGAGAGAGAGAGAGAGAGAGAGAGAGGGAGGAAATTTTGTGATGGGTTTTATCTTGAGCCCCTATTAAAAAACCTGTTCTGAGGTTAGCCTCACTTTCTAAAAATCTTTGCATAGTTTGAATATGCTTTACACTTTCTTGTCTAAGGCCCATGCTATCTATACCTAGGAAGAGTCTTGCAAAAAAATATAATATCTTGCAACAGGTCCCAATCATTTCAAAAGTCCTTACTGCATTTTGAACAGTCTTCAATATGTTAAAATAATTATAAAACTTTGTGAGGATTATTTAGTAATCTATGAAAATGTGAAAAATAAGATCTCAGAACAGATTTGTATTTTGATCCAAATGTATATTTAATTGTTTATTCTAAAACAAAGGAATTTTAATTACTACATAATTTTGCATGCTAGATAAAAAAGTAGAGTCTTTAAGTATACAAGAGTTTCACAACTCTTTATTGTACCTTATGTTACACATAGATTTAAGCAAAAAGAAAATACAACAAGGGTAATATAGATTATAATAAAGCATGAACACTTATACCACTCTTTAATTGTGCTTGCCAGGCAGGAATTCCAAGTATCTCTCAATAAATGTGAGATACCTTCAAATGACTTTCCAAGCTAAGAAAATTATTTCCATATATCCTATGGCTGTCCAACCTCTTGATCAAAATTTCTTAAAATTTTTTAAAGGAATGTATTATGAACTAACTTAAACTATAATTAAATAATTAGCTCTTTCATGCAATGAAGAGGAGTTCAGCATGTGAATATAGTATAGATCAGAGCCTTAAACAAATTAGCCTGCAAAGATCTATAATCCAAAGTCAAGACAAAGTTCATTTCAATTGGTCTTTTTTCCTTTTTTTTTCCTAAAATCTAGAGATTTTATATGCCTATCGAAAGTAGGGAAATTCATAAAAAATCAGTCATCAAACTTTAAAGCATAATAATTAAGCAACTCTCCACATATATCTTACTTGCAAACTAAGAAAACCTAGAAACAACATCACATTCCTACATGTCATTGATTACCAGCTAGAAAATTTATTACTTTCTAGCTTTGTGTGCTTCAGCTAGTTAGTTCTGACTTTTTTTTTTTTATATTCCTCTTCTTTCCCTCCTCCTTATTTTAATGAAAGAAGAAGCATTTCTGGAAGAAAAATTAGATTGGTTTGTGGCACTGGACTCCTTGGGGATAGTTTTGGAGCACTGCTGAAAGTATACCTGCTATACACAATTTCAAACAAACTGAACTTCTACAAAAGGGTTCTTTTCCTGTGCAATGTAATGCATGTGGGGATGTATCTACTCAGGACAAGGAAAGAAAATTATTAAATGGAAGAAAAACAATAAACAAATTTAATGGTGTTTAATGGAACTCTTTTCTAAATGTTCTACCCTTAAAAGTGATAATGTGTAAGTGCAAGTCCTTATCCTAAGGTATGTCTTAATCTAGACTAAAGTAAGAAACTCTACGTCAGACATATGGCAACTGAAAAAGTACATTTTATTTATTCACATCTCTTAATGTGAAATATGTATTTCAAACGACTAAAAATCTCTGAAATATTTTTTTTTTGCAACAGCCAATGACTCTCAGCTTTTTAATTCTGGCACTGCATTTGGAACATTTCCATTGTTCTAAGGGTTAAAAACTTCACCGTGACAATGATGAGCCTTATTACTCAGTCAAAGTAAATGGATCACCATATAACCTTTCAGAAATGTTCTTCCTTAAGCTATTAAAACATTCCATGCCCTTAGATGACAACAATTTCTCTGCCTTTTGAAATTTCTTTTCTATCCTGCAGAGTTCATAGAGATATGCTTGGCTAAAATCAACTTATATAAAACTATGCACTGTAAATTCTGACACTTCTGTTTGAATCTCTTTTCAAACACTTGTCTTTGCTCACCATAATAGATGTCAGTTCTTCTGATGTAGTTCAAGCATGAGCTTCATATGAAGACTCAGCTATGTCTATTGCATTTCTGAAGCTACTACTCACTGAAGTTTTGTGCTGTTTGACATCAAAGATAGGCAAGAATCACCTGCTGAGTTCACATGCATGGAGCAAAACATCTTCAAATCACTTGTGCTAGACAAAAGTTTTTCATATTAAGCTTTCACTATCATGTGGACTTAAAGACAAATGCAGTCCTTGTTAAAGTTGCAGCATCGTGTTATTAAACTATGCATCTGGGCCTCATGATTTATAGAAGTTTTAAGACGAAAGATAATAATTTGGCTGATTTATTTTTTGGCATCAATTGCAAAGAATTCTGTTGCACAAAAAAAATTGTTTTTCATTCAATATGCAGCGATTTTGCTCAAAGGTAAAAACAATTTGGAAGTGTGATATGCTTTAGCTTATAGAAAAACCACAGTGCTCTACTTTTTTAAACTTTAATAGCTGACTTTCTTTATAGATTTGAAAACCAGAAAGAAGCAACAGTTAGAATCTATACTGTATAGAGGGAACACAAATTAAACAAATTCCTATTCTAAAAAGTTCACAAATCCGTGTAGGTTTAATCAAATAACATGCTGGAAAATAAATAGAATGTAGAAGAAAAAATATTTGTGAAGGATCAAGAACTACTGTATAATGGGTATGTGTCTAATGGACGCCTAATCAGTATAATAATTGTGCCATAGTTTTTAATCACAATGACTCCAGTGACAACTCTCTATGTAAACCAGATTCAACAGGAATATGCATAAGAATTAGATTTTTGAGCAGTTTTGTATGAAAAATGTTTATAATTAGCCGCATTTAAATGTCACCAAGTGATTACATTAAGTGCAAACCAAAACACAACAGGGCGTGTGGCTGATGAGATAATTGAATGCCTTGGGTGTGTCAGCTCAGTCAGCAGATGCTAAGATGTAGTTGCCAATTTTAGCAGACCAATGATTTTAGTATTATAGGGCCTCCAGTGTTTTTTTATTCATTTAAGGGGCTTGAAATGAATTTAAAAGAAAAAAAGATGTTTATCCCCTAATATTGTTTTTCCATTTCTTTAGTATACAGATCCAAGGGAGCCTAACTCTTTCCAACCTCTGCAGTTGTTCCATAACCTCAAGGTTAAAAACCTAGCAGAACAGATCATTGACTCACTCCTGACTATTAAAATTTTTGGTATTTATACTAAATGCCCTTGTTAGCACTTTCAATATTAATAAGCTACTTGTTTTAAATACATTTTATGTTTACTGAGGACTTAATGTCTTATAAATGGAGAGTGTAATTGCATTGTACTAGGTGCTTATATGTACATATAGACAGGTTCAGAGCATGTTTTTTTATGTGTTTCATACATGGGTAAGGGACTTTTAAGTCCTTTTAAGGACTCTAACACTTGTCCCTGTGTCACAGGGCTCAGAGGTACTCCCTGGTGTCATGCATTCATCCTAGCTTTGTCCTAATGACATTTTGCACTGATTCACCAGCAGGTGAACTTACCTTCCTTTCCATCTGTTCCCTCCTCAGATCTTGTTTTCCATGTTTAATAAATCCATGCATGTTGGCTGGCAGACAAGTCTTCCACAGCGATAACTCTGTAACATTTGAAATACTACTAGTACATACAAAATCTTAGCATACACCAAAAGCCAGATAAAGAAGTTTTAGAATAGACTGTCTCTTTGTAGGATCAAATACACAGAAAAATGAGAATCTTCCACTGAATGCCTCCTAGACCAAAATATGCCCTTAATATACACAAATTAGACACTAAAGCTGGAACTATAAAATGTTTTGTGAAGAACAGTTGTGCTAAGCAACACAGAGTAGGAAATCTGGGGGTAAGGTGGCTAAGACAGAATATGGGTTGCAGACTATGTCGGTTTACTTAAAACACAATAAACGTCTTGCCTTTGTAGTTGTGGCTCCTTCAGATCTGCCAACATTAATTTAATATCCTACTCTTAACATGAATTGTGTTCAATATGAGGCATTTCAGGATGTATTTGAGCCTATGCTCCGATTTAATTAGAAATGAGAAATATAGCAGATGGAGAGAAATCGTTGCAAAATTGGGCTATAATGCAAAGAAATTTTTCTAACAGTTGACAGTTATGAACTGCTCGATTAGCAAACCACAGCAAAAGAAAAACAATCTACAAATAAAATTAAAAAGCAGGATAACAGCTGCTCCAAAGCCTCTACAGAAGTCTCTTATGGAAACAAGGAAAAGACTAACCATGACACCAAATACCACTATAAGACAACTAGATTACAGTACTGGTGTTAGAGTTTAGCATCTGTGTAGTTGCTACACAAGTGACCTGTGTATTTGGCTTTCCTGTCAGAAGAACTCAAACAAGACATTCTGTTATCAAAGAAAAAAAAATTCAAAGGGGCTCTTCTACCATTAGTTTTGCATTGTATAACCCTGATTTCCCCATGCTTTACACAACAGAGACAAGTTTCTGTACACAAGAATACTGTGCTGCCCAGATAAAAATATTTTGCCTTTAATGAGCTTTATACACCCAGTCATCCTAACATCTGAGTCCACAATACACAGAAGAAGTAAGCAACACATTAAACTAAACCATCCACAAGAG
>JAWWLV010000045.1:24898795-24915601 GCA_035041135.1 Platyrinchus mystaceus
GGACCTGGAGGTCCTGGTCAACTCAAGCTGAATATGAGTCAGCAGTGCCCTGGCAGCCAGGAGGGCCAACTGTGTCCTGGGGGCATCAGGCAAAGCATCACCAGCCGTTTGAGGGAGATGATTGTCCCACTCTGCTTTGCACTGGAGAGGCCTCACCTTGAATACTGTCTGCAGGCTTGATCACCACAGTAAAAGAAAGATATTAAACTATTGGAGAGTGCCCAAAGGAGGGCAACAAAAATGGTGAAGGACCTTGAGGGGAAGCCCTATGAGGAGTGGCTGAGGTCACTTGGTCTGTTCAGCCTGAAGAAGAGGAGACTGAGTGGAGACCTCATTGCAGTTACAACTTCCTTGTGAGGGGAAGAGAGGCAGACACTGATCTCTTCTCTGTGGTGACCAATGACAGGATTGGAGGGAATGGCCTGAAGTTATGTCAGGGTAGATTTGGGTTGGATATTAGAAAAAGATTCTTCACCCAGAAGTGGTGGAACAGGCTCCCCAGAGCAGTGGTCACAGCACCAAGCCTGGAAGAGTTCAAGACACATTTGGACAATACTCTTAGGTACATGGTGTGACTCTTGGGGATGATTCTGCGTAGGGCTTGCAGTTGGACTCAATGATCCTTGTGGGTCCCTTCCAACTCTGCATATTCTGTGATTCTGTGATTTTAAGTATGTTCAAAAGGACAAAAGAAACATAATAAAAATTCTGAAAGAAAAAAGTATTTTAAAAGTTACTACAGAAGAAAACTATGCTGTGTCAGTTTGGAGGGGTGGAGACCATGGAAAGAAGTTTCCTGCTTCTGATTAAATACCCCCATTTCTCCAATTCAGAGAGGGAGAGCAAATACGCCTGGATGTAAGTGAAAAAATAGCTTTACCAAGAAGAAATGCTAATAACAATACTGATAAAACTAGGTTAAACCAACTGATGAGTAGAAATTTCCCAAGGCCCGCCCACTGGACCAAATCAAGATGGCAGCCAGCCTTCCCCACCTGGAAAAAACACGCGTGGCCACAGCACAGAGACAAGACAGCCACCATTCCATGTGATTTGCCTCCCCCATACCCAGAAAACCTGGCAGGAGAATCAGAACCAGAGTGAAGGTGCGGTGCTGGCACAGGCAGTCAGAGCAGGGCTGCAGACCCCCCTGGCGACTGGAAGGACCAACAGGACACTTGTTGGATCCAGTGATGAGACTTGATTGTTGCAATTTCAGTGTTCGTTGGTCAAAGTGGTGGTTGAAGTCCTGTCAAAGTGGTGGTCACAGTCCAGATCTGTTGAGATGGTGGTGGAAGCCCGGGTGTAAGGAAAGACCCGTGTGGTCAATGTAGAAAACCCAGCCTTGAATGAAGTCTGATTGTGGTCTTTTTATTGGGCTTAGGCTCAGTGGGAATGACCCCAATACCTCCAAGGGAGCAGGGAATTCTACACTTCATGATGTAATACTGGATCTCAGGACATAGCAGTAGTCTTTAACATCTTCTGAGATGTTATGCTGCCTGTTATGTCAGCACAGGCTGATCCATTATGGCCCATCAGCAGAGAAGAATATCTTTAAACTATGTGTGAATTGTCCTGGTACTTCCTGGGAGGGGAGTTATCAAGCTGAGTCATTTGTGTAAGCACAAAGAAACACTACCCCATCTATCAGGATTTGTCTCTCTCCTTTATCATGTTTAATGCTCAGCTTGTAGCCTGAGGTGTCAGATGTGCACACCCTCTGCACCTAGGTGCCCACTCTGCACATGGTTACAAAGCACACTGCTGATTGAGCCATGAGCACCAATAGTCCAGTCTCTTACGGCACCTGGGCAGTCACTGCAGGTGGTCCAATGTTTGAGTCATTAATCACTAGCAGTTCAATCTCTTTAAAGCAAGCAAAACACGAAAAAGCCCAACAGGCTTATTTGGAGAAAAGGGAGAAGAAAAGGTGAATACCAGAATTTTTGTGTAACCCAGGACATATGCCCTCTCTGAGGTTTTCCTATGGAACAAGTGAAGCAGACATACTTGTGTTTAAAGTTTGTTTACAGATAAAGAAATGCAGGATAACATGCACTGTTGTTGGGGAGGTGTGTGTGGGAATGGGGGGGATCGGGGCAGGGAGGTGGAACGGTATGGGGATGTTAATCAAAAATCTTTCATGAAGAACAAAGCCAAAAATTTATGATTTCTTTGAACAGCGACTGCCTTATTAAAATAATTACCAGAATCTCTGAATAAAAAGAAGAAAGGGAGGAAAGAAGTAAATTTTAAACAAACATTAAAAAATGGGTATGAAACTTGCTAAGTAAAAAATTTTTCTTCCTGGTCTTTTAGTATTATGTTATATAATCTTAAAACTCATGAAAAACATACTCATCCTACTTTGGCTATTTTGACTTGGTTTTAATAGCAAACTTCAAGCTCATAATCCCCAAAAAATTACTTTCCCCTACTCCAAACAAACTCATTCTGTGTCTATTTGTTATCAAGTGTTACTAAGCAAAAAGTCTTCACATAAAATCTGCCTCAACTCATTCACCACTAATGTTTCTCTTCTAGGGCATTTGAACGTAGAAAGAAACCATTGGGTTCAAGAATGAAGAAGTTTGCCATAGTGATCTCTGAACTTTTTTCACAATAGTCAACATATATTTAAAGTAGTCTTTTCTTTAATTGTAATATTTGCCAAGGAGCTAAAGCTTTTTAAAGTATAACTAACTATTGTCTTATACTTGTCACTTATTATGAGAAGGAATCAGCAATGTATCATTAGATCTACAACTACCACTTATCATAAAATTATACAATGTGAATCCTCCTAAGTGTACAAGACCCAAAAAGATCATAAAAAGGTCTTGGTTTGTTCATTTTAGATCAAATGAAAAAAAGCTTGACTTGGTTACAATCAATAGAAATATATAAAATGAATACCTAATGTAAATATTAAGAACTCAATGAAAAAATAGTGTATTTTCATCATAAATGGATGTAAACATACATCATTGGGCAAAGATTATATGATCCCTTTCTTTAATGACACATCATTCCTTAGAGCATTAACTCTATTTCTTCTTTATCATATGCTGTGTATTCTGTTCATGAGCAGGAAAGGGAGGTAAATAAAAAAAAAAAAAAAACAACAAAATTTTATATATATATAAGTTAGTGAGAAAACCACCATGCAAAATATGGCCTGTACTGGATCAGTGAATGATCTCACTACTGTAATGAGCACCCTGCTGACTGTCAGGGAACACCCTTTGCATTCTGTTCTTGGAACTCATTTGCAGTAACAGCCCCATACGATCCTCTGGAAAGACAATTCTGCTTACAATATATTTTTTCAGGACTCACTTTAAACAAGGCAGATAACACCTTTTGTAGGGATTGAAAACAGAATCCATCTCATGACTAAATCTGACATTTTCATTACTTTACATATCAACTGAAATACTGCAGTCAAATATTGGAGCAGATGTATCCATAGACCTAAGCTGAACAACCAGAAAATATCAAATGTTATGGCATGCATTACATCAAAAAAGGACTAGACCTTAGGACTGGAAACACATTCAAAAATGACAGAAAACAAATTTCCTCCCCATCTCTACCTATGATTTCCATGATTATTCCTTTTGCAGAGCCATTGTCCCGGTTACCATAATATTTGTCACTGACATTGAGAGAGACAAGTCATCCTGCCAAGGAGCTTCTGATCTCTGAGAAATGTAAAAGCTACAGTGAAATCAGTGGCCTTTTCTCCAGCATTCGCTGTTTTGAATGGTGGAACTGAATGCAGTCCAGGATGCTGGATCTCTTCTCATAGTGTGTTCCACCCACACTCAACCTGGAAAACTCTTTTTTTGCATAATACAAGGAATGTTCACAACATGTTGGCTGTTCAATATAAAATCCAGATACTTCAGATATTCTGTAACAAACATGTGGGAAATTAAGACAGCTGCATGGAAAGCATAACATTCTTTCTATCAACTGAAAAGAAGGTTACAGACAGCTGATGACATGTCCTTCAGGACAGAGTGTTCAGCATGGAGGAACAGTGTATCATGCAGCAAGATGTTCACTAGGGACCTCAGAGTGATGAAATATGAAATACATATGGTTCTCAAGGAATCCATACATGAAACTCAGATAGCAAACAACAATCACACACTTTGTATCTTGAAGACTGGCAAAGCAAAGAGAAACTTTTCAATAAAAGAAGTGTTATGTCCACATGTGCCATCTGTCAATATCTGCTCGTGAATCACAAAGAGGTCAAGTGGTCTGCAATTTGAACATTTTTGGGTTTCAACACATTGAACCACTTTCAAGAGTAGGTTAGTACCCCTCTTACGATGAGATCTGTTGAAATGTATACTTTCCCACTGTTTTTTGAAAAATGAGCAGATAAAGAAAGAAAAAAAATCTTGACATTAGCCATACCAGAATGATCTCATATACTTCAGCTTGATGAGACTGTTACCACCAGGCCTTTGTCATAATAAAAATGCATGCAAGTGATGTAATCGTCATTAGGCAGACACTGAGGTACCGCAACACACAAGCATTGTAGCTCTGCAATTCCTTAGCAAAGTGGACACAACAACTTATGAGGTCTTAAAAAAATTATGCACCCTGTAAGACAGTGTCTGAGCAATCCACAATCAGTTTAGAATATGTCCTCTAACCATTACTGTCTGGTGGGGAAATACACTAATTTCTGGTAGGGTTTTATTAGAAATAGGATATTAAATGACATGTTGAAAGCCACTTAAGCAATCTAAGGCATAATGGAAAATTGAACTCAAAGACTTTGAACCACAGGTTCCATAAGATGAATCAAAAAAAGATTTTTCCTGTTTAATATTATACTTCCTGTATGCTTGGGGAAGTGATTACGAGGATCGAACAATTATGCAAGCATCAGGAATCAAAAACACCCATAGAAAGAAATGGGAAAACTTTTATGTCCAGAAGACACTGCTGTTGCTGCTACAGATAATGATAGCGCAGCTGATCCTGACACTGCTGAGTGGGACGTAATGTCAGTTCTGGATGAGGAGCCACACTGCGGCAAAAATTCTGATCATGAATCCCATGATACCATATCAGCATTTAACAGTCCTGGCTTCCATGCCTAGGAGACAACTGACTAAAATGCCAAGCAAAGAATCAGTGAAATCATAGTAAAGTCTATTTAATTTGTTTAAGAAAAGGGACTAATTATTATTAACTGCTGATCAACTACAGAAAGACACAGAAGGGTGAATCTAATCTTTAGGCGAAGACTAAGACCATGTAATTAGAAATATTAGAATTAGAAATTCAATTTTAAAGAAGATTTTTTGTGCTGCTTAATAGCATCTGTATTTGGAAGGTTTAATCTGTCACAGTTTTTGCTGTAACACTAAAGCCATGAGTAAAAACCTGAGGTTTAGCAGTGTTGAGAAAACAGTTCCTGTTTCCTTATCATTTGAATAGAAAAATGATCACACCACATTATATTCAAATAATCAAAGATTAATTTACAAGTAATTAAGACTATCACTCCTCTTGGTATGAGAACAAGGAGAAGCCATGCAGCCCCTAGGTTCCCTTGTAACCATCTCTGCAATAATAATAGATATTTTCCTTCCTCTTTGAGCTTTTGTTATTACCAACCTTCTCTTTTTTGCTTTTGAGTCAGCCTTCCATGTCTAAGGATTAGTCTTATTCCTGAAATATTTTTCTCCTTTTTCTAGATTTTATTATTACTATTATTATTTAGTTTCATAGTGTTAATGCATGAAAACACTACTCTACTCCATTTGCATGACCCTGTACAAATGCACAGCAAATGTAGTCTCTTACCTGTGATTATCAGAGACAATTCACAATTAATGATGTCTGAACAGCCTAAATTTCAGCTACTTTTGTTTGCCCATGGTATCTGTTAATTTTGGATTTTGTTCATTTTAGTAATGTTTAATTTCAATTATTATCTCAGCATTTTTAACAAAAAAACCTCCACCTATAATTCTGAGTTGACAAACACCCCTATGAATTCCAAAAGGGTTTCCAACAATCTAAAGTAGATCTCAAACTATATGTTTTATCTCTCTAGTCTGGAGGAAAAAAAAAAAAGAGGTAGTAGAGCCATCTAAAATACAAGCCATTACATTTGTTTTATACAGTAGAATGAAGCAAAAGAAGGCACAAGTCTAATTTTTTTAGCAAATCCTTTGCAGTTCACCTTTAAACTAAAGGTCATCAGGTGAGAATCGGTGTGTTTGAAAGCACTTGAACTGCTTAGGGAGTTCATCTTATCTGTATTATTCATACATATTTGACGATTATAAATCACAATGGACTGAAATATTTCTGGTCTTTCACATCAGCAGGCATCCAGAAAGCACTGTCTTTTATTTACTGACCATGTTAAAAATGGCACACTTTTTTATTATTTTATAATAATACGCTGTCTGACCAGTTCAGAGACATCTCTAATAATGTCTCAGTCCAACCATGGGTCTCATTATGTTGGTAGGAACTGTCATGCAACTGTGAATGTGCAATAAGTGTAGAGGTACAGTAAATGGCAGAAATATATGAAAAGTGTTCTACTTTCAGATACTGCACAAACCTATTTATTCCTACTACACTGAATGAACTAAAAATTGAGGAGAGAAAATGAGAACTTTACTTCATGGCCTTCTAAATTCAAACAAAGAGAGGATTTAAAGGTATACATTACCAGAGAAAATGAGGGATATTATAAAGTGCACTTTGCATTTCTTATATTTCATCTATTTTTTTAAACACAGCAGCACATTGATTTCAATGGAGACTCTGTTTAAAAATCAATGTCATAACATGACCTAGGTAACAGTTTAGAGACTCTACATATGATTCATAAATTATGTGATTCTGGCCCAGATCTATCACCTTAAACTGTGGGCATGATCTTCTGACTGTGGTCTTACAGAATGTGTTATAACAACAGTACAATTGTATCTCCGGATTTCAGTTTTATGGAAACCATAAACTTTTGTCATTCATTAGATTTTGTGTACTAACTTACATAAAAAATGTAAACCCAAGTAAACAATACTTGGGTTTCAAAATAAACAGTTACACAACATGACAAACAAGAGGAAGGGAGACTTGTTTGAGGATTTTAACGCACAGTAAAGAGAATTTATTATTAGATATATCTTCCTAACCTCACGTCTGGCCATCCTATTTGGAACTACAAAATTGCTGTCTACAAAATTAAATGAGAAGTAAGTCACTCATTTGCTCTCTGTCTGTGCTACATCTCTGCTGCTTCTGGCATGACATTTCCTGAAGAATGAGAGTGAAGAAGAAGGGGAACTGGTGAAGTGCCTTTTCCTTCATTAACATACCTGTCAACAACATACAGATCTACTTCTATTGACAGTCTGTTCCATTTCAGTTCAGTTTGGTTTACCCCACAGGCATAAATTTCATCCCTATGGTGAGTACTGCCATAAAACCAACACTCACACAAGGGTCAATTATTTAAATCACTGTCTGCATGCAAACAGGTGTTTTGCAAATTAGCACTATCCAAGAACTAAACTAAATTATTCAGCTCAAAAGAATATGCAATAATATTCTTTGAAAGAAGAGGGAAAATAGCACAATCTCATTTCAACCAATACAAAGCATTCCATTCAAAACCCAGCAGTTTGGGCACATCCACAAAAGTCAAAGCAAAGAAAGAGATAAATTTGCAACTGTTCCAGTGAACAGCTACTTTAATTAATAGCCCTGTTGGTAGGAAATTCACTCAAGCTTTGTGAGACCTCTCTTCCAACAAAGAGATACAATCCTGAGCCCTCACCTGCCAGGAGATTGTACTGACCAGCATGCCTCAGCAAAGCTAGGGGGAAGCCGAGGGGCCAGGGCCAAGCCAGCCCCCCAGCACTGATCCACTTGTATTCACTATGGCAGAGGCTGGAACCCAGCAATTACTTCTGCGATGCATCTCATCAGCAACGCTAGAAAGCCCTTTTTTCCCTGCTTTGTTCCATGAATATTTAGGTACCCCAGGCAAACTGGAACAACTTTCCCGAGAGAGCTGTTGGTCCCAGCATCTCCCTGAATCAGAAAGAGTGGGTTTGGACCAGGGTCTTATGCCACTCAGGAGAGCAGCCTAACCATCACACTATTAGGTGTTCGAGTGTGGAGCTCCTGAAATCCCTCCTGTGGGAGTAGTGGCACTTGCCATAATGTATTTAAATATTAATTGAGCAAGAGAATGTGAATGACTCTTTAAGCTTGACTAGAAGCTAAGGTGTTCTCCTGGGACACGGGAGCCGCAATTTCAGATACCCTTAGGCAGAGTATGGAATCGAACCCAAGGCTCCCACAGCTGCATCTCTCTTTTTTGCCCACTTCTGAACCCAGCCTGAATCCATCCAGCATCACTGAGGTCCATGGATAGCTAAATAACCCCCAAATTCCATCGCTCAGTGAATTTATTGTTCACCGAGAAATCTTTGCCCCACTTACAAGCCACTCCACTTTTGCCTGCCTGGAGAGTCAAAGGTGCAGACGTATGGCACCTCAGCAGTCCTATGGGTATGTGTGCCTCTTGATTTTTGAAATATTAGCACTATTTTGCTGGAGTTAGGAGTGCAGTTTCCCTTTCTCATGGGGAGCAATCAGTGAACCTGGACCGGTCAAGACGGTTTATTTTAAGGGTGGGAATTTTACATTGCCACACCAGTAATGTCATCTGTATAGTATATGAGATTGCAAGGGTATGTCTAAAAGTAAGGTGAAAGCTTGACAGATCTGGGGAATGAACTGGGGAATCTTCTGAAGTCCCTTAATGTCCTTTGAAGGGAAAGCCAATACGGGAATGTCTTTACGGTAGAAGCTGTGTGGGCAGAAACTGTAAGACCATTCATGTCTCTAATTATTCCACATCTGAAGGAGACTGCTGCACATCTGTTATCCGACTGGAAGAGTGGAATATATTATGAATTTGCCTGCACCTATCATGCTAGGGGAAGGTTTCACTGAGTAAAAAAGAATTTTTTTGCCAAACTGTGCATCCTTTTGGAAACTAACTGGGGCCAACACAGATATGTTAAGCAGCACAAATCCCATTTTGAGCATAAATGGTTCCAGAAAAAGTATCATTTTTCTACTGCTGGCAAGGAGCTGTAATCTCATTTATATTATTTTCTGAGAAGTAAAAGAGGACACTAACTCCAAATGTCTCATTGTATTTGTTATGTTAATGCAATTAAATGACTAGGAAAAAAGTGTAATGCCACACACAACTACATTAATTGTGAGAGCTTTGCAATTAAAGCATGGTAAAAACTACATAAGGAATATGAGGGGTTAAGTGAATTGGGAATGAGATCTATGGTCTGGGTTATTCATCCAACAGAAGGTAGCAAGGAGAAGATATTTTGATGGCTTATATGAAATGACGTATTCTTAAAAAATGCCTTAGTCCTTACTAGCACATTTTTTGGCTCTCTTACTGCTCCCAGAGAAATTTAACAAAGTCAGAGAACGTTAAATACTTTGCAAAGAGACAGTATTCTGCGGTTAATATCAAGCACTACAGGTTGGCAGGTTGAGGCAACCTGACATGCCCTTGTCTTTTCTCTCTTTGATTTTTACATCAAGAGACCAACTTGTTTTCTACCATTATTAAAGGAACATACATAATAACACGTAAAGAGATAAAAGGCTAAATGTTTTAGCTGGGTGTTCTGGTTTCTTAGACCTGGTAACACAGATTAAAGCGTGAATTTCCCTTATAAATAGAATTGTACAAATAATAAATTGTTTTTATGCCTTGATATCCAATATAAAAAATTAATTTGGGACTGCTTGAAGCAAAACCAAAAAAATGATAAACAAACAGGCTATGTATGTGTGTGTGTATATGAGTATTTTGATTTCTCTTTAATTTACTCTGCACTGAGAAACACATATATTTCAGATTTACGTTAATTATTTTGTTTTGAAGTCCGTATTAAGGCATAAATATTGACAACTTTGTAATCAATTATTTGAAACATGTCAGAGCAAAATATTTGAATATTGTATAGTTTTTGGCCCCTCTTTTTGGCCCCTCAAACTATTACATGAAAACAACCTAAGTTCTGTGTGTTTAGTTGTCTGAAGTTTCATTTTGAGCTAAATATTTTGTCAGGGGATAAATAAATTTAAGAACAGCCAATACCATTCCTATCAGTATTTTTGTCTTCTTTTGTCTCATAGTGAGGTGATGTTGCTGTACAGCATTTATCCTCCAAAAATTACATATTACAGACTTAGAATATTACAAATACAGTAAATAGTAATTATAAAAACCCATAATATTCATCCCTATTATGGGGTCAAGAGGCAGAGGTAGGGATTTGCAGCAAATATTAATAAGCAATCAATAGTCTTGGATTCTGGAGCAAGTTTAGAAAAAAGTTTATGACACGTGCTGTACACAAACATTTTCATTAGAGATAAATCATGTTCACTGCACACCACTAAATTCTGACATACTACCCACTCCCCTCAAAACCTGTTGATATGCACAACGTACAGGTTAAAGTAGGCTGCCTGATTTTCAAGAGCTGAATGTTAAATCCTACACATGAATTAATTTTCAGGTCTATGCCATTTTTAATGCATTGTTCAACAGGTATTACTCTACCTGCTGATCATGCAGAAGGAAGTCACGATTCCACAAAGGAAATGATTAGCCTGTCACAGAAGCACATATTGGAAGGTCGTCTCTTGACTTTTACTGAACATCTCTCCTCACAGAAAGGGTTAACAAGCAAAAATCAGTGTGATTCAAAGAGATGTCTGAAATAAATGAGTTACATCCTTCTCTTGTGAAAGATTTTGTAAGATAGCAATTCTATACAAATACCACTGGTGCTTTTTTGTTAGCCAGCAGTCTCTGTTACTAGCACAGTCTGAAGAAGTAAAAGGATTTTATTGAACATCATATTTGCACAGTTATCAATAATTTCATACACAGTCCAAAAATTGAAACAGTGGAATGGGTGTGTGTGAATGGAGGAAGAGAGGAGAAAGAAAACAGGAGAAGTAGAGTGGGTGACAGGGGCTGTTTAAGAGGCAAAATCCACAGTTCCAAGGAAAAATCTGCAGAAGTCTACATGTACACATAGGCATTCACTGTTCAAAAGGATCTGAGATCTAAAACATATATATGGGTAATACTATCTTTTTATTATATCTGAACAGTATTTGTACGCACAATGCACAGAGAATATACACCAGCAACGAGAGAGTTTATGTTTAACACAGTTTTCAAGGTATCTAATATTTTGTAAAACATTTTATAGGTTTTAGCTTAGGGATAAATTTGAAGCTGGCTTTTCCCCAGTGAAACATGCAACAATAGAGAAATATATATTGAAGGGAAAGAGAAACTGGGATATTGAGCAAGCCTAACAAATCTAACATTTCATTTTGTACTTAATAATTACTTTCTACAGATCCCTTTGACTCAGAAAGCTTTTATATCTCAAAGTTTTACTGCTCAGCTATGATGCTGAAAATCTCCAGATTTTTTCCTTGCTTCAGATTCTAAAACATACATATGATCTGTTTTCTGACACGAGACAGTAGTTTCAATTTCAAATAGCAACATTTCGTCTGCCAATTTTTTACATAAGATTTAATAGCTGAAAACCATTTTAAGGCAACTTGTAAAAATCGCTGTTGTTACAGTTAGCAAGAAACAGCTAATTTGTCCATATATAAACAGAAATTTCATGTTTTGTTGTATAACTATGGCAACTTCTACAAATTACTCATCCAGGACTTTTGCTATTTTATGACTCAGTCTTATTAGTGTTCACCTAATTACCTCTCCCAACCTCTAGTACAGTATCCTTCTGTACTGAAACTACTCTAAACTACATTCATAGGTCTGCATGTCCCTATCCAGCTGCCCATTAAAAATTACAAAACCAAGAAAAATTCTTTCTGGATGAATGTGAGCACTACCTATAAACTCAGAGTTTTAGCTCTGTGCACCCGGAGCGCTAGATTGTGGTCCATTACATGATGACAAGACCTATTTTATATTCAAAGTAGCAAAATTGCTATAGTATGTGACAAGGAGATAAGTACACCCACCTAGTTTGTTTCCAAGTGGATCGGTTCTTCAGCGTGTATTAAGCCCTTCCAGATTTATCCCTGGCGTCTGGCTCTTTGCCAAGGTTTGGATTCTGTTCTGGTGTGCAGTGTGCTGAGTATTCCCAGGTGCTGGTATATTTTTATGCCTTAGTCCTTATTTACAGTTTTTCTAAGGGTTGCTTTGAAGTCTGAACAATCATGTTGCAGAGCACTACAAAGTTCTTTCCACATCCAAGCAATCTTTTAATGTTGCCTTAAGTTAAGCCATCTCTAAATGAGAAAATAGGAGGATGAGAACTAAAAAAATTGCAGAAGGAAAGAATATATTTTTTGCATAAAATTAATAATTTCAGTGTACCAGAAGCTATGTGAGCAATCACAACACAAGATGAATAAATTAAAATGGTCATTCACTCCATCTTCCTAAAACAACGGCTACTAATATAGTGCTACTTTCCACTTTATAGCTCCCCTTTTTACCAACCCTACTACTATAACACTTGACATGCTTGGCTGCTATGGTGTAATATAGAGGGGTAAAGTGATGTATTAAAGGTCCCTGGTGCAAATCCTATTCAAAATTTTTTGGTCTGGAACAGGCAGTACAACAAGTCAATACCAGGGATTTAAGGGTCATAAAGTAGTAGAGGGTCTCTAAGTTTCAGTTAACTTTCTAAAAGCCAAAGCAACAACAGCAAAAGCCCTAACGATACATTCAACTTTCTTTTGGAGAACAGGCACCTAGAGAATTGTAAGGGAGGGAGAGCAGGGAAGCAGCCACATTATGCTGCAGTGCTAGCCAGCAGCACTCATATGTGACTCTTGGCAGCTGTCTCATGCAAGTAACTGCTCAGTGCCTGGTAACAACATGGTATGGTAGCATGCTTCACACCGTGAGGCAAACGGCACTCTGTGGAACAACAAGAAAAATCAGAATAAAGCTCTGGAAAATCAATCCAATGCTTTGAGTGTGAAGTGCCCTCACTCCTGAAAATTAAATTCTAATTTCTTACAATTATTCTCACAGATTCTTTTCACATTAAAAAATATAAGTTTCTCAGTTTAGTGTGTATTTATTGCTCAATGCTTTATTTGAAAAAAAAAAAACAAAAAACAACAACTCTTCTTTAGAAGCAAATATTTGTGGCTCCAAAGTGGTTTAGTTATTTTGTAGAAAACATAGCTTACTGTATAAAAACTGTAGGACTTTGGTCATCAGATATTAAATGTTTTTATACTTCAATGGTGTTGTGTTTTTGAAGGCACAATAAATTTGAGAAGTCAGCTCTGGTTTACTGTCAAAGGACAGACAAACCTAAGGGCCTGAGTCCAGGTACAATGCTCCTATTTATGGCTATAGCTGAGGTGCTTAGCAGCCTTTGCCTTTGCCTTACCAGCTTGTATTAAGGACCTGAACAGGGCTCATAGAAAGAAAAATTGTCAGTACAGAGTGATTACATTTTTGGGGAGAAATGTACTACTAAGTAAACTGAGGAAGGGAACACAGGTGAGGTTCAAAGCCCATTAAAGTTTCTGACATGCTTCGATTCTGTTTTCAGAGGAGATATTACATAATTTCTAATGGATAATGCTGTATAAACTGAACAATACTTTTATCTTACTCAAAAAGTCTAAAGACATGGAGACTAAACTGAAGGAGAAATAACAGAGACAAATATGCTCTATTTTACCTTCACACGAATGCATGTATAACAGACAAACATCTTCCCTTTTTCACTGGATCAAGAGCCAAGGGAGATCCTGCATATTTGAAACCATCAACCACTTATAACTGCTATTGTCAAAGCAATTTTTTACAGCAGACTGATTTGTATGCAGACCGTTTTTAATAGCACAGAAAGAGTTTGGGACCATGTGTTATAGTACACAAGTGATTTCCAAAAGACATTTGAAATGTAAAAATTCTAGAGGCTGCCTCCTTCCTTTCTCCCCTTCCTTGCAACATGCATACACATGCACACACGCACCATCAACTTCCACTGACATTTCTTCATTACTATGAAGAAGCTCAGGCTCTCTTGAGGGATTTTGCAAAGCAGTGCTCCTCTTTTTAAGTAAGGCTACACACTTAACGTCTCTTCAAATGATTTCCATAAGTTTATATTCCATCAAAACACATGATTTCAGATCTTAAGGTGTAGAAGTAGTGTTAACAAGGTCCTCCTATGAAGATTTTAACCTCTTTTGAATGCAATTTCATTCTTTCTGGTGGCTTCTGCTTGTCAGATTTGCACAGGGCATTGGGACATTCTTTGGCATCAGAAGGTGCAGCTGGAGAACAAAATGTCCTCAAATCCACTGCTGAACTGAAACCTTTGCTTCTTTGATCTATGAAAAGGCCATACCCTGGGTTCAATGTTACCAAATCATGGTATCTGCTAGCTTTCTGTAAGAAGAGTAATGTTAAAATAAAGTAAAATTAAATTAAAATAAAATAAAATTTAAAAAAAACCCCCTTAATAATAAAATATTGAAACCCTCTCCTTTGGTATCAAAGCCTATCAACTATTTTAGGGTTCCACTTCATCACCACTATATTTAGGACAGATGCAGTGATTTGTCTTTTAAAAACTAGCACATTAAGACACAACCCCACTTCCATCTTAGCTGATCACCGTCAGAGGCTTAATATTACACTAGGTTAGGATTTTAGTGCAGATAAGCAGTAATACAGCTTCTTACTGTAAAGCTACTAGAACCTTGTAGTCCAGCTATAAGCTTGCTCATTAAAACAGACCCAAGAAACCAGATAATTTGCAATTCTGTTCCACTGTAGTTTCAAGATACATTAGTAAAGGTAAAAAGGATGTTTGTTTTCTTTGTAAAACAAAGGAAGCTGCAGTAGCATTTACTGCTTATGTTGCAAGATAAGCACAATATGTCTACACCAGTGACAAGATAAATCAGAGATTGTAAGAATTGTAGATTGTACAAAAAGTCAATATTATAGTAATATGAAGAATTTATTAATTATTTCTGCAACAGATTACTATTTCATCAGTGGTATAAATTAATTAAAAAATAACAAGTATTTTGTGATTCTTACTTGTTCAGTCTAGAGTTACACTTTTAAAAGTCTAATTTATAGAACAATGATCTTGGTGATTTCTGGGTAGTACCATTGTAGAAAAAATAAAAGTAGAAATTAGTTAGTTTTCCCTTTATGTGGTGCTGTAAGACAGCAAAATCTAGTGGGATGGGTAGTAGAATGGAAATAGGCCTTAGGAGTTTTATTTCTTCCTCTTAAAGTGATACACAGTTTGAACCTCAGTGAACTACTGAACTCCCTCCCTCATCTTCACTGACTGTGTCAGGAGAACAATGATTGTTTGTAGAAGTACTGCAAAGGCCTGAACACCAAAGCTGGGGTGTAAGCCACACCACAGTGAACAACAAGTCCTGCTCTTTCCTGGCTCCACAGGGCAGAGTCCCAGACTGAGCATCATCACATAGCATTGCCCCAGGCTCTGTTAGTCCTCACATATATTTCTTATCAGGGCCCATACTTGCTGTGCAAAAATGAGGAGTCCCAAAGCACCATGCGGTGAACATGAAATTAGAAATACGTGTGTACCCCTTTTATTCTCCTTAATTCTCTGAACTTACCTATTTTTGTACATAATATTCTTTCAAGTTTTCATACCTTTCAGGGATTTTAAATTCCACTTTTGCCTATGGACAAGGCTTTTTAAAGTATAGAATTTTATAATAGAAATATTTTCTTTTTGGAAGGCTAACTGCACTCCATTTATACACACTTTCAGTCTTTCCTGTTTAGCAAAAAAAAATATCCTTTGCAATTAATAGTATAATTTAAGATAGTTAAACACAGAAGCATCTTAAATATACAGAGCACTCCCATTATGAAGCTTTTAGAAGAGTTGTCTTCATGTCTAGAAGACATAGTTACAACACTGGAGAGTGTATGTAAGTTCCAAGGAATACAGATTGAAGCCATCAGAAGTTTCTTAGCATTTATGTTCTAAAATAAACTTGAAAGTTTGAAAGAAGAGGCATGGTTTGGTGGTGGACTTGGCAGTGCTAGCTTAACAGTTGGACTTGCTGATCTTAAAGGTCTTTTACAACCTAAAGAGTTCTATGATTCGACGTCTTCCCTCCCTTGGGCTTGACAGTTTTGCAGAAAGAAAGGAGTTGCTGCAACAGTACCATCCATATAACTACTCCAACATTCATTCACTCAACATGACTTCCTTTTTGATTTTTCTCATGCCTCCACCACTTAATGAAGAGAAGCACAATTCACAGTTGTATAAAAGATACAGAAATATTTCTACATAAAGAACTTCAGTGTTCTCTCAGTGCTCTAATGTGGTTCATTAGGAAAATGTCATGGGAATAATCACCCACTTCATGACAAACACAGTCAAACAACCAATTTCTTCTTAAGCCTCCATTCTCAAATATGCCCTAAATAGGGCCATTTACACACAAGCCACAGGAACATCCAGCCACTGTCATGAGTCAGGAGATATACACTGAAAAAAAAATTACTCTCAACATGCATGTTTTGTAATTTCCAGATTTAATATATTTACACATCATAGAATCACAGAATCAGATGGGTTGGAAAGGACCTCTGAGATCATCAAGTCCAACCCTTGATTCACTACCACCACAGTTACTAGACTA
>JAWWLV010000045.1:24915701-24935081 GCA_035041135.1 Platyrinchus mystaceus
TAGTTGTAGAGAGTGATGAGGTCTCCCCCGAGCCTTCTCTTCTCCAGGCTAAACAACCC
Organism: Platyrinchus mystaceus; assembly: GCA_035041135.1. Taxonomy (NCBI): domain Eukaryota; kingdom Metazoa; phylum Chordata; class Aves; order Passeriformes; family Tyrannidae; genus Platyrinchus; species Platyrinchus mystaceus. The sequence goes on from JAWWLV010000045.1 coordinate 24,915,761, forward strand.
CAGCTCCCTCAGCCTCTCATCATTCTCAAATGACTCAAACCTACTCCTAGAGGGTGGTCTAGATGAGTAAAATAGGTCCTAAATGCAATAGAAAACTAAAAAAGTGACTAACGTTTACTGACATTCAAAAATCAGGGTGCTGGGCAATTTGCTGAAATTTCCCCAGTTAGGCATGCTGGTCACTCCTGTCAGATCACCTCAGAGAAGTGCCAGGCTGCCAGATGCAATTATAAATAGTAACTCTTCAACATCCAGATGCTGCAAACTGAGGTTTAACACAGACCCCTGGAGTTGTAGAAGAGGACCTTGTAAGGTGAAGTGGATTGCAGGAGCAAGAAAAGAGAAACAAACAGATGTAAGTCTTACACACATCTGCACTCTAAGAAATTTCTGTCACATTTGAGGAAAGAACCTCTTCTCTACTGTCCTTATATCTCTATGTTACTCATTGTCTCATCTTAAAAACATCTCTCTTTCCTCTGTTGTTCAACTTATGCTTGTCTACATATAAATAACCTGCATTACTTTTAGGATTTTAGGGATGTAAATTTACCATGTAATCAAAGGATAGTGATTTCAAAAATTCTAATAAATTTTAAAATAGTAAAACTTGTCTTGAAACTATGCATTTAACAAAAATCTTATTAAAATATTAAAATTAATTTTTTCCACCCAGCTCCATGTCAGACTGGTGACTTCGCTACAGTAAATTTGATTTTGGAATGTTTATGCCAACCCTGTATTATCAGATATTGTATTACTGTATATATTCTACCATTTTAGATCAAGTTATATTCCCATATTAACTAGAATTGTGCATTGCAAAGTTTCTTTTTCTTATAACATAAACTTTCTGAGCTTTCCATCACTTAGGTTCACAGCTACTGTTCCAATTTTCGCCTAGGGATAATTTACATTATTTTAAGAGAGATGATATTTTAGAACTGAACCTATTTCTCATTATTAAAGTAATATTTAAATTGAAGTTAAACATTATAGCTTATTCTTCACTTAACGTTTTATTGGCACAACATCTTTTGGTGATCCAAGCAGAATTTAGGCACTAAGTACTCCCCGTGAGGGGAAAAAAGGAATATATGCCAATAGATTCAAGCTCTGTCATTCAGCTGGGCACTCTGACCACAGTTCAGGATGAAATGCAGATGCTGGTGGTTTCCTCTCCATCCACCCTGACAGTAATTTCAATCATGGGAAGACAAGGCTGTGGAGAAGGGTACTCTGGTTTACCCCAGCCACCCCTCAGCCCAGACCCTGACCACAGCTGTACTTCTCAGGCTGCCAGAGAGCTGATGGCCTGGAGGAGCTCCATCTCTCACTTTGTACTACAAATTAATCTCTAAAAAAAAGCAAAGCCAAGCTTAGGTTCCCTTTCTGCCACAGCCAATCTGTTTGATAGGTCCTCTCAATGACAGGAGGAACTCAAAAAGCCCTGTTACCATTATTTAAAAAGGTGCTCTATAATATTCAAAGCTGTGTCAAACGAATGAAATCTCTGCAGAAACTGCGTTGAGGAAATTCTAATACTCAGGAGCTCAATCCATCAGAGCACATATGAACACATTCAGTTCTCAGGCATGTGCTCCAATGCCATCTTGGATCAATCCCTTTTATTCCTCATTTAGGACGCAATTTGAAAATATATACCACCATGCAGTCTTATATAATTCAGCTCTATTTCAGAGGGTTAAGCCAAGAGAAGGTCATTGCTGGCAAAAAAAATCAACTTGAAAGGAATAGAACAGCCCTTTTATTACCCTATCCTGTCCATTTTATATTTTAGACTGAAATATACTTGTGTCTATGATACATTCTGACGTATTCATTTGGTCTCCTTTGATATGACTAATGCAACAGTTCATACAGAATACATTTGAAAACCACTTGATTGGGTTTTTGGTGGGTTATTTTGGGTTTTTTGGGGGGAGGCGTTGTGTTTGTTTTGTTTTTTTTTTGGTTGGTTTGGGTTTGGATTTATTGTTGGTTTTGTTTATTATATTAAAAAAACAAGGAAGAAAATATGAAAAGAAGAAAATATGAAAATGTTCTGCTGATAGCAGAACCTGGTAGAAACATATGGCTGGTCATGCTATACTTTCAGTTATAGCAGGAAAGCAAATTAACATGAAAAATGCAACATAACAAATTAACTCGTTCACTCTCAAAAAACAGTGAAATAACCTACTCGACTGTGATCTATTGAAATCGTGTTTTTGCTTACTCGTTTGTTGTATCTTTATGCTTGGAGAAGTTTCGAAATGCCTTCTTGTACTTCTGCTCAAGGTAACATGTTTTACAAATTAACAAAAAACCTTCAGTAAGGGATGCGAGTGTAAGTTGCTCTATCTGCTCATATGAAACACCAAGACTAATTTAAAGATAATTCATCAGGTCTTTGATCCTAGCTTAACAGCCTTGAAGTGTAAGAAAGAGAAGGAATTTCTATGCAATTAGTTGGTATGGATACTACTCAGAGTAGCAAACTGAACCCTGCAGATCAGAAATGATCAGCAGGAACCTAAGTCAGAGAAATTTAATCAGCACCTTGTAGCTACCACAGTGTAAAGGCATAAAAATCATATACAACAGGAGCCAGCAGAGGGTGCTTCCCTTTTAGGGCTGGAATAGGAGTGGATCTCAGGCACAAGAGTAAAAAAAGCCTTTGCCTATCATTCATTTGCTAAAATATTTACCCCTACTTCAGATACCCTTCATTTCTTTGTGAAAACTGGGATTTTCAAGCATAAGATGATTGCAGAGTCAATCATATGAATATTTTAAAATACATCTCTTCTCCCATATCTGTGTGTGTTGTGACATAAGGTAAAGATTTCATAGTTTGCATGTAACTTGTTGGTTTTTACAGGAAAAAATTGTCCTCACTTAAATCCAGGTAAGCTTCATCTAGGCAATGGTTTCACTGCAGCAGCTCCTACTCTGAGAAGCAGTATGAAGTGTCACTGACATTCTTTGAACTGCTGTTTGCCTTTGAACAGTTTTTTCAGGAATTCTCTTTAATGAATGTAACATTTACTGATTCTACATCACCACTCAAGATGCTTAGACTAGGTGACTGAGTAAACTCACCATCAAAGAATCCCCAGAGAGGTTAGATTTTCAAAATAGCATATTGTCTAGTCCAAGGTGAGCTGATGGGAATCACAGCCCTCAGAAGAGCAAACCATGAGTGCTAGAAAGAATCAGAGGTCTGAGCCATCAAGCTAGCCTCAAGACCTTTCTTTCCACATTATTTTTATATTTGATAGCATATTAAAATTAAATACTTGGAAGATTACATTTTGTTAAATATGTTGTGAGCAAACAGATTCTGTAGTCCAGCCCTTCTTTCACCCAGGAACATTTATCTTGAAAAGGTAGCACATTTCCTTGGACAGAAGCCATTCCTGGCAGCAGATCTCAGCACTCAGTAGGAAACCCATGTCTTTGAGTTCTGAGCTAGCCCATACTAGAATTAAAACACAACACCAACAGTCAGAATCTGTTGTTCTTGGTGGGTAAGTGTTTTATAACTGCGTGGGGATATAAGAGCAGAGCTTTGAGTTCAAACCCTTTTTTAGAAAATGCTGTGATTAACTGCATGACTTCACTTATTGTTAAGGTAACAGATGGAAGTGCCACAGTGAAATATTTCCTTTTTATTTACAAACAATAGAAAGTCTTTCTGCTGATAGGAATTAAAACATTACAGAAGCAATGGTTCCACAAGCTTAAATTCTTTCATGCCACCACATGCATTTTTCATGGAAAGTCAACATCTTTAACATTTTTGCACTGTCTGAATTTATCATCCATAACTTTTTTGTGATTTCTGTTCAAATGAGTTTGCTTAAAGAATTATGTACCTACAGTATAATGAGCTAATTAACTAAAGAACAAAAGGTGCCTTCTGTTATATGTGAGACATAACTAGCTAGCAGACAGAGGCAACACATTATTTTTAAAGGCAATCTGTATTACTGATTTTGATGTCAGACACTCTGTATCACTTTGCACAGTGCCACAAAAGGACAGATAAAACATTAAAATGAAAATTGGCTTAAAAAACCTCATGTACCACATCTTACCACCAGTATTATGAATTCTGAGAGGTTTGTAAAAGATGTGGACTTTGATCAATTGCAGGATTTCTAAGGAAAAAAAATCACTTTTATGCTCTTTGACTGGCAATAGCACTGAGCAATGGACAAAACTGACAGAAACAGAAGCTGCATAAACAAAATAAGTCAGGGATTTTATAAAATATTAATTCTATTAATTCACAGAAAAATCTTTATTATGGTATATTAAAAATATATTTTCTTTATTCTAAATCATTTCTCCACAGACACAGTACAGCTTGTCAATGCCTGTAAAGATCTCTTAGCTTGCTAGAAACGCCTCAAGCAAAAAGAGCAGTAAAATGTTTTTAACACCATACACTTAGATCTCACCACATTTAACTAAATATATTAAAATAATGATTTACAACAGGGGCCGTCAAACTTTCTAAAGAGAGGGCCGTTTTACTGGTCCGCAAACTGTGTGGGGGCCGGTTTGTAGCCGAGAGGCACCCCCTGGAGGCAGGTGGAGAATGAGGCGCAGATTAAATCATTGCGGCAGGGATGGGGGCGCGGGCCGGGTTCGGCAGCTTCGGGGGCCGGTTCTGGCCCCCGGGACGTAGTTTGGGGACCCCTGATTTACAATGTAGTTATAAGTGAATGGTAAAGAACACATTTACTTTTAACCAGTAATAATTGTCATTGTACTGTTGAAAGACTTCAGAAGAATTAAAAGCATTGTTCAATGAAACTTGGCAGATTCTGTGAGCTGTTATAAGAGTGTACTACCTGTGCGGAGTGCTCACAAATAGGTACGTGAAGACGAATGATGCTGGAAATACACTTCTGCATACACACAAAAGAAAAACTGTCTTATTACAGGGTTCCTATAGGAATTACAACAATAATTGCATTGTCAGTATACAAGTTGTGTGGTTTAGAGTTGCAGACACAACAGCCACCACTTCACCCATGGCGTTCTGCATCCCTTATGCACCTTCTGTGTCAGGCACAGGGTTTGGGTCTCTTCGGTGCTATAGGTCAGCTCAGCCCAAAGGACTGTGAACACTGCACTGCAAAATCACAATAAGTATCAGACTGTAACTGCATGTTTCTTTGTCTTCTAGTTGTGTTCAGAAATCAACAAAAAAATGTAAGCCTTCTGCTTTAGGAACACTCATCAGATCCTATATATTCAATAGGATACCACCCTTTTGGGATAGACTTTCTGCTATCTTTAACAAAAGCTCACAGCTTTATGGTACCTCCTTCCTGTGTTGTGACAGCAAAGTAGTTGAACACTTCTTGCACATGATTTCATACTAATTCCCCTTTTTAAAGTTGTCCTGCAAAAGAGATCTGAGCAGCATGCAGAGCACTATTTGATTTTCAGCTATGTAATGACCATACACTATCAGGATTAAAAAAAAAAATTGTAAAAAGACAGCTATCCACCATTTTCATTTCTGATTGGACAGAAACTAAAACGGTGATTGATACATACCATCAGAATTAAGGAAGAGTTTCCCATCATCATTAATAACTGCTTGCCTTCTCTGTGGACACACATTCACTTGGGGCAATACAAGTACACACAGAGAGAACCAGAAACTCCCTTTCCACTGTCATATAAGTTTCACAAAAGTTCTTATCCAAAGGTCACCTGCCAATCAGTATATACATATATACACACATGGGCCCTTGGTGGGAATAAATTCCAAGTTAGTTGGCTAAAAGAGCATATAGATACTACTACTTGAGGTAAAGAAGAATAAATCTCTTTTATTTGTTCTTTTATCCTTCCCAGATAATGGGATGTCCATACCTCCTGAGCACCTGTATGGTCCAACAATAAATGATGGCATATAAAAGATAGAGATAAATTTTCATTACAATGTTTAAAAATCATTAAAATGCCTCTGTATAGCAGTCACCAACCTCTGTTATACCTTGACTGTCAGGCCTTCAAACAGCTCTTAACATCAAGTAAAGCAGTAAAGGAGGAGGATTTGAGGAGTAAGTTCAAAGCTATGAATCTGTGTTATTTGAAAATCACCAGCAACCTCTTCATCTTTATGAAATCATCTATAGATGATAGGTTCCACTGAGATAACAGTTATGCAAACTTGGGCTGTTGCTCCTTGTCCGTACAGAAATATAAGGAACACAATACAGTAAGTACTTCCCGGCTTTCACTCACTAAGCTGGAATTTTGAAAGAAGAAGCTGTACAAGAAGAGTGAAAAGGATGAGATGGACAGCTATGAATATCCCAAAGGCTGAAGAAACAATCAAAGTGCATCTGCATGGGATTCGAGGCCCATTGTTTAGGATGATTTCCCTTAAAAAAATTTATTGTCTCTCTTCAAAAATTATGAATTTATTGATAATCTTTCAAATAATTTCTAATTACAAATCAGAAACTTTTTCCCTTTCTCAGTGAAGCTACAAACTGGTGAAGACTTTTTCTAGCAATATTATAGTCTACCCAGATTTTTCCAGGTGGAAGTCTGAAAAAAAGCAAAAAAGGAGGCATACAGCCCTCTTACAAAGTCAGAGAGCACTGGTTTGGGAGCACTTGTAAAGAATGACATTTGTTCTTGACACAGGAAAGGAAAAGCATTCCATAAAGTTGTAGAAAAACTAATAGGTTGTCAATATCTTTTCTCTTATACCTTCATTATGCTTTCAATGATTTCTGCAGGAGACTGTTTACAATAGAGATGAGAAGACATCTGTTCCCTTGAAAAAACTGAAAGTACCAAAAATGGTTTCACTTGGTGAGCTTGCTATTCCTCTCCTGAAGAACATGTTTTCCGTGAAAAATTTTCCTGCTACACAATCAATCTTACATCTAAACAGAGTAATAAATAACTCAATCAAATTTTCCAATTGTACTATTAAAAATGTCATAAAGGAAGTTTGATGCTTCTCTAACTTGAGCTATACCACTGTCACTGAGCAGAAATATTCTATGAAAAGAGAATCAGAATCATAAACTTTAATACTCCTGATTAAAAATCTGTCATTATTTGCATTGCCTCACACTTCTATTAAGGGCATATGGAAGCATACATTTTTACAAGCAAGACTATCTGAAAAATTAACATAATTGTTGTTTCCTGAGGAAGAGTAATAGCTGATAGCTTCTTATATTTATTACCAATTTTAGTATACATACTTTTAGTTAAATTAAAGGATAAGATAAAATTGCTTGAATCACAGTGTAACTTAATAAAAAAAAATGTACCCATAACAATATTAAAAAGCATCTAATTGGGTATTGGCAGCAGCATCATATACTTCAGGAACTGATATCTGATTACTAATTTTAATAATCAGCAATGGGTTTAACCCATTTAATGAATTGCATAGTAGATCTAACAGAAGTTTAATCCATGTTGCAACTACTTGAAAAATAAACCCAACAGTACTATAATTTGATATGACAGTCAGGACTGCAAGTGTAAGATCATTAACACTTCACAGGTTATACCCTGAAGTAAATCTTACAAGAAGTTCACATAAATAAGGACAGATTTACACAATTATGTAGTTATGAGTATCGCTGCATTTCTAACCATAAGTGAATTCTTCTCAATTTGCTATTCATTTGACTTTGATATGCATAAAAACCGCAATCCAACAGAAAACAAGTCAATGCATTTTTCCTTTTTTCTTATTTGGTTTCAGGACATTTATATATCAGGTAGGGGTATATGAACCTAGATGGTTTCATCTTAGAGAATTTTTGCTTGTGAAAGAATTCAGAAAAGTTTCATTTGTTTCACTTAGGTTTGCATTTTTGCCTATTGTTTGACTGGAATGCTACAAAAGACTTAGAAGGAGTTAAAGAAAAGTTAAATTTGGCAAACACCAGACCCTTCTCTGAAAAAAAAAAAAAAAGTGCTGAGAATAATGATAACAAAAAATTTAGATAACCCCTGTGGTGACAGCATCAATATTTTGGAACTCTCTTAAAACAAAAAATGCAAAGACAGGGGAGATCTCTACTTTTTCAAGGAGCTTTTCATTGGTATTTGAAACTGAACAACTCAAAAATTATACAGTAGCACATCACACTGATCAAACACATTAGATTGTAAAATTTCTCACCTCTGTGGAGCCACTGATAACATTGTTTGGTTTTATCTGATAGGGAGTGAGGGGAATTGGGAATGTATTATTTCAGGTTATTATACATAACTACATTAAAGACATAGCCCTGAAAGATGATGGGGAGCTGGGGGAAAGGGAGGGTTTCTTTTTAGAAACATGGCAGATTTTAATTTTTCTACATAAATATTTTTTAGATTGCAGTAAACATAATACATTTGTCAGTCAGTCAGTGTTGTTTGTTTCTAAAATATTTCCAGATGACTAACTTAACTGTTGGTGTGAAAGTCCTATGTTCCTTTGACACTTAATGCCACTGACCTGGGGAACTCCACCACAGAATGACAAATGAGAATTAAATTTCCTCTAAAACATGTTTAAAGGAAAAAAAAAATTAAAAGAAAAAGAAAAAAGTAAGTGACCATTTGGTAATGGCATCTCTGCTGGTCAGTTACAATCAACTTAAATCTTGGATAAGCAGACTGGACTTTGTGCTTGATTTTAAAATGTGACCCGTAGGTATACTTACATAAAAAACCTATGTGTTTATATGGGTAAGAAATTGTTCTTTGATTATGAAAATAAGAAAAATGTATAAACATTTTGTAACATCTCTGTGAGAAAGACTTTCACAGTATTTTGTACAAAATGCAACTAAATTTTTTCCAAAGGATTGTTTTGAAGAATTGTTCTATCAAATGTGGAGATTAGGTCAGTCATTGAGCAATGACCCAATGCAGCGAAAATGTCAGAATAGTTTTACTGCTGAGTGGCTACTGAGGCTCTCCCCATGTGTCTTTTGTCCCTCAGTAACCTCAGAGAGCTTCTGGACCACTAAATATTTGCTACCATGCCAGAGAGCACTTTTAACAGAAGCTATTACTGTTTTACAGATGTGACAAGCAAATCTACCCTCTTCCACCTCTTTCTCACTAATTAGCCATTCTCTCATACATTCATTCTCTCTGGAAAACAGCTCATGACCCTCTGTTAATGCCAAGTCCTAGGTAGGCATGTGTCTTCTCAAATGCAGGAATTGTACATTTTGGGGATGTTTAGAAAAAGCAAAAAATTTTGAAGAGCATTGAGCTTATGATGAGAATCGAGGAATCTCATTACTTCGTTAAAAATTCTCAACATTTTATAATATCAGGTTATTTTAGTTTGTTAGTTTTACTAAATGTCATTACTGGCAGTCAGCTGATGAAAATGTTCCTGTACTTCTACCCTCATAACTGAGTTTTTCAGTTCCAGAAATTGAATCAACTCTGTGAACATGTAGAGGAAAAGGTTCAATGCTCAATGTTCATGTTAAACAATCAATACTTAATGGAAATCATTACATGATTTGTTTGAGGTTTTTTTAAATTTTCAGTGGTACTGACTTGATCACACTCAGAGTTTGAGAACTAGTAGATTTCTTCTCATTGTCTTCTAAACACACACACACACACACACACACACACAAATAGTATTTTACATAACTTTTTTAATATTTCTGGTTATAGCCATTCAAATAGTTCTATTTGATCTTATGATTTTTTTAACACAGCTCTTTCTTATGAAATATAAGAGGAACCAATTGTTCAAAACTGTTACATATGAAACTGAGACAGCACATCCTACTGTCAAATATATTTTTATTAATCAGAATTGAAATTTATTTATTTTTTTTACACTCTGCTTTTAGAGAGCTCACATTTAGTGCAATTTGGTACAGTACATGAAACTATTTCAATATTGCTTTCAACTTTTTGGAGCCTTTTGTTTTACCAGACTTCGTGTTACTTCACTAAGCAATTTACTGAAGGCTAGTAATTATTAGGACATGTGGTAGGCGTTTATCACCACTAACATCACACAACCCACTCTATGATCAAGATAAAATAGGGCAAATGGTACAATTAAAGGCACATTCTTTGGTGCATAACAATAGAAGGCTTGTGACATGGTAAGATGAGAAAAGACTCAAACATCTTTAAAACTACTCATTACCACCAGTTAAAATGTGCATGTCTGACCTTTATGGTAATCAGTAATACTCCATTTGCACACTGTGGAACTAAATAAGCTTTATTTTAGACACATAGAATTCTTTGTGGTGGCCTGTAGTTAACTTAGCTGATGCTTGCAATGAATCAACTCATCAGTGGCCATAATGATAGGCCATCACCTTTATCAATCTGTTTATGATGACAGGCAGAAAATAGTACTGTAGATTTTCCTGACAAGTGGAGTAGTATTTAAATGTTGACTGCTACATACATCAGATTAACAAGGTTACAAAGTTACTGAGAATCCCATTCCCTGAGGTGCAGATTCACCCTCTGGTGCTATTATACCATAAGGTATATCAAAGATAATTGCTTAGTTTATTATCCTGTTGTCTTTTATGTCAGCCCCTAATTGTGAATTCAGAAGCCTCTTGATCTCACAGTTCCTTATGGACCTGTTATTAACCCCATTTGTTTTCATTAGGATTTATTACTATTTTTATTGTTAAAGTGCAGAATTTTTTAAAATTGTGTTTCCAAATAACTCACAACTCCTACATATCGCTTCAGTAAAAAAGAAATTGATGGGATATTCAATGAACATTGTAAATACAGGTCTTTAAATATTTTTGCCATCCTCTGACAAAATTTTGCATGTCAAAGTTCAGATTTTTTTGCCCAGTTCCTTCACTATTCAGTTAAATAGCTTGTAAACATACAAAGGTTTCTGTGGTGAAATCAGATTATTATAGTTCTATATGATTTTATAGAATCATCCTAACAGGAAAGTGCAAAGGTGACAGTATCACCGGTGCTATCTTTCCCCATGGTCCTGAAGTATGGTGGTCAAGCTTTCAGAGTTCTTGTGCTGTGCTTTCAGAGAACAATTTAGGCACATTCACAATAAAATACCACATGAAACCTACAGAACCCAGAAACAGTTAAAAAACTATGGTCTGGCTAGTACAGATAAGTAGTCATTCATAATTCTTCCTAATGTATACAATATTAATCTGTATGTACCTAGAAAATCTGACTACTTCCTATACTTCAAAGTCATTGCCTTTGCTACGAGGCCTAGAAAGTGCTTCAGGATTCATTATGACATGTGGAATATATAAGCAATAAGGCATGACAGGGAGTGTGGTTATCATAAGATAATCACACCCCTGGGTCATTACAAAGCATGAGGTGCAGCCGAGCACCTCTCATTCCCCCTGGGGTGTGATTATATCATGATAAGCACACTTCATGCAGTTACCTTATTGCTTTTATAAGAAGTCTTTGTTGGGAAGAAAAACTGTAGTTTTTACTTAAAGATGATAAAGTTGGCAGTTTACAATGTTGAGCAGTACTTTCTGCTAAGCTCACTGGTTTATATGTATTAATCTACTCCTTTATAATGTGCATCTGCCAAAGCCAATCCGAACTCATCAATCAAAGGGAGTTTCCATAATTCAGCATGTGTTTGACTGATCCAGCTGGAAAAGAACTATTGCTTGTCCAAGACAGTTTCATAATCACTGGCTGTTTGCTGGACACCTATTTCTGTTTTCAAAAAACTAAAAAAAAAAAGAAAAAGACAAACTGAGTTGCATAACTAAAAGTTAAATGATGATTTAAACACATACATTGCAAGTAAGAGATAGGCTTCAGTAACTGGAAAATACTTCAACCTGCAAGAGAAGAAAAAGTTTCTAACTTGCTTTTGCCCTGGTAGGTGTTATCCCACAAATTAAGGGTGACAACTTAATTTACGGTCCTAGATAAACTACAAAATCCCACTGCTGTCATTCAGATTGTAGCCTAAGGGATCTAATGTGATCTTTTGGATTTACAAACACCTGCCTTGGATTATGCCATATGTCTTCTTAGTGGCTCCAGGGGTGTATGCTCTGTCCAGTATTCGGCTCATTTTGTGCTTTAAGAATGCATAACTGCACACAGAATATGAAGGTTTGCATCCATTTACAATTTATCAAGTGTGATGGCCGTGTTCTGATTTTAGAGGCATTCAATGGTCTGGAAAGGGGCATATGTATGGGCTGAATTTGGCCCTGGGCCATTTAGGAATATAGGTAACACTTTTCACCTACCATGAGCGAGTCACAAATTCAACTGTTTAATTTAAATAGGTCATTGTCACCACATCTTACAGATTTAAGGGGCACAGTTAGGAACACTGTCAGTATCCTGGATGAAAAGGAGAAACTCCACTAGCCTTCTATCTTCCAATATTTGGTTTGACACAGTGCGCTCACTACACAAAGATGTATAAAATTTTGCTTCTTCCAAAACCAGTTTGAACTCTACCATTTTGTCTTTACATTTTAATCATATAATGGTACAAGATTTTTATATATTAATTTTATTTTTTTTCTCTCAAACACTGCAAGTTCGTCTTTCAACTGGAAATTTGTTTCTTGATGCAAAATAGTATGTTAAAAGTATTTTTATATATATACACAATATTTTATATTAATATATTTCTGTAATATATATTAAAGTTATTCCCAAAAAAGGGAAATTAATTCAAAAGTGTGTTTCTGATCTATTTACTTAGAGGTCTATAGATTTATAATAGAGAAATTATCTGGTCTTCCAAATAACATTTTTCAGATGATACTTTTTGTATAATATTTTTATATAATAAATATATTTTATATAGAATATTATACATTATTTTTATATAATAAATTTGAAGAGATTCATAACTAATTTTGGAAATTGATTCTTAGCTAGAAGAGATGGGTTGAAGGTGAGAGTTGGGGTTACTCACTTACTTAAACAGAAACAGTGGATATTAAAACAGTAAAGGAGAAGTAGATGTCAGTTGCTTTGTTCTTACAGCTTTTATTTTAAAAATTGCAGCCAGTGAAATTATTATTTGATGGTTCCCAAAAGCATTCCTAGTATTTTCCAACTCTAGAGGTAACACATAGGTACAGACTTCTGTCAATATACCTGTGTCCAGAAAAGACAATTTTGCTTCCAAACTCTTACTCCACATTTTAGATTAATCTTTCATTAATTAAATGGGAGCTAAAGTATCCAAGGAATACCAACCTGAATCAGATTAATTTGGAGTAGTACTATTTAGGGGTTTCCAGTTTATTTGAAGCTATACAAATGGTGATATCATGCTTATGCATGCAGAGTCAACCTTAATTCTGCTACCGTCTAATTTAAGAGAGTTTTTCTTATGGCTTATGATTATTTTTATATAGAACTATTGAGGATGGTATAAAATATGTCAATTCCACACCTCACTAAATTATTCATAACAGTATCATGAAGTTCTTGTTGATGAATTACAGGATATAAAGAATGGAATGGAGGAGGAAAATCAGGAAGTGGGAATTTGGAAAGAAAAATGGTTAGTGCTAATGAAGTACTACATAAAATAAATGCAGTACAAGAAAAATTTATTTATTAATGCACTTCTACATAATCAACTTGTTCAAGTCTTTATCCACAGTGAGGACCTTCCATAGAGGGATGAATATACTAGCACTACATAGCAAAAGTGGAGGTACATGCAAGTAACTTTCAGTGGATAGGTGACTACCAGCTTGGAAAAAATGGGTATTAGAATGCATCTGCCAGACAGATTTTCAGTATTTTCTGCATAAAAGCATCAGTGGGTATTAGCATATTTAAAATCTGTTCATTCCCCGGACTGGTAACCATGGCTACACTTGCCCAGATTTTCCTTCCTTCTCTGCAGTTGTAGCCCAGAACAGCAGGGGTCGGTAGGCTCAGAAGTGGCTAATAATGGCTAGCCAGGGCAGCCTTACTCTGAGAGGACTAGGAAAGACTTGTCAGCTAGAAAGAATTTAGTGGGAACACAAGAAATGTCTTAGTAGATAATAGTTTGCCAAACAATTCCCTTCATTTACTGCAGCAATTGCTACCTGACACTAGTCAGCACTCCACGCCTCCTTAGAAAGTGGGGCAAGAAACCCCTCTTTGGTCAGAAGGTAGACCATCTGTCCCCAGGAAAATGGCCTCTATATTCCAGATACCTAAAGATTGGTATATAGTCTGAATCTGTAGAGTTTATATTCTTTCCCAGATTGGATTTTTTTTTCTGATGAATGCAGTTCTGTGTTTCAGGGTTTTTTTCTTTCAGGATTAACTGGTATAAATCTGGATACATTTGTTAATTTGATAAATTTCCATCCTCTACTGGATTTCCGCTAAACTTGTGACCTCCCTGACATCCTGACATCAGTTCCTTGGCTTAATTTATATGTGAAGATATTTCTATTTGCTAGATTTGGATTCACTGCCCTTCGTTTTTGACCACCCTTCTGCTTTGCAAGACAAGAACAGACCATCACCATCTCTTTCCCTTTTATCTGATTCTAAATTCTCTTCTCTAAAGTAAATAACACTAAATTCCAACTGCACAGCTTTAAGATGCCACTCTTGTTACTCAGTGTCTTTCCTCACCTCTCTCAAAGAGCAACAATGACCCTGCGCAGTATCTTCCATTATATCATACCTTCATTTCATATCTTACTACTAGAAAATTTTCAGTTCTTTCTCCACCTTGTTAAGACGTGAATATTTACTTCGCTTTTTAACAACCACCATACACTGAAAAGATAACTTTCCTGAACTGTGTGTAAAGTGTTCAGGGTTCCTGAAATTATAATGTTTGTTGAGGTTTTTTTGCCATGCTGTTTCCTATCTCGTACTTAAAATAGGTCCTCTTGAAATTCCTCACAAGCTTTACTAATTTTCTGCTAAGTTTGCTTCCTTGCTTTACACTACCCCGAGGCAATCCCAACCTGATTCTATAGCAATCTTCTGTTCATTTATAATATATTTTCAAATGTAATTTATTAATAACTATATTACATAATACAGGACCACAGATTAATCCATTAATCTATTGCTACCCTTTCTTATGGAAAAAGAAATAATTTCTTCCTATTCCTTTTCCTTGTCTTGAAGACAATTTTTGCTAAAAAATTCTTGTCTGTCATCCAAAATTCACTTAGAGACCTTAATATCCTGCTTCACAGAAGGCTTGTAAAGGTCTTTTTAAATACAAAATTTAAAATATAAAAATTTGCTCTCCTCTTGAAAAATCTATGAGTGGCTTTGTAAAGCTTGCCCTACTAGACTCTGCTTACTATCTTCCAGTGACTTTATTACTCTTTTCTACATTGTGTCAACCAATTAAGCTCATGGAGCTTTTGCTGGCCTTTAATTCTTTTTCTGAACACAAATATAACATTTGATGCATTTCAAATTTTAGTCCCATAATTTTTTCCTAACAAAAAGAGGAGACAATATAAGTGCTAGCCATTTGGTCAGTTCATATTCAACCTCTTTCTAGCTTTAAAGGATTCCTCCAAATACAGGGCATGGCATTCACAGATATGCTGGGCCAGCTTCAGGTCTTCAACGTATTAACAAGTGTTGCACTTTCTGTAAGGGCAGACAACTGGTTCCACATGTGGAACAAAAGCAGTTGGAATAAAATGCCTAGAATGAGTAAATACTAATCTAGTAAACAAATACAAGATTCATGAACAATTAAACAAACTAATAATAAACATATAAGTAAATTCAGTTTACTAGTTTGAATGAAAACTTTATGGTTAGAGCCCACTCTTGCCCACTATTGCTCCCAGGGACAGAGCCCACAGTCACTGTGCCTCACCAGCAATGTGTCTGACAGAAAAATATTTTTTTTTCCTTCTCTCAGATAGTGATGCTGACATATAAAATATATTCAGATTGGAGCAGAATTTTAATTAGGATAAATATTTGATGTCCAAAGTGCTCTCATGCTAATATAGGTGGGAAAGATTGAGATTTGTACATACGCAGTGCATTGTTGCAGTCTTTTTATACTTCTGATATATTTTTAAAGATTAAACAAATAGGAAAGATGGACAGAAGCAGGCACTATGAAAACAGCTTTACTTGAGTGAGTTGTTAAGAGAGCCTTTCAGAAAATGGAAGCAGTATACCAAATAGTCACACCTTGGAAATAATACAATATTGCAGTCTATCCGTTGGAATTAGGATCAGCAGAAACAAATTCCAACTTTTTTACTTAGATCTCATCTATTTGGAACATCTAGGCTTATTGTAGGGGATGCTGTAGAAAACATCAAAAGGCCAAGAAAGGCTAATTTGATGTATCTTGTTTTAGTTTCAAAACTGAGCACTATTTCTCTAATTAAATATCGGTTCAGTCTACCATTCCTTATACATTCAAATTTCCCCATTAAATTAATAACAGCTTAAACTAAATGTGAAGCAAAGGTTTAGCAAACAAGGAAAGGTGGGTTTTTTCCCTTCTGCATATAGATATATTATCAAAAGCATATATCTATGCTTTATCATGTCCATAATTATAAAATCTTAATAGTGATTATTTATAAAAAAATTACATAAGTGTTATTATTAGTAATTTTAAAGGCAAATACCTGCAAAATAAAAGGGCATAGATTTCTTTTTACGGGGATTTACAGTACTCATCAACTTGTATAGTTCACATTAGCATCCAGTGACATTGCTTTGTCTGTATATATTTCTAGCTGTCAACAGAATGTCCTGAGGCAATCGCATCCTGATTCTATAGCTATCTTCTATTCTTTTATAATACACAAGGGTCTAATTTTCCATCAGCAAAGCATGAAATCATGTAAGAATGCCATATAACCAGCATGTGCAAACAAGTAGCACTTTTTCTACACATAAAAATGCTTCATAAAATAACAAATAAATTAAATCTTCTTGTTCAAGTAAAGTGCTTGAAAACCTAGACCCTTTTTAGAAATTAGAGTACTCTGTGCATAATTGGCCATGCCACACTGTTTCTTTAAACATTTGCACCACCTTGTAGCATTGTTTTGTGTAGTAAACATCATTTCACTCAGGCTGATGGTGGAGCTCTCTATTTCCAGGACAAATAATACAGTTGCAAACATCAGCCATATTAATTGAATTAATATAAATATTAATTAGCTAGGATGTTAACAAAAGAAATGTGCTTCAGTTTTATGATGCCAGCTTATTGTTTCAACAGTAACAGCCTTGCCCTTTACCTGTGCAGGTTTCGACAAAGTGCTTTTAGCAGAATTCACTGGAGCAAAACGGGTACAGTGACTCTGTCATTTGCTACTTTCAGCATATTTCTATGGAGTTGACAGAGGAACCACTAAGGCTCGGCAGTTAAATGATTTTAAAATGTGCCAGAACATATGTGACTATATGGTAAGCAGACTTCAGGTCCCTATATGGAACTTATGTCCAGTTCCTCAATAGTCTGCCAACACCAGGGACCTTCTTATGCAGCTTGTGTTTGCAATATACTTGAACCACATTCAAGACATATGTCTTTCTTGTTAGAAGGACCATGTAAGCAAAGCTCAGTTCAGCCTCAATGTATTGACTACAGTTGCCAAAATCATATTCTTCTTCTTTGCCTCTCATATTTCTACAACTTCAGGGGATTTTTAACACCCTTCTCTACATAATGTACAGTTTATTTAGCACATGGCTTTCAGATGTCTGGCTGCTAAGTAAATTGTTGTAATTTAAGGCAAACATGTTTTGAATAAGGCAGCCAGTGTTTTTAATCTCTACTTCATCTAGTACAATAGAAGCTTTCAGAAAAAAATTGATTTTTCAGGAGGCAGAGAACCACATAGTCTCTACTCATGAAAAGATCTGACCTAGAATTTATATGTATAACTTTCAATAAATCTGCCTTTGTCAACTCCTCACCATTATAGCAATGCCTTTGAGAAATGAGTCTGCATGTGACAAAGTCAGACCACATGCACTTGTTTTTTCCAACTCACTCTTCATTTATGGAAACATTTCCTAAACATCACAAAGCAAAACAGGCATGATTTTATTCATCTCTTAAGTAAAGGAAAGAGGAACAATGATAATTGTTGCCAAAGCATAATAGTCATTACTGAAGGGCTCAGTGATTACTCACTGCAAGCAAACAGCACTAAACTTGTAGGGGAAAGTCCTGACCCCTTTCCACAGCTGGGCAGCCCTGCCCACACTGGAACTAATGAGCTTCTGAGGCTGCTGGCCCACACAGATGCAAGGATTAGCTCTGAAATCAATCCTACAGAGCAGGAGTATTGAGAGTTGGCATCACCACAACCAAGACTATGCGCTCATTAATCAGGGACAGTTTTCAGCAAGTTTTCACTGTTGCTGGTCCACAGAGGACAAAGGAAAAAAGACCATCTGCAACATCTGAAAATCTGCCCCTCCAATGTTCCTCTCATTAAAAATGGAATTAACAAGAATAATTACATAGCAGAAAATTACCCTTCAGGAAAGAGAACTCACCCCGTAGAACTGAATTAATCTTGGATTTGAGTATATTCACTTCAGCATTAGATCTTTTCTAGGCTATATACCTGACTTTGTAGTTTACAGTGAGGGAGCAGTCTGTGTAAGAAGATGCTGGACAAATAGTGAAACTAGTAGCCTGTGCCCCATACATGAGCTATTGCTGTGAATCGAAACAGTCCCCACTCACTTCAGGTGTGCCTAGCAGAACTGAGAGAGAGGGATACCTCTGTTTTCACAGTCTTTCTGTCTGCACTGTAAAAAAGGCACAATAGTATCTCCTCTTCTTGCAGTGGTACACAGGAGCTGAAACATGGAAGGCTGAAAGGTTCAGCCATGTTATCTGTGGCTTACCTACCTGATATATGAATAAGAATCTGTAAGCGTGGTAATGCCTGGTGTCTCCTCCAAGCAAGCTTTAACTTACGCTCTAGGTATATATATCTTCTCAGCAACAACAACAAATGTAACCATCCTTCTTCCAGATCAACAACAGGAAAATCAGAAAACTTGTGGTAGTTTCATCATGGCTGGGCTTCACGAATGAAGATTTGAGAAGGACTCTACTCACACTTGCTGCAAGCGCGCTGATGGCTAAAGAGGCCAATGTGAGACAGACAAGTCCGGTTGCAAAAGGCACAGTGGAAAGTCTCCTTAGGCAGTATCAGCAAGACAGGGTTCTTTCTGCGTTGTCTTTTCTCCTCAAGAGTGACCCTGCGTGTGTTCTCAAAAGAAGCAGCAGCGTTATAGATGGTGTGTCTCCAGGCCTCCCAATTGGAGGCCAGAGTAG
>JAWWLV010000045.1:24935181-24951369 GCA_035041135.1 Platyrinchus mystaceus
GATTCAGACCCATATAAAAGAGTAGACAGTACAATGGCTCTGTAAACGCTGATCTTTGTACTTTTCTTCAGGTGTTTATTACACCAAACTCTCTTGTGGAGTTTACCAAAAGCTCTATATGCGCTTGCTAACCTGTTGTCTATCTCTTTGTCAATTTTATCATCTGAGGAGATGATGCTTCCCAAATAATTAAACTGCTGGACTGACTTGAGCTCTGATTCACCAATGAGGATATGGGGATGATGAAAGACTTCCTGAGGTGCACGTTGGTAGAAAACGTCTGTCGTCTTCAAGCTGACTTCCAGCCCAAAAAGTTCAGCAGCCTCTGCAAAGCAGGATGTTAAACTCTGCAGAGTTGCTTCTGTGTGGGTGACGAGGGCAGCATCGTCAGCAAAAAGTAGCTCATGGACAAGATGATTTAAAGTCTTAGTATGGGCCTTCAGTCGCTTTAGGTTGAATAGGCTTCCATCAGTACAGTATCAGATGTAGATACCGTTTTCTTCATCAAGGTCTGCCATGGCCCTTTGGAGCATCATGATGAAGATTGTGAATAAAGCTGGTGCAAGAATGCAGCCTTGCTTCACACCATTTGTTATTGGAAAGGGCTTAGAAAGAGCATCTCCATATCTGACTTGGCCATGCTGATCCTCATGAAGCAAAATGATCATTTTGAGAAACTTGGGGGGACATCCTAAATGTCCCAAAATCTACCACAGACCTTTTCTGCTCACAGTATCAAAAGCTTTGGCAAAATCAACAAAAGTTACATAGAGTCCTTTATTCTGTTCCCTACACTTCTCTTGCAGTTGTCTGAAAACAAATACCATGTCTGTTGTGCTCCTATTGGCTCTGAAACCATATTGGCTTTCAGGCAGAAGTTCTTCTGCGATAGTGGGTATTAATCTCTTCAAAAGTATTCTTGCAAGGATATTACCAGCAGTGGAGAGCAAAGGAATACCTCGGTAATTTGAACAGTCTGATTTATCTCCTTTCTTCTTATACAGAGTGATGATGACTGCATCAAGAAGATCTGATGGTAATTCACCTAGTTCCCAATAACGCACCACGAACTCGTGAGTTTTATCATGGAGTGCTTGGCCTCCATGCTTCCAGACTTCAGGTGGAATTCCATCAACCCTGGCTGCCTTGCTCAGTTTTCACCTGCTGTATGGCCTTAAGAGTTTCTCCCATAGTAGTAATAACTTGTAGAAAACAATGCAAAGGCAATATAATCACTTATGCAATCCTGCCTCTAATATTCTTCCGTGGTTTATCACCCCTTGAATTATTTTACCTCACTCTTTACACTGTGTTGAGGGGCACGCCTATTCAGAATATGCTCCTTTTCAGGAGCAAGGTTTTCATCCATCTCTGCCATACTTTCAGCAATTAAACAAACCATAATATCATGAAACTTTTAGGTTTGGAAAAGACTTATAAGATCACCGAGTTCAACTGTTAACCTAACACTGCAATCTTCACCACTAAACCACATCCCCAAGTGCCACATCTAGATGTTTTTTGAACATTTCCAGGGACAGTGATTCCACTTGAGGAGCTTGTTCCAATGCCTGACCACCTTTTAGGTGAAGAAAATGGTGGTCTTAGAAGTATGTAATCAAATTTTACTTCATTATTATCATAAATTTTTCATTTAACATACATTACAGATGATGACTCAATTGCATGCAGATTTTCTGACTTACACCACTGCTTGTGGTCTGATGGTGTCAAAAGGACCACTTGTGCTTTAAGGCAATAGGCCAAATTGACTTGCTTCATGTACTTCTGTAACCCATATGTTACACCAAGATTCTGCATATTCTAA
This sequence comes from Platyrinchus mystaceus, assembly GCA_035041135.1. Lineage (NCBI taxonomy): Eukaryota > Metazoa > Chordata > Aves > Passeriformes > Tyrannidae > Platyrinchus > Platyrinchus mystaceus. The sequence continues at coordinate 24,937,010 of JAWWLV010000045.1, forward strand.
GCTTTCATATAAAATCTTTTCCATGAAAAGAAAAATATTGTTTCTTTTTTTCATAGTTGTGAAGAAGACCTGCAAATGCTAACAGACTGTAAATGCCTAAAGCTGGAAACAGATGGAAAACTGGGCTTGGGAAGGCAGCAACTACTTCTCTTATTAATCTACCCCAATGTTGACATTAAAACCTAATGATGTCACTTTAAAACTTAACACTATGTTTTTTGGTAAACATTCAAATACACAAGGAAGAAAGTGTGAATTAAGCCCTCATAAGTTATAGTGGGGAGCAGAAGAGATACAAGACTGGAAAAAGGGGAAAAAACAGTATTGAAGAAATACTACAGTTTATGTAATGCATGAGAAGCAAATAAGAAATTAATTATACATTAAAAAAAGATAATGGAATGACAGGATTAGGAAATATTATAATGAGGACAAATGTTAGCCATAAATTTACATCTCAAAATAATAAATTTAAAATAGTTTAGATAAGCACATTACTTTGAAACATCTGATTCTAATTGTAGCTTCTTTTACAAATATTCACTTAATATCCAAATTATATTTTTTTTAAATGGTGCTTGTGGAAATCAGCTATTTATGACAAATATTTTCAATATTTCAGAAAACAGGCATCTGAAAGAGTAGGATGAACAAGTTCACCCAAAAGAAAAGATAACTTCATCTATACCTGTAGAAGGAATGCTCAATTCAGCAAGAGTGGATTTGTGAAATGGCACCACTGATATGCAGTATCAACATCAAATTCTATGTGGTTTGGGGTTTTTTATCCTGGCTGGCTGTAACGGGATCCCTACTGTCTGAATGGTGATCCCTGAATGCCTACTGTCAGATAAAGGACACCAGTTCCAGCATTGCTTGTCTCAAAGGAACAGAGACTGTGATCCCTGAGATGCCCCATAAAGTGGATGAAAGCTCAGTAAGAAAGGGTTATCGGGAAAATCACTCTTGAACCCAACTAAAACACCAAAGTAGGTGTGTTCTTGATTTGATTTTGCAATACTGTGCATATCTGTACCAAAAGCTGGGTGGAAAGGAGTTGTTGCGTGTGCTATGTGCTTCCCTGATGCGCTACTACCAGCCACTTCTTTCCATCTGCTCTTTCCTGGCTATGAAACTACTGGAAGAACCCTAAGAAGGATGCCTACCATTTGGTTCACCCAGATCTTCCTGGGGCAAAACTAGAGGGTGCAACTGGATGCAGATATTCCCTGCCTTGATGCAACTCGACATAGCCGTGCACCCCTGAAACACTAAAACACATGGTTTTTCTGTGCATGCCCTCTTCTTTCATTTAACATACCATGTTTTTAGCCCTGCTTCGGTGTCTTCTTTCACTCTTTTCCTGCACTGTTATCTGCTGACACATAACTACATCTCTGATAGTTTTTGCACTTCCACAAGACTCACACGGGAGCAGAGAACTAGCGTTGCTGGACCTTCTTCCACCCCTTTTCTCCTACAACTTTCTGTCTTTTTCTTTGGCTGCAAGTCAGTACAGTGGAGTCAGTACACCAACGGAGGGAGATGAGGCTTCCTGCTCAATCAGTACTAAAAGTAGTCCCTGGCAGGTAGGAGAAACCATGACAAAAGATTATTAGATCCAAGTCCCCTCATGTTTCTCTATCTATATTACAGATAGATACAATTTGGGAGCAGAGGAGTAAAGAACAAGGAGTGCAAAATGCTTGACGGTTATGCAGGAGTTGGACTATCAGGTTTAGCTGCCTCACAGAAGAGCTCCTTAGCAGCCTCCTGGGTAAAGGCATATGGTTTCCTCCCCCAAGACAGCACATGGGCTAAAAATAGAGCAGTAGGACAAGAAAGGGAGAGATAGTACAATTAGATTCCCAAAGGAGCTGAGAGATTAGTCTTGGTTCTTCATTTCAATACAACATGCTCCCATTCCAGAAGCCCCACTGCACACAGCTTGAGTTTTTGCAGGAAGAGAATTAACCTCTTCTCCTGGACATTTACTCAGACTCTGACTACTCAAACTGTTCGTACACAAAATTCTCAAGGGCAAAATATGCGGGCAGATGCAATTTTGAGAATGGCTTAATTTTAGAATTAAGCCTGGTTAGAAAAGAGATTTCACATGCCAGGAAAATGATGGCATTTGAGATATTAAAAAAAAAGAAAAGAAAAAACAAACAAGCAAAAAAAACCCTATGAAAACTGAGGCAGAAAAAAAGAGCTTTCAACTTTCTCCCAAGAATCATTAAAGAAATATGTTGTAATATTTTAAAATAATTTCTAATATCTTTTTGGTTAAAGTTATATCTATTTCTGTAGAAAACCAAATTAAATTTCAAAACAAAGCTGCTTGAAAGTAAATAATTTTCTAATTGACAAAGGGAAAAAAGGGATCTCCACCATTTCAAATAGCTTTCTTTTCCCTCCCTGTCATCCTGTCTTCTCATAAGAAAATTACCTAAAATTTGTTATGACATTATGAAAGCTTTGCCTGTGTACATGTTGGCCTATCTCTTTATTTGTCTTTCCATCTTTGTTTTTATTTAGCCCATAAGCTTTCTCAACATTTACTTTCCTAATAAAAGTAAATGTGACATGAAATCCAAACTGGCTTTAAATCACAGCAATAGTTTTGTGATAAACTAGAAAAGTTACACAGAATCACAGAATATGCTGAGTTGGAAGGGACCCAAAAGGATCATCGAGTCCAGCTCTTAGCCCTGCAAAGGATCATCCCCAAGAGTCACACCATGTGCCCAAGAGCATTGTCCAAAAGCTTCTTGAACTCTGTCAGTCCTGATGCTGTGACCACTTCCCTGGGGAGCCTGTTCCAGCACCCAAATATCCTCTGGGTGATCTTTTCCTAATAGCCACCCTAAACCTCCCCTGACACAACTTCAGACAATCCCTTGGGTTCCATCACTGGTCACCTCAGTGAAAAGAACAGTGTTTGCCTCTCCCCCTCACAACAAACTTGTAGACTTCAATGAGGTCTCCCCTCAATCTCCTCTTCTCCAGGCTGAACATATTAAGTGACTTCAGTTGCTCCTCATACAGCTTCCCCTCAAGGCCCTTCACCAACTTCACTGCCCTCCTTTGGATGCTCTATAAGAGTTATAATATCTTATAGAGCTTAATATAAGCTCTAATTAGATAATTAGATTAATTAATTAATCTATGGGACTTAATATTATATAATTATTAATTCGATAACATTAAACTCTATAAGAACTTATATTGCGGTGCCCAAAGCTGCACACAATATCCAAGGTAAGGCCACACCAGTGCAGAGCAGAGCAGAGCAGGACAATCACCTCCCTCGACCAGGTGGCGATGCTTTGTCTGATGCCCCCCAGGACACAGTTGGCCCTCCTGGCTGCCAGGGCACTGTTGACTCATCTTCAACTTGCCATCAATACGGACCCTCAGGTCCCTCTCCGTGGCACTGCTTTCCAGCATCTTGTTCCCCAGTCTGTGCAAACATCCAGGGTTGCCCCATCCCAGGTGCAGAATTGGGCACTTCCCCTTGTTGAACCTCATATGGTTGGTAATTGCCCAGTCATTTATTTCATCGAGGTCCCTCCGCAGGGTCTCCCTGCCTTTGAGGGAGTCAACAGCTCCTCCCACTTTTGTATCGTCTGCAAACTTGCTTAGTATCCCTTCCAGTCCTGCATCCAAGTAATTATGAAAATGTTGAAGAGCACAGGGCCTAGGATGGAGCCCTGTGGACCACTAGTGACAGGTCACCAGTCTAATTTTACCCCAATCACTATTTTGTTCAACTCCAGGGATTATAAAGTCTCCAGAATTTAAAAGTAGTTGATGACAATTCACAGCTTCAAGCTGTTCAGGACTTTATATCACAAAGGAGCAAAACATATTTATAAACCTACAGTGATGGGTTTCACTCGCTCTGAGTAATAACATAATTAAGAGCTCTAATAAAGCCCAAGGAGAGTCTTTATCCTAAAATTGTCTCATCTTCAAGATATCTTAATGACTTTTTGTATATTTGATTATTATTATCTTTCCTGAGACAGCCTGGCACTTTATCAATATCACTGCCTTTTCAATATTTATTATATTTTGATATATATATCAAGAAATACCACCATGCCACCTCCAAAGAGATTTACTAAATACAGTGCTAAGCTGACAAGACACAAACAATAAAGCAGGTGTTCATTTCTCACCAGGTCTATCCCATTCAAACCTCTCAATAAGAACCAGAGTTGCATCAGTTTTTAAACCAGAACATTTTAAAGAGACATTATGCACTTTTCCTCAGAATAGGCTAAAGCCTCATTGAACAATTTTTCATTGTATGCAAACGAGCACCATCTGATTAGGTCCTGAGGCAGCTTCACCTAGGTGTTCACAGGAATAGCAATGGGAGCTGGGGAAGAATATTTCATAACTGAAGTATATTTTCCCTTGGGGGACACCACCATTTGATTTTGACATTTATTTGTCCTATGCTGTAAAGGACAAAACTACAATTACACTTTTTTTTTTCTACTGTGCAGTGGGCACAGTGTCAGAAAAAATTAAATCAAAGGTAGATTGTTCTCACAAAAAGAAAAAACAAGCTTTAAAACCAAATTTAAAGAACATAAAGTTAAGTCACACTACATTAGAACAGCTTATATGATTGAAAATATGTATCATAAATATATTTTACAAATTACCAGTAAGCATAAAAGTAATAAATAGCCCTGCACTTGATTTTTCTTAGTTTATTATTAATATTATTCTCACTATTTAAATATTTTGCTTTATTAATATTCTTTATTGAGAGCATACAAACAAGATGGATAAAAAAATCAGTTGCTTGAGCTCATTTCTATTTTACCTGTTACAGTGTTTTTCATGTTTGGAGAAAGCTGATGCAAATTAATTGAATACAAGATTAAATAAATTATAGACATTATGACCCTTCATCTTGCATTTCAACCCTATACAAATCTATGTTTAGTATGTACTTTGTCATGTAACAAATACTTCTACTTTCTTGAATTCCACTGGCAAAATTCACACACTGTGTAAAGAAATTTATTCACCTTTTACACATAGCATGCCTGGAATTCACCAATGCTGAAAACAATTTATAATCTACTATTGCATGTTTCACTTCAAGGGTTCCCAAACTCACTGGACATAATTTTCTTAAATGGACCTACCTAATGTTTCCAGATAAATTTTAGAATAAAAGTATTAGATATCTAGTCAGAAAGTGACACATGCAAATCTGATCCAAATCTTAGACCAAAGTAGAACAGTCAAACATGTAATAATCTTCTTTCTTCCCGATGAATTTAAATGCGGTTGAATGTGAAGATTTCCTAATGTTTATAGGTCTCTAGTACATGAAATTAACATGCCCTATAATCTTATTGAACTACATTTGTTGGAATAAATAATAACAAACAAGAAGAAAATAAAATTAACTTACTAAAAAGATGAAAGGTAGCACATTAAGCCAAATTTTAAAAAAAATTATGCCTGCATTTGGAGTAGAGATAGGCTAAATTACAATGTCAGGTAGAAAGCAGACATGGTCACTTTGATCTCAATGAAGATACAACCTGATAGGAAAATAGGATGAGATGAAAACAAATACAATACATGAAAATTGGGAACCTTTTTCTAAATTTCATTTGATTTTGAATCTTTCATTCACTGCCGATTTAAGCAGTGGAGGTGAATCAGTAGAGGGGAGTGATGACTTCACTACTAGAACATTTCCTCCCCTCCTGCATTGGACTTAGTTGAAATAAGCACTGCAGCACACCTCTTTAAACACACAAATCCTGCTAAAAAAATAATATTGTTTGTATGCTTGAATTACACACTTGCATTGCAGATCAACATAGATCAACTAAGTCGCCAAAAAGAAAACAACGTATTAATCATAGGCAATAACCTACCTGAGATCTGGAATATGTGGGATTTATGAATTGCATGTACAAGAGACATTACACTCGAGTCATTCAAAGTGGATGCTCCCTATTTCTAGAAAGGATACTGAAGAAATAAGACTCATAGTAGTTCTTCATACCAGCCGTCCAAAAAAAGAGGCCACCTCTCAAGAGGTGGAAGGCCAGGTGATCTTTATATCCACTTACCGCTTAGCCCCAGCGCTGACTCTGATGACACTGTTAAAGAAACACTACCAAATTCTATGGAGATGTGGCTTTTTTGCAAAGCTTAATCAGTGAAGTTTCTTATACTTTTGTTGGATGATGTTGAATTGGTTTGTTAATAAATAGGCAACTTTTGAAAGGGCATCAAGCAACTTTTCTGATTATTAATAGCCTCCATTTTGTTCTTGGCAGTGCAATACTGTGCAAAGTTTCCTTATCAGGGATAGCTCTCAGTATGGCACGACACATTATGTGATAGACTGAAGTACAACCAGCTTCAGTTTTGGAATAGAGGAGGGAGATCACTGCTTGTTGTATATATTTATTTCTTTAAAATGTTGATACTGAAAGTATTTTTATAATCTATAAGTTCTTCCATAACAGTACATGCTTTCTACTGAAGGTTTCAAGATTTTACTGGATCTCCTAGAAAAATGGCTACATACTTTTATGATTTATAGAGCAAATTTAAAAAAAAACAACACGTACTTGCTTTTTAAAATGTAGTGCTTTACAATAGTATATTATAACATTTAGGACTTTATTACCAATGTTTTAGTGCAATAAAACTTCTAGTGATTCCCTGGCATGTCCTGTTCAGACTTAAATTCCTCATTTACATATCTGATGTTCCCCAAGAGACAGACAAGCTTCAAGTTAATTATCCATGTAGCTGTAAGAATTCCTGTTTCTTTGGTAAGAACTCTCTAAAAGAAAACTAACAGTTATTAAATATTACTTTGAGTTTCAAAAAGTAATCAAATTGCATTTAAAGAGGCACTAAAGAGGTACTTAAATTTAATATTCTTTGCAGACTAAATAATACATAAACCATGTACAACTCTTACATAATCCACAAATAAAATAACTGTTAAAAACTAACAACCAGCCCAGCCTCCAGTAATTTCAAGCACTACAAATACTCAGAAGCAAAAGGGCTCTTCAGCAGACCCTACACTACTCCATAACATAGTCATTTTACATGAAGGAAAGATTGCACCTATTGAAAGCAGTGACACATTCCTGACTGTTTCTGGTGGAGTAAGATTACATTACTAATAACTCATAAAAATGTGGAGAGAATCACGCTTTTTACAGAAAATAGCAAGTGAGACAATACATACTTCTGAAATGAAATGCAACAGTTCTACAGACACCAACACATCTCTTCTGTCTCACCAAACTACAGTTATAGGGAGGAGCAACAGAGAAATACTATAGAGTGTATATTGTCACTTGCAACCAAAAGCATCTTCAGAAAAAACAGCTTAACATATCATGGAAGAGAGAAACACAATAAGCAGCAAGCATAAAATGGGCTTAAATTCTAACTATTCTACCCAGCTTCCACTCACGTACTATCAAAACACCTTCAGTACAGTATTAGACAATAACTAATATATGTCATCTGCGCTCATTCTCTGTCCTCCTCAGCTTTAACTGTCAGTTTACAAGTACAAATATCAGGTGAAATAATTAATTTGAGTATTTTACAATTAATGAACATGTGCATCTATTTCCCAGAATCTCGCGGTGACTTGCATGGGAAGCAAATTCATTGACTGTCTCCAAATTATTACATACATCCTATAATTAAGTTACAATGAACGGAGTGTGGATGCTTTTCTATACACAGAAGACAACAATCTTATTCCACAAAGACCTTGCAGATCCTTCAAGAAACAATTAGACATCCTGCTACCTGTGCTTAAAAAAAAAGAAGGTTGAGGGCAGAGTAGTCTTTCTTCTGTTTCCTACAGCGCCAGTGCTCACACATTCAAATGAAGCCAAACAGTGTTAAGCCATGAAGCAACATGCACATACCTTGTAAAAAGCTGGTATTCTTCCCAGCAAAATGAAGTGGGAAGAGTTGTGTCTGACGTTTTACAGAAAGGCACTTGTTAACAAATTTCTGTTACTTTAGATTCTCAGCATTTCTGAGTACAAAGTGAAAAGCACTAAATAAAATCATTGTCACTATTCTGCCAGGTTAAGACAGAATAGGATACATACTGATGTCATCTGTGCACACATTAAGCTCTGAGGTAAAAAGCATTAAAGTGAGAACAGAAAGAAGACCTAATTTTTACATGTCAGCCAAGAGTCTTATATCATATTTAGAAAACATGTCTGATATTTTCTGGCACTTTGTATTTGATCAAAGTTTTGATCTAATGTGATAAAGACAATCAAAACTCAGTAATGCTCACAGACTTCAGGAATGAAAATCTTGTAGTCCTTAGGCAGACAGTGCTGCCACTGCCTTCAAAGAAGACAATAGAAGAAGACCTCAAATAGACAAAGTCTATTGTCACTCTGGGATGATGCCTTCTGGCTGAAACACAAAACAGTGTTGACAGACAACTGCATAATAGTAATTTTAAGGTCTCCTCACTCAAAAGGAGAGTTAATGAGTAGTAGACCTTTAAGGGTGTTTTCAGAACGGTATGGAACTTTTTCCTGCAGGACCCTCTTCTGAATTGGGGAAATCTTAGCCTATGAAGCTTTCTTTCTATCACTTGCTTCTATAGGATTGAAATACAATGCAAAAAATTAAAAAAATTACAGAAACTGCCTTCTAAGATACAAATGGTTCACAATGCACTGCTCTGAAATATTTCAACCTTTCTTTCCTTCCTTTTCAGTTTTTTCCCTCAGCCTTCCTATTTCTAGCAGAACCGAGAAATAATTATGGGATGAGTGGAGCAAGTATCAGTAATGAGGTAGGCTTTGCAGTTTGATCTGAACAGTTGCCTAGGTGAAGTTCAAAGAACAATGCAGACCACTAGAAGATTTGCCACTAGAAGATTTGTCTCAGAAATAATGTCTTGTTTAAAGTACGGCTTTAGACCAGAGATACAAAATAGTGAGAGGAAGGCATAGTCCTGGACTATTAGAGTGAGGTTGTTTGAAAAAAAATTAACTCCAACCACAGAAAAAAATGAAACTAATAAAGAAAAAGTGCTTCCAGGTTGTATTTTATTTTTTAAATCTAAACATTAGCATATCTTCTCTCTTCACATTTAAGTCCTGCGATGAAAAGTCAAACTTTGCAGGACCAGAGGACTGAATTAAGTAAGGAAATACAGAGAAATTCAACAATATAGAGCCATGTCAACAGATGCTTTCAAACCAAAAAAAAAATAAAAGAAGAAATACAATGACTGTCCCTGTGTATTGGGTCTGGTTGAGCTGGATTTCATTTCCCCATAGCAGCCCTCACAGTGCTGTGTTTTGCATTGGTAGCCAGAAGGGTGTTGATAACACACCAGTGTTTTGGCTACTGCTGAGCACAGCATAAGCACTGTAACATTCCTTCCTCAATCAAGGGCAAGATCCTGGGAGGGGGCACAAGTAGGCCAGCTGACCCAAAAGTGACCAAAGGCACAGTCCAGACCATATGATGTCAGCTCAGATATGAAAGCTGAGGCAAGGAGCAGGAAGGCAGGCATTCATTGTCTCCAATGGCTGAGGAACCGTCATGCGTGCTGAAGCCCTACTTCTGGGAAGTGGCCAAGTAGAGAATAAACTGTGTTATCTTTTGTTTCGCTTTTGTGCACGCAAGCTTTTGCTTTGCTCCTGCTTTCATAAACAGCCTTATTCTACCTAACCCATGAGTTGTTTTCCATCTTAGTCTCTCTCCTGTCCATCTGGGAAAGGGAGTGATAGAGCATTTGGGTGGGCACCTGGCGTCCGGCCAAGGTTAACTCACCACACCTAGAAAAGAAGATAGGAAATTAAGAGCCTCTTTTATCTTGGTCTGGATGAGGACCAGGAGTGACTACAGCCAGCACTCCCATTATCTCAAATACAGATCCAATAGCTAGCAAGAGAGAATCTATTTAAAAAGGTAGTTGTGAAATAATCTGTTTTTCAAAGAAGATGAAGCTACCTACTTGCCATGAAGATTGAAACTGGAATTTCTCTAATCAGATCAGTGTATAATTGCCTTTGGATTCTTACCACTGTTTTAAGTCCACGCAATATTATTTCACATGAAGAAACTGAAGCTAAACAGAGCTCTCTATGCTATGGATCCTATTTATGACAATCTTGATCCTGCAATGAAATGAGTTCAGACCTAGACAGAGAACATTCTTGGATCTGCAACTAAATATCTGTTATGAAAGCTCCTGATTAATAAACACTAGGTTCCATATTTGTACCCTTGCATCATTCCCAAGACCATATCCCATCACATCATTCACAGCAAAACAAGATTAAGATCTGAATTTGTACCACAGCACTACATTTTTTATTTTTATTTTTTATTCACCACTTATTGAGCTTGTGTGGTACAGAGCTCCCAACTTCACTGTTTTGTGCTTAACAAGAATTGGAACATCTTGTGCTATATTTAAATTTACAGAAATGTTGATGGCACAAATTTTCTCACACTTCTTTATAGTATGTGAGATTATTTGGACACCACACGTAAAAGGCAAAGAATACATCCTGTCTCCTCCTTGTGGCACAGTGAGAGGAGAGGTGATCAATCAAAAAGGGGCTCAGAGTCAGACAAAATGGCCGTATGGTGCTTCAGTGTTCAAATTATGTGTGTTCTTTAAAAAAATTGAATGCTGGATAATGATTTTCCACACTGCTATACTACAGGTAAGTTCAAAAGCAGTCATTGTCAGTATGCTGATTGATGTAAAGCTTTCAGTCTCTGGGGGGAAGAGTATAGCACTTCCTACTGCTTGATCCATAAAGCAGCATTTACTGCAGCCCACCTTCCTGGTCTGTGCTGCATAATACATTGCCAGATTATGGGAGTTAGGGAATTAAAAGAAAAAGAAAAGAATGGATGAAAAAGCCCTGACCCCCTCCTCCACAGGTGAAATATGAGTCCCTGCCTCGGGGTATTGGAAGTTGACACTAATTGCCATCCAGATACCCACTACTGACATTCACCTAAATATTTCCCACTTCTGGCTGATCAACCAACATAAAATTTAATTGAAAAAGTTTTCATTTAATGTTTGCATCCTGTGATGACTAGCTGGGACTGGAAGCATTTACTATCAGAACTATGGTATAAAAAGGGAGAATAGCACTGTGTGAAGGAGGCCAAGTAAAAGGGAAGAAATAAGAAGGGGGGAAAAAAGGCTCTTAACGATACACACTTCAAGTTTCTTTTACTAAGAACCAACAACTTGCACTTCAAGTGATACTTCATGTGCCAGGTACTGTGCCAGTTGTTTGATTCTGTATTTGCTACTTAGTGATCACTGTGTGGATTTTTGTAGGCATTTTCTTAGGCTGTTGAACAGAAACCTGCAACACTATCCACAGATAGGAAGGGGAAAGCATTATTGATCTGTGTCTGCTTTGATGTGCTGCTTTCTGGGAGTGAAAACCAATCTGTTACAATCATATGCTGCACAGTCTGAATTATATTGAGGTTCCCATCAATATATAGAATATGTGGGAGCAAATAAACAGTAGTCACAAAAGAAAGACTTGACCAGGTTATTAACCAACTCTGGGTGTTGAAAAAAGAAATTCATGTGGGATCCAGAGAGGTCTCATTCTTAAAGACCTTTTTGGGACAAAAATACAAGAAAGGAAGCTTTTGATATTGGAGACCATGCAGAGAAGGTAAAGAAGAGGATTTGGGCTTTATGAAGCCTTAAAGTTACTTCTATAATGATAGTCTATTTGGAATAAAAATACCCCATTTAAAAAAAAAAAAAAAAAAGAGTGAAAGCAACTAACATTCAGAACTTGCAAATCTTGTTGGCAGCCTTAGAGATATTTTCTATATTACAGTTGTACCCAAAAAGGAAAGTACAGAGTACAGAGCATCAAAACCCAAAATCCTTTCTCAAAAGTGTTTATAATCCAAGAGAAGAAAAATAAGCACAAGCAGTAATCAGAGAGAAAGATTCAGAGGCAATTATTAGAAACAAGGGGAATAATATCTGAAAGTAAACAGATTGATAGTGTTGAGCAGATAACATTCTCCCTACTTCCTTAGAGCTTGCCACCATCTGCCTATCAGGCTCCAGGCAAGGCAAGCATGCAAAAGGGATTATTGGTTACAAACAGGGATAGATGCCAAAATGGGTTTGGCCAAAGGCAGGAATAAGTGACACAATGAAATTTATTAGGAACCAAAACATTCCTGGCAATGATTAAAAGTTTAACAACAAAGACAAAACACAGGTGTGTGTCTTACAGGTTTAAAATATGTTTGGATATGATTCGTCAGTAGAACAGGAAAAAAGGCCAAATATATATTAATGACAATAGTTTAATGGAAGCAGAATTACATAGGCCTAAGGGAAATATGAAAATATTGGAGGGTGGAGTCAAAGGGAGCTTAGTGAATATCACGGCATGGCAAGCACATGTACTAGAGCGACAAAGCAATATAAGGACCATCTATTCATTTTGCTTAACTCATCCAATGCGTCTTTTCAGCGTGCAAAGGTAGAAAACACAAATAAATGAAACAAAACATTAAAGGCAACTTCAGTACCCTAAATACTACCAATGCATTAGAATATCTGGGATAATATATCCTCTTCTGGCAGAAGACTCCTAACCATGAAGTCAAACAGATTACCTGAGAATTTTTCAAATGCACTTGACATCTACAATGAGACACCTGAAATATTCTCAAAGAGTCAAAAATATATTTTCTCACCAAAAGTACCAGGTAAACACTTTCATAAACACAACCACCAACACAAGATTTCTTTAATATTTTTATTCCACTTATTTAACTCTGTCAAAATATCTTCAGGTGGAGTTTTTAAAGAAAAAGACAGGTTTCAGAGATTGGGCTGGTGACTCTGGACATGGGTAATTTCCCTTGCAAATGTAAATAACCTTGACCTAAAAAGTTAGATGTAGAAGAGTATACTGCATAATAAAGACAGAGAACCCTGAAGCAGGGCCATAACTTTAATTATTTGGAGAGGTTTATGAGAATCTTCTGTTCTTAGGGTTTCAATTTTTCTTTGGAAGAGTAAATAAAATTAACTCAATTTCCAGCTGTGGACAGATTGTGGGCAGATAGATAATTACCCTGCCATACCCGTGGGTAGCCAACTTCCCCCACTGTTCAGTAGCATTTGAATTGTTTGGCTTATCTCTCACTGATTTTGACTTTGTTGAGAAGAATGCAGGTGACATTTATCTCTTTACACAAACATATATTAGAAAGCCATTTTTAGAGATGTAGGTTAAGTGAGGGACCATTAGGCACACATATGGGCAGACATATTATAGCAATTTTAGTAACAACAAAGATCAGAAGGGAATTGTTACATTTGGAGAGAATGTGATTGAAAATTAAAGGATAAAATCAAGTATGTGTCACTATTCTCTCAATGCTAAAAGAAAGCGGGAAAATAATGACCTGTAATTCCAACAGGGAGCAAAAAGAATCAAACCTTCTACACCCCATACCCCTCTTTTGATTTCCACATGAAGCCATATACTGAATAAATTCCTGGAACAGTTCTGTCAAATTTCCTATCACCGTAGCCAGTTATTAAATACTTGAGTTCAACAAGAGAAGTGAAAAATGAGTTTTACATGAAAAGTATTTTTGTATTCTCTTCACACAACTGCTATGTAACCAATAAGAGCTGGATTAATCCATATCACAATGACTTAATTTTAATATTATACCACTTAAAGTGCTACAAAAAGTAGGTAACTGACCCCAATCAGGAGATCCAGAATGTGTTACCTGGCACTGACATAGAACATGTTCTACAGTCAACAAAGTGAAACTACTTTGAAGAGAGAACAAAAACCCCAAGGTTGGCTACAGTTGGCCAGGATCAGGGCTGTGTCTGAACTTTGGCCTCTTGCAAAAGCTCAGTTGTGGCTCTGCCTTCAGGCTCCAGCCCCAGACCTGATGCATGACCAAGCATGGGCATTTTGCAAAATATCTTAGTGACTCTGAGCACTCAGAGAAGAGTAATGCTCCAGGTTCTCCTCAGCTTAAGGAGATTTGATCCCCAAAATGCTATGCCCAACAAGAGTGCCCTACTCAAACTAGAGCTAACTGCAAGAGTAAAAGAGGCTAATGAGAAGATTCTCTCTAACCTTCGTTTCCAGCCTGGGCCACTGTGTAGAAAAAAGGGTAAAAATCTTGAAGCCAAAAGACAATACAGAACTGAGAGTCTAACTTTGAAGTCTGTGGATAAGTGGAGAAAGGTCCACCTATGTATAGATAGGTAGAGTCCACTACCTACCCATTCA
>JAWWLV010000045.1:24951469-24980539 GCA_035041135.1 Platyrinchus mystaceus
GACATCTGAGAGCTGGTTTTGACAGAAATATTTCCAGCATTAATTGTGGCATTGTAGGTAAAATGTGGAAGACTTAGCGCAGACTCACAGTCAGTGCACAGTAATAATTCTTGCCACACATTATTTTTGAGCCACTGCTGCCCCTATGCAACGTGTTAAAACAACGAACTTCTAAACCCAACCAGGAAATGTCACAAACATGACTGCTCCACTCCTCAGCACTCAGAAGTGAGTCAGGGCAGGCCTGCGGGAGACTTGAAACTAGTGGTGAAGTACAGCAGCAAGGCAAGAGAAGCCTCAGAGGTTTAAACTCTCACACTTCTGTCACTGTAACTTGGTCTGACTCCGAGCCAGCAAACACTGGTAGCTGCTGCTCTTTCTCATGTTATCTGTAAACACGTGTGCCCTGTGCATTTAGCGGGTTCTTTTTTAAAGGAAAAAAAATCCACAAAAAATACCCTGTGTTTTTTCAGGTTAGGAAAAAACTTGTTGTTCTTGTATTGTTTTTTAACCACAGATTTTATTTCATCAGGCTTTTTTTTTTTTTAAGTTGTCTTACAATATTGTACACCACCACAGTTGAAAAGAAAGTGAAATGGATATGTACATGTGGCATATATGGACCACAAAAATTCTGTGCATGAGTTCTCTGCTACTCAGTTTACATGGACAATAAGGATAATAGAATTTCCACAGCTTTTTCACCTTTCATACCCATTCCAGATTCTTTAAGAGTCTCTGAGGGACTAGTTTAAAGCATAATATTTAATGGTCCATAGAAAATACAAACCCACTAATCTGATTTTAAGTGCCCACCTACTTTGATACATAAAGCTATTTGAAAATTATTTTTTAACAGAACATATATGATACTATTGTGAATGATCACAGGGATTTTGAAAGCACAAATTCAGAATGTCTGTTATGTGCAATCCTTGCATAGATGGAGGCAGAGATGCTCTCTGCTCCTTATTTAAGGTTGTCATTAACATAAACAAAAGGTAAATATTTTGAGATTACTCCATTCCCCTTCTGTCCTTAGGGGTCAGAGTCTGTGAGCACCTGATTCAGTTAGAGAGGGACCCAGACTCCACTAGAACCAAACTATAGCATCAAGTACCGGCACTGCAATATGCTGAATGGTTGGGGATATCAAGGGGTAAGATTTAAGTTTGAAGCAAATCTTGTTTGGCAGACTGAGTTCATCTCTACTATAAGCTCAGGTTCAAATATACATTTATTTTAAAAATTATGGCAGAGTACATACACACATGAAAACATTTAGGATGCATTGGTTTTGCTTTATGTGTCTTCTGAATAATACAGTATTTCCTGTATTTATAGTAGAAAAACCTACAAACATAGTAGTAAATGAAATAACACACAAACCTCACTTTACACAGACTTTGTTGTTTTCATAAAAAATGAATCCTCTAACAAATTAAATATTTTATGTTTCTTTAGACCTAAACAATAATAACAAGTTCTTCTGTGGGCTAAATTCTGAAATAGTTAGAAGCTAAATTGTTTTATCAATTGCTGAATCACCTGAAGCTGAAAAGATCATGACCAAATGTCTTGCTCTTCTACCATTCACACCATAACTTAAAGGATCAGTTTTATATACTCAAAAGAAACTCCCTGCCCTCACAGGTCCAAACCTTCAAGCTAACTCTTCTCATCTGGCCCTGATTGTTACAGGTCAGGGCCAAGTTGTGGATTTAAATGCAGGCATTTATAGTTTAGGACAAAGTCATTCCTCACTTCTCAGAGTAAGATTTAGCCAGAAATTATTTTATTCAAAACAAATCTGATAAAAGGGAGAATGACAAGAATGAGACTTGGCTCCTCCTTCCACAAAGGATGCTTCCTCCCTTGCAGAATCCTCCTCTCCTTTTCCCTCCCTCAGTTTGACAATTGCAGAGTGCCAAGACATGGAAATCATCCTTCCACTGGTGACATCTGTCTCCCCAAAGAGCTCGGGAGGCAGTTATTGCTTTGGAGTCTGTCATATGATTAGGTGAATATCGAACAGTCTGGGACTTAATTTTCTTAATGTCAGTTCCTGCGGCTCACATTTGACTGTCTGGTGTCCTGGTTTCAGCTGGGGTAGAATTAATTTACTTCCTAGTAGCTGGTACAGAGCTGTGTTTTGGATTTAGGATGAGAATAATTTTGATAACATGCTGATGTTTTAGTGGTTGCTAAGCAATCTTTACACTGAGTCAAGGACTTTTCAGCTTCTCACAAAACCCCACCAGTAAGGAGGCTGCAGGCCACAAGAAGATGGGAGGGGACACAACTGGAACAGTTGACCCAAACTGGCCAAATGGGTATTTCAGACCATATGACATCATGCTCAGTAGAGGTAGCGGGAGGAAGTGTCTATGTGGTGTTTAGCTACCTGCTAGGTTGCACCACAAGAGTTGGAATTAATACTATGTGTGATTTTATATTCATTTTTTGTCTAAAAAAAGGGAAGAAAAAGGCTTAAATAAATTTATTTATTTATAGAGCTTTTAGTTTAGGAATGCTTTCTCTTACATTTATTGTATGGTATATCCATAACTATCAGTCAGCATTGTCCATTTTTGCATCTCCTGGAAATATTGAGTTCTCATTAAGAAAAGGCTGATGCTTATGAACATGTAAGAAAGCTTTACGTGCCACTTCTTTGCAAACAGAGACTTCAGAACACTTTCATTAATGAACCATAAATTAAACAGATTTTTTTAAAATAATAGCTCTCCTAAGAAATAGCATTGAAAAGGAGTAGTGATTAATATCAGAAAACAGTCAAAAGAGTTGAAGAAGTTTTAAGCATTATCCTTTTCAGTATGTCTATCAATAGAAAGCTGACAATAGTATTATTGCTATTTACATATTGGTAACACACTGGTATGAATTTGCATAACGTATTGTAGTGCTGTGCTCTAGGGACTTGCATTGTAACATATTGGTGCTTAATGAACTCTGAAAAAATTGATTTTCCACAGAGTAAATTAAGGAATGCATTATAGCTGTTAAAGCAATCTTAAGGGAAATCTGAGGCTTCCACTGCAGCACCGTGCTTAGTAAGTAATAAATTACATGTTATACTTATTTGCCTTAATTCATGCTAATTTTGTCCAATTAATGTATCACAGTAATTCAGAAGCCTGTCACAGGAGAGCTAATTATTTATTGGATTTTTGTGTTCAGCTCCCTAGGAGTCTACTAGCAAACAAACTTGCGACTGTCTTTCCGTTAGGTTCACAATGACATTCTTATGTCTTACTGGGGAAAGAAAAACAATGTTCTTCTTTTTTTGTTTCAGTTATAAAAATTGATCATTATTCATTTAAGCTAGTTTTTTGTTTACAAATTGGTGTCACATGATGAAAGACTGCCTTACAGTTAGGATGAAATCCAATGGTTTTCCTGTTCTTGTAAATTCCTGAACATGACATAATTCTTATTAAAAACCATGGTGGTACTTTTCACAACCTGAAAGACTCTGCCAAGTGTGTGTAAAGTTCAAGAAAAAACCACTTCCTCTTTTCACTGAAACTTGTTTTTCAAAATCCATTGGCTTGAAAAATCACAACATGCCCGTAGCAATTGATACTATTTCAAAAAAACCCATATTTTTAACTGTGGCAGAATGTTAATTCACAGCAAAAAAAATGAATTATTTATGAGATTAATTTGTGCAATTCATACCTATAAATAATATGGCAGTTGCTAAATAATTTGCACAGAGTGATAAGATGCAGACATCACTGTTAAACAATAAGAGAGTCACCAGCTGTGAAATACCCACTATCTGCTGGCATTCTGTCATGCACAAGCATTTACAGAAAATTATTTGTTGGGGGTAGAAAGTATTAGATCTGATACTTGGCTTCTTCTCATGGGTAGCGGGAGAATACTTGTCAGTTGATTACTGTCTTCTACCCTATGTGAAGTGATATTTCTTTAAATGTATAATGCAAAGTGATGTTACCAGCAGGCTACATAAAATCATGTGAGGTAACCTGCCATAATATGATGCACATGACCGACTGTGTCACAAATTTAAAGAGACTTATTTTAGGAGAACTGGTGAGAAAAAATATATTACCCCTACTCCTTTTCAGTCAGTTGCCATTGATCTGTGTTTGCCTATAGCCAAATGAATATCTGGTAGTTCAGTAAACGTCCCTGAGCAATATACGATCTTATACTTACTGTAGATATTATTATCACTTAAATAGCATCTGTCATGTACTTGTTTTCTGTCTAGTACTAGTTTTCTACCATTGTTTTTCAATCTCTTTCTTCCTAGCAAGCACACAAAAGCTCGTCAAATAACTAATTATCCAGTCCTTGTTCCATGGAAAACAGTTCTTTACTTGTTTATGGCATTTAAAATTTGAAATTGTTTTCTTCACTTTCTTCCTTAACTTCTCCATTCTGGAAAATATAAAGCCTGCACTTAAATGTTAAGCATGTCTTAAATCAAAGTCAGTAGAGATAATGACTGAGTCTTCCTCTTAACTACAGGCTTTATTTTCAAACTGCATTACCAGGACATTCCAGACAAGGGACGGAGTATGTACACACCTTCCAAGGGTAGAAGCACGTATGGCCAACCATACTATGAAAACACGATGGCTGTTTTATGAATGGTTCAGAGAAAGGGGGTGAATACAGAAATCTCAAGAATCGGAAGAAAAGACCTTATGACAATGTCAGAAAACTATTCCTGTCAGCAAATGTATCATTTTTGAAAGCCCACGTGCCTGAAAATATTCCTAATTTTTCCATCTGTCAATCCTTTTCTCTTATGAGTACGCTGCATCATTGCCTATATGGAGAAGTGTAAATAGTCTTTTCTCATGAGCCAAAACCCATCCAACTGGACACACAAAATCATCTTAAACATTAATGATATGGAACAGGTGACAGAGGGCCTGAATTTGAAAGATGCCACACTGTGGATGGAGAGAATGGTGAAAAGCCTGAAAAGTTAAAACAGGATTTGAAATTCCTAGTTGGAATGAATGTTTTAAAGTGCCCGTGCTTACTACCTTGTTAAGCTAATATGTTTGCTTCTGCTAGATGTAGCAGAAATTTATAAGCTAACTTTTGTGTTATTTTAACCTAATATAGAAACTTTTTTAAAAAAAGAGCACAATAACAAAATACCCTTGGAGAGGGAAGTCTGGAGATAAGGAATGAGATACTCATTAGAGACTCCATTTGTAACAGAGACTATGCTTGCTCCTTCCTCCTTCAGGCCACCTTCCTGTAGAGCCCAGCTGCACAAAGAAGGTAGGGAAGAACGGTATAGTACTTTCCTTGTGCTTCTTTTTGGTTGTGCCATCTAATAAGGGCCTCTCTTTAAAATCCTCTTCTTGCTATAGAGGCAGCTGAGTTTCTGCTAGATATTTCCTTGGGTTATTTTCTGGTCATTCAGAATACGACAAAAGAAATCAAATTTCAAACACCTTTTTGTACCTCAGAAATGTATGGAAAACTTGAGTCACACAACAGCAAGTGGCAAGACTGCTATGAACTTCAGCAGCCCAAGAGTTGATCTGCAGCCCCTTGTTACACTAAACATCTGCAGATAATAATTTCTGGATCTGTAACTTTTGCTACATTAATGTATTTCATCATTCGTCCTGACATGTGAAACATTCTGACACTCCATTTCTTTCCAATGCAAAGAAAACTTCTTTCTCCTGGAAAGTCTTTGTCTGACTTCTTTTCCCTCCCAGGCCCTCCTGCCACCTCCCTGGCTAAGATCCATCAGCAAAGGGTTTCATATCTACCTTTTCAGACTGCCAAAATTTTAATGGTCTTTCATCACCCAAAAAATTAAGAAAGGCTTGTTGCTACAACTGCGATTGCCAACTTTCTACAAAACTGTTTCTTGGAAATGGTGGTTCTATATGTAAATAGAGGACCTGCAATAATCATCTTCAGAACTATAGTTCAATAAAATGACTTACAAAGAGGCCCATTGCACAAGTGATGCCACCTGATGTGCAATTGACCCTGCGGTCCATTGGAGGGTTGCACCTCACCTGCTGCTCACACAAAACTCCTTTTTCCAGCATACTACTGCAGTTCACGGCAGTATTTTTTAAGTGTTTTATGCTGTTCTGCTGAAATTAACAGAGGACCAGTTTGAGGTCTTCAGGTGAAATGTGTGATAGAAATGCAAATAAACTACTAGCTTACTATTTGATGCAGAGACTGCTGCATAGCTCTGCCTAGCTATTATATGTACTTTCTATGCCTATAAAAAGTATGCACTCAGAGATTAATAGATGATGGTTTTATAATTCTTAAATCCTTTTTTTGATATCCTAAACTTGTAGAGCCTTCAGACATTTTGTTCAGTAGATTTGTAATACTTTCCTACTTGAAATAAAAAGAGCTTCAATTGGCAGTGTTTTAAATCCAAACATTTAAGGCATTGATTTTACTTAGTTTTTCTAAAGTAACTCCTTTAGGAAATTGAGTGCTACATTGCTAATTTTAACTTTATTCATTTTAAAACACTCCAGGATCCTAGCACAAAGGGCACTGTAAAAATTGCATTGTGCTGTATTAGGTTTCAATAGGATGAGTTATAGAACTGTTTGAGACTTTGAATTTCCATAATTTAGTTATTATAATCCTTATAATACTAAAGGTTTCTTATGTATGTAGTTTATGTTTGGAGTTTTTTAATAATCTTAATTTCTAAGAAATATCGACTATACACAGTCTGTAACTAAAGCTTTATAATATTTTCTATTGCAATACATCTGTACCAAAGGATTTTATAGAACAGTTATTCACACCTACAATTTAAAATGTAAACGTTCATGCCTAAATTACAGTAGAAATTAATTTTTTCATTCAATGAATATCTACCACATTTCCAGTGTTGATTAACCTGCAATAAGATTTTTCTTTTGCAGTACAACAAATATGTTCACTTTGTAAAAATTTGAGGACAGCATGCAAAAATCTATCTGAATATCACATAGTGAGAGTAAGTGGATGTGTATTCAGAGTAAACAGTGCAAAATGAAACAATCTGTAGGCATTTTAAAAGATTTTTTTGAAAGAGATTTGGATGTTTATGACCTACTGCAGCACAATTAAATATACAATAAAAACACAACAAAGACTGTATTCCTTTTCTTTTGATGATTATACAAATTTATCCTGAACTACTTCATTGATTTCAGAAAAAAATTGTTTGTAATGCTTTAACTTTTAAAAGAATAATGTAATTTCATAGATGTATTTTTCTCATAAGAATGCCTTAAAAAATAGATGACATAGTATGAAAATGTGAATGATGCTGCAGATCCTGATTTTTCCTCTCTTTTTTCCAGCAATTTGTCTCAATATTATGTATAATCTAGCATTCACTGGAAATGACAAATATCTAACACAAGCGAGCATAGAAATACTTTAAAAGCAATAAGCAAAATACTCGAAGTTGAGAGGAAAAATAATAAAAAATATCCAAACAGGTAAACATTGTCTTTGGAAGAATAAATGGAACATTCTTAACTGCTTTTTCAAGATCAGTGGAAAATATTGGGGTTTTTTCCTGCTGCCTCTCAACACAGGGTAATTTGTGAAAGGATAACTTAATGTAGAAAAAACAAGGTAGATGAACTTAAGCAACATTTTAATAGATATACCACCAAACTTCGGCAGTTCATTGGGGAGGCAGATCAATAGAATGTATGTTATCACTAACATCAAAAGGAATAGAACTATCACAGAAAAAAACACCCCAAACTATTTAAAAATTTAAAGCATTATCTCTGGCATTTTTATTCAAAGGGTTTTTTTTGAACAACTGTGTTTGCTTGCACACTTCTTTGACAATAAAAAGTTTCCACAAACTCTACCCTCATGCTCAAAATACTACATAAGATTTTTACATTTCACATGTAACTAGATTTGATACGTACTTCAGTTCTGTTTAAAATACATACACATTAGTGATTAGAAGTCAGCTTTAATGGAAAAAGCAATACTGCTGTCATCCAAAGGAAAAAAAAAACCCCAAAGTCAGTCAATGATACACATTTTTACTTTTATGTTCTCTATATTAAAGTACATGTTTATCACAATAAATCATGTTCTATATAGTATTAATTTTGTGTTATCTTCCTGAGTCATATCCAAAAGAAACTGAAATCCATGGTTATTTTCTCAGTGGTCTTATATTTCTTGGAGCATGTCTTTTGTATATTTCCAGTGTATCCTTCATTCTTATACTACAGATCCACCTTTTTCCTTCCTCCCTGAGAACAATGCAGTTTGTGGGTTTATCATTGCCCAGTTGCTCAGTGCTGCAGTACAGTAGGCACTTTCCTGATGAACTGAAAGTGCAATGTGTGCTAACTTGAATAGCACAGGGCCTCTAAACACCTTCACCCTACAACACATTTATGGTGAAATATGGCCTGATGGCCCAAGAAGATTGTGAAGGAGAGCAGTCAGTAGCAACAAGGCAACACAAATCAGAAGGATCCCCTCAAGTCACAAATGCATGTAACATTCACATCCTGCTGTTCTTCTGAGATAGTAAGTTGGGGAAACCAGAATTTCAGAGAGCTAATAACTGCAAATTTGTTACTATTCTATGATAATCAGGAGGTATAATTATAATATGTTCTACAGCTTTAACTTTAAAATAGTCTGATTAATCTAAATTAACTTAATGTAATAAATTACTTACTTTTCCAGTAGTGAAATCTGCAGTGGGTTAGAAAAGAATAAAACTGTTTCACAGTTCTTACAATCTGTACAATGGTTGTTTTCCTATTTAGAATATAGAAATTTACATACAAGTGGGAAATGTTTCTCATCCCTGGGGAGAACAATTTACATTAAAATATCCTCTTTGTCAAATGAAAAGTCAAAATTTTGTTTATCAAGCAGAAAAGAAAGTTATCTAAACAATGCTTTGCTTTTTCCATTAAATGAGTTTTGAGTTTTACTTATAAGAGTTGTTTTTATTGAACAAAAAAATCATACAAAACAAACAGTGTTTAAAATAAAATAATTTATGTTGGCTGAATTTAGCATTTTTAATATCCTAATTAGGCCTGAAGTTCCATTCATCATGGTTATTTTGGACAACTCCAACTATTTTCCCCATTGGGATAGGAATACAGGCTAGAATACTGTAACAAATTCACTGAAATATATCTGTAGTCAGAATTAGTCAGAAAATTTATCCCATGGAAAATTTCTAGTAGGAAACAAAACGTAAGAAGTGGAAATATTTTCATATAGAAATCCTGCCATATTGTCTGACGAGTTGTCCTCCAAGTCTCCTTTGTTGGGAGAGTGTTGCATGACCAAGACATTATACATACAATAGTAGCCTTTCTTAGCTAAAATGACTGAAGAAAATCCCCAGAAGATGTGATATAGCTAGGCAATGCAGCTATCCATTTATCAGTAGAGAGACAGGGAAGATAACCTACCGCCCTTCTAATCTCCATACTAAAAGTGCTGGAGTAGCAGCATTCCAGCTTTCTGACACATGATTCTCATATTCTTTTTTAATACAAAACCCAGATCTCCTCCATGAATGAAGAAATGGGTTTAGGTCACCATCTCAGCTGGCCATTGAAAACAAAAACAAACAGTGAAATAGAACTTCTCACAGTCCTCTGACCCAAGACTCTCCTCATGTGTCTTCATGACGTCTTCATAGTGGGAGCAGCAGTCACCTATGAGCCGTAATTCTGCTAAAACCGGACACATAAATTTCACCCAAAGTGCCTGTATCTCTCAATGGACTCCAAAAAATTCTGGGGTAACTCATTCAGACATGGATCTACAGCACTAGGTAAGATCAATCCTGGCTTTGGTCCTCAGTCACACACTGTACTAGAGGAAGGAGAGAAAAGAAATGGGAAAATGACTTTTCTTGGATTAGGAAGTTACTTTTTCTATCACTCCTGTGCTCTTTTTGTCCAGGCCTTGTTGCTCTTTCATGTATCTATTTTAGGAGACTTTCACACCATTTTCTGAAGAGTGGTGAAACAGAAATTTTCAGTCCCATCTCCTCTCTCTACGTCCATGTACCTCCCACAAAATTTCAGCAATCAAAGCTACACTTATGTTTTGAAAAAGAAAACAAAACATTCTAGTTCTGAATAGGGATTTTAGTTCAATTTCCATGTTCAGTTCAGTAAAGTAAATTATAAAATATAGTATGTATCTTTTGACATATTTCTGTAATTCTAATTAATCTAACCATATTGGTATTTTTTAAATAATAGTTTCAAAAAATGCCAATCTGTGGTCTGTAATCACATACCAAGTATAATATTTTAAATTTACATGGACTTCTTCAAAGTCAGTGGACTCAGTCCAGAGTAAATGACAAGAGTCTACTCTGTGACCCTAACTTTCTCCTAGTAGAAGGTCTCCATCTGTAATCATACTTTATGGCACATTACACTGAATGCATAAAAATTTGCTGCAAAAATCCACTTTTGAACTTTGAATTTTTTTCTTTAAACTGCTATCTTAATGAAAGAATTTAAGGATATTTTGCCACCAAAATACGTAAAAAAGAGATGGATGAATGAATCAAACTTAAAACCCATAAATTAGCACATATATTTTACATCCTTTCAACACCACTAATCAACTATTCTTACACCTATACAATTAAAATAATAGAAAACAACTATGAAGATCTGGAGAGATCATTCAGTTCATCCTCTAACCCAAAGGAAGGGTCAGCACTTAGAAGATTAACTAGGATACACAGTATAGTTTTCTTTTTTGCTATCACAACATGATGGTATCAAGAAAGTTAGATTTTTGTTATTTTTCAGGAGTCCAGTCCAGGAGCCCAGATATATTAAGGCAAATGAAATATTAGTTACCTCAATGTTTGTATGCTCAAATTCCTGTTGGTAATTATCTATATCTGCACATAAGGCCTGGCCTAATCCACTGAAAATAATGTGGATTACTTTACCATTAACTTCCATGAACTTTGAAGTAACCCTCTATCCAGACCCCCATGTGGAAAAATTACATGCACAAATGTAAACATACAATGTTTCATACAAATTTGACTACTTAAATTTTTTTTTTCTGAAAGTTTGATCCATAAACAAACTTAAATCAGCAAAAGTGTTAGGAGAAAATTTCTCCTGCTAAATGGAAGCATAATTTAAAAAATCAGAATATATTAGTTAATATAATCACTAAAGAATATAAGGGCATTTTCCTCTCTTCTCACATATTTTGCTGCATATAACTTCACACACCTGAATGACTAGGAGTTTCTTCATGCAGTTCTAATAACAGCTTTTAACAGGACAACAAAGACAACTCACATGAAAAATTTAGATACCTACAGAGAACCTTTAAAAAACACTAAAGCTCTGTTTTACTTCTTGTTTCTTGAACAACAACCTTTTACCATTCTGAGTATTTGCCCTACACTGGAGATGCTAATAGTTACCCCCAGACTGTACATTATCTTTTACAGTAAACCTCTCAGGCAGTGCATTCACATTTCATGTCCTTTCACAGTGCAGTTCACTTGGAGACAAAAGCAAGAGGAAATTGTTTCAGCTGAAATATTCCTTTTTAACAGACACTTTCCAGCTCACTTGCAGAAACTGCCAAAAGGGAAATCAAGGATTGAGATTAGCTTTCTTTCCCCCTCCCAAGATTTCAAAGACCAATAAAGTCATAGGGATTTTTAAAATTTATTTGTTATTGATTGAAGTATCATTAAAGTATATGCTAACTGATGGGCTGTCAACTATGAGACAGTCCTACAGCTCCAATCCTCTAATTGTACAGTCTTTAAGACGTCATCATCAAATCTTAAATTTGTCCTGTTGGAAACTGCTTTCAAGTTTTACACTTTTCCACTGCTATTGAATTTGTTTTGTTACAAGAACAATAACACACTGATTATGTTAATTATATATTAGTCTCAGGCGGGGGATTCTAGACACAGTGCTGAACTTTCATACGTTTACACGCTCAAATCTAGTGCTATTAAAGATGTGTATGACTAGGAAATGTTCTGTACAGGTATTTTTAAATATACTATTAAAAATAACAATAGTAAATTTTGGTAAGCTTTTCTACTTTCATATGTATGTTGCTTATATGTAATAAGAATGAAGTCTCATCCAATCAGAATTTAACCATCTTAAAAATGCTCATGGAATTTTTCCTATTTACATTACACAGAACATAATTAAAAATATGTATTACCTAAAGATTTTAAGATTACCTTGTAATACAAAATATTACTTTAAGCAGAGGTGGACCCAGTCACTGATTCAAAGCCTCATTATGAGGGAACCTATTTCATCAAGAAGTCGTGATGAACCTTTTGTCTACCACTTTCCACTGCAGAAATGCTGGAAAGCATATAATAATTCTCATATGTGTCTTTCTAATCTATTTGCAGACCTTGCACAAAATCTCATCACAAAGGGACTGCTGGGGTTCATGGAGCCCAAAGACACAACTATTTTTCTTGCCTCTAAGCAGAGAAGTGATGCAAAGGTTCTCTCCAACATAGCTCTTAGCACCAGGTAAGTAGAGATTAGAAAAAACATTGTATCAACACCCGGTATGGTGCTACAGCTGTTTTCATGCTGTATTCTCTGAAGCTCCAAGAGTGACCTGTCTCCAGCCCCTTTTGATAGAAAGATCTGGTTCCCTGGCTAAAAACTGCAAGAAAGTCATAACTTACTTAACATTAATTCACATAACAAGGTCGTAAAAGCACTTTAGTATTTCCTGTATTAAAAGTACCACTTTCAAAATTGTTAAGCAACAGGAGGAGCAAAAGTAACACAGTATGTTTCAATAATTCCTTTTAAGGTTTGTAACCAGATCAAACAAGACAGTTTTCATCAGTGGAAATATTATAATTTGGTATTTTTATATATCTTCTAAACTGGGATGTTGGGTTTTTTCTCCATCACAGGTCTGCACTGAGCACTATTGTAAACATTCCCACTGACAAAAATATGACCAAAAATGGTTCATATTGTCTAAGACCTACACAAGGGAAAAGGCTGCCTATGGGAGTCTTTATCTTAATACTGGCATTGGACATAAGCCTTGATTTAAGTTCCCAGGCAACAGATCTATTAAAACTATATTACTAAGGTTCACACTGCCCCTGAAAGCTTTATTAAATGATTATTTCACAGCATGGAGGGAAATCTATTGAAAATTAATGTGTAGCATCAGCCAGTCATGGCTCATAGCTGAGATATGCTCTTTGTATCAAAAAGTAGAATTTTCCAACTCAGATGGACTAACTGAAATTCCTCTCATTAACTTTACTTTTCTAATCTGATTTCTAAGGCTATAGTCAATGGGAGAAATAGCCATTTCTAGAGTTGATTCCATCTCTCTTCTGTCTTAGGGCTCTCTGGAAGTGCCCCTCTGCTTCTGCAGATCATAGAAGGAGCCAACTGCCCTCTGTAATGGCTGAAGCTAAACAACATGAACCCCAACTTATATGGAAAGAGTAAAATGTGATATATCCATCCAACCCACGGGATTCTGACACACTCAAAGAACCATCTTAAATATTTACAGGATTCAGTGTATTAGGTCATTCTTTTTGAAACTGAGTTGTAATCTGAGTTGTCTCAGTAATCTGAGTTGTCTCAAATTACTTCTTTTGGTAGAAGCAATCTGAAACAACTCATGCCAAGTAAAGTCATGCCCATACATATTTTTTCCAAAGGATTGTCCAGAAACAGTTAATTAGATAAACTTTTCCAGTGTTGCCACAGCCAGTATATGTATATTTTCTTCTATAAAAACACAATTATGTGTTTTATGAAAGTGATTTTTTAAGGGACAGTTAAGACCTCTAAATAATTTAAAGATACAATTTAATCTTAACAAAGTTTGTCATTTAACATTATTACATTCCTAAGAAATGCATTAATTTGGATCATGCAGTTCTAAAGTTATGAACAATCAAGGAAATGGGCAAGCTCTCTTGCTGACTTCAATTAATTTGGAAGGTGATGGCTAGGAAGAGCCCAGGCAGGCAGCTCCTACCCCTGTGAGCACAAGGTGGCAGTCCGCAGTTGACTGACAGGTCTTCTGCACACCCCAGACCAAAAGCTCTCCTTATTACAGTACTCGTCTCCCTAACTCTGTTCTGAAAGGCTTCTACATTTTTCTATATGCTAAATAACATACATTCATTCCTGCGGATTTAATGACAAAAATATTTTTTGCCAAGAATAAGATCAATGTTTTTCATAAACTTGCCCATACCGCCTTACTGATGCTGAAATGCCAGGGAATTACTTAAAGCATATTTTCACAAATTAAGGTCTGAATTTTGCTGGTAGGCCAAACCACACTAGCACACACCAAAAATTTAAATAAACTATAAAAACATGTAGAGGAAATATGAGGCACAAAATCTTTTATCTACTAGATCACGATGTTTTTCACAGCACACATATCAAAGATCATTTCAAATCTCTGTTACTCAAAATAAATAAAAAAAATAAAATCACAGCTCCAAAATTAACACTGAAAAATCTTGCAAAATTGTGCTCACATATATAGATAGCTGTAGTTTCTAAGAAGTAATAATAATAATAATAATAATAAGTAATAGTAGTAATATTAAAGTAATTTCAATATTTATTGGGATGGTCATACTCCTAGAGTGCTGCAAAAACATTACAATGTCATAGTTCTAGTACCATTAGCTGTCCTATGAGGACATAAACTTTGTAGGTTTTGCCTTCCCAGTTATAAGCTAAATACAAAGAGACCTTTACCAGAGTCATGAAATGGCTCTCTCTATGCACATTTCAGTGCCATGTTTCACTTATCTGTTTTCAGAGATTTACAGCTTTCACTATTGTAAGTAGTTTATCATTTGGTATCAACCTACTCAAATACTATTCTACAAAGTTCAAATAAATTTTTTAAAAAAGGAAAAATCTACACAAAGAAAATAAATTAAAGCTGTATATTTAGAAAATATCACTAGTGATCACCAAAGGAATAGGAATTTGACAAACTACACTAGCTAACATCAATGAGCCACAGGTAAGATGGAGTAGTCTTGCACTTCTCAAGTCTTTTTTTTTTCTCCTCTATCCTGAAGTGCTACCATTTCTGAGCAGGATTTTATTCCACAGGGCCAGTCCTCTTGAGCATTCTGAGCAGGACCTGCTGACTTCACTAAGGAAAAAAAGTTTTAATGCTTTTTATTGCAGTTAGACCTGAAAAACCATCACAGCTGAGAAAGGTGGATTCCATTCCTTCCTGTTCATCCTCAATAGAATTGTTTAAAATGACAATTGAAAAATGTCTAGTTGACATAGGTCATTAAATGTGGAAGTTCCCAGGCATGAACTTTGTTAAAGAAGCAGGATTCTGTGCCTGCAAATAGGTTTGCAGGACAGGTGCCTCATAAATGACTTGGATGCAATACATATTTTCTCTGAATCAGATGTAGAAGGGGACACACATCGTGCACTGAAAAACAGTTCATGTTCCCAAAGTCACTTAGGTGTAATCACAGAACTTTTCCAACCAGAATCATGCCCACACATATTTTTTCCTGGTTCTGAAGCAGCTGAGACAACCCCATAATCAAGTGTCCTATGCACAATTCTAAATGAGACTTCGGTATCTACGCTGCCCCCCACCATCTCCATACCATCCTGTGTCCATATCATCCCTAAATTACTCTTGGGAACATGGTGTGGCTCCTGGGGATGGTCCTGTGCAGGGCCAGGAGCTGGACTTGATGATCCTTGTGGGTCCCTTTCAACTTAGCATATCCTGTGATTCTGTGATTCTGTAATGCAGAATGCAGACTCCTCTTAGTATCAAAGAGAGAGACCTGCTGGCAGAATGCTTTTTCCAAAGGTATGTTGACATGGAAAGTGGCTTTTGCCATTGATCTGTCACAGTCTTGACTTCCTAGTCATCAATATGTAACAAAGCCTGCTTTTCTCTTGGGTCATCTTTAGCGCAACTCTGAGCTTCAGTTAGAGGGATGGATTTTTGTTATGGACTATTTTCTATTACACTTGCCTTCAAATTTTTATCCATAGTACAATTATGAGATAATGACTTTTAATGTTAACATGGCTATGGAGCAAGTAGCGCATAATATGGGCACCTATTGAGACTTTTTCATCAATCAGAAATAAACATTTTTCAAACTATACATACAGCATGTGATTTGTTGTGTCTTTTATGATACGAACTATTTGCTTGTCAATTTAAAAAACAGCTTTAATTGATTTTCAGGTTTCAAGCATCTTTACAAGGAACTATTTTTACTTTATTGCAGTGGTTTCTACTTTATTGTTTCGTTTTATGTTAGTCTGCTGAGATCTTTTTATATGAGGTATTTTCTTCTTAGCCATATTTTATTGAAGTGTCAACTTGTACTAGGAAGCTTTCCATAGTTTTTTTGAAACTTAGAAATAGCTTGGTTCCTACATGATGCTTTAATAATGTTGCCAATCCTCTGATAAGTTGTTCACATCAGATATTTAGCCCCAATACCTAATGCTTGAGAATCTACGTTGATTCTCTTCACGTTTTGCCTCTGCATTTCAAGATTTATGAATATTAAGTTGTGCTTGCCCCAAAGCAAAAGTATACTCACTAAGATATTTGCTGAGATCAGGAGTCTGTCTGCCCCATTTTTAAAACAAAGGCATTAATAAGGAAGCACTATAAAATGTATGACACTGAAAAAATAAGGAAAATTCAGTATTTTTATTAAAGTGAGAAAAAATCCTCTAGTTCAAAGCACTCTATCTGAGCCACCCTAAATAATGCAAAAGAGTAACAATTTATGACAGTTGTACAGAATTATTTCTGCTAAGAAGTGTGAATATACCCCGATTTCTAAAACTATGACCATTGTTTTTAAAGAGAGTGGTCATCTATGGTAAAAAGTTATAATTCTCTATTAATTTAACCCCTAAAAATACATGGGTAGACACTGTATATGGCATCTATGTAAGTTAATTAGACCCAGTGGCAATGGTTGCATCATTACCCAACACACACATAATTACTTTGTGTACCAAGCACAAAAATCATAGACTTACTCAGAGGGTACATATGTACATCTTTCAATGCTGAGCCATATTTCACAAAGACTAACTCAGTTTTATATTTCAAATGCATACATAAATATGTGAACTTGAAAAAAATCCTAAAATGTCATCTTTGGGGTTTTTTTTAATAATTACATTTCATAAATTCTATACCAAGTGCTCTTGACTTCGTCATTTGCTCTATTTTTATGTGTTCACGAAAATAAATAACTTACTTTCATGCAAGCATGAAAACTGGTACATATTAGAAGGAAAAAAATCACAGAAGAAATATGAATGAAGTGATTTATGTGTTTACCAACAGGTGGAATAAATGTGCTATGGCAAAAACATCCCATTGAGATAAATGCTGAAGCAAACTAACACTAATCATTTATGTAGGCATATATTAAGATACTCAAGGCTCAGTTTTCTAAACTGTGACTATACAATATTACTTCTGCCCCTCTTTGTAATTACACTGCTCTCAGTTTTATATATATAATAGTTCCCCAGTTGCTCTTTAGAAAATAATAAATTGGTTAATTTTAAGAGCAACCACATAGGGTTAAGATAATTCAAGAGATAGAACTGAGTAACGTAATTGATCTTTTTTTTTCCACAAATCTTTATATCAAACTAAAAATATAGCTCTACTGTGTTTATTACAGTAAATATTCTTATTGAAATCAACATTATATGGTATTCCCAGCAGGTTCTGTACAAGCCATTATTGAAATATCTTATTGCAATTATTTTTCAGCAATTTCCTCCCACTGTTATTCTATACATGACAATATATTGAGCACAAAATAAGATGTTGGTATCCCTCAGTATAACTCTTATTGGATTACAAATTAAGGTGGATATAAATTGGATTGTAAATTAGGAAACACAAAAAGTCAAGGCCCCCCTTGGATAAGGAATGCTCACTCTAAGCGACAGAACCCTCAACTCCCTACCAGCATCAGGGCTGACACTTGAGACACTTCAGGATAATTCTCTCATTCACCAAACCGGCAGAAATAAGAAATTCCCTGGCTTCAAGAAGAAGTGTTAGAGAAATTTATTCTTCCTTTTACTGGCAATTGCTATGTAGGACATTATATGGATTCCCGGATAGCATTAATGGTTCTGTTTTCTGCATGCCTCAGGCCACAGGGCTGTGATTACTTTTAATCAGTTTCAAGACTCCCCACCCTCAGCTGTGCTTTGGTTATCTTCCGACTGGATCAGTACTTTGTAGCCTACCTACCATAACACTTGGAAGTTTCCCTGAGGCCTTCAAGCTATGTAGAATGCAGCCAAAATGAAAGGTCCCTTTCCTTCCCATTCCTCTCCCCACAGGAACTTTGCTGGCTGTTACCCATCACTAGTCCCAAGTATTACACAGCAACCAGAAACTCTGCTCTTTCTTCTGTAAGGCAATACCATAAAACAAACAAAAAAACCTCTCCCCGACCCCGCCCCCCCAAAAGGATCCACCTCCCCCCTTGAAAAAAAACTCAATACCCACTCCAAATATAATAGATAAAATAAAATAAATAAGAAAATAAAATAAAATAAAATAAATAAACCCCAAACATTTTCCTGGAAGCTTGCAGAACTGTCTTATTAATATTACTCTTAAATTCTTTCTGAATACACCCACAAATACACATAAATTCACTTCACACATATTCCTGATAAAAAAAGAGTCCCAGAATCATCACTCTGTGGTATTAGAAATAAACTTTTCAAGTCAACAGCCTCCAAAACTCAGTCTAATGGGTGCAATGGGGAGACAATCTGTGGAATTTGCCCATAAACACAGTGAAACAGATTCTGTTACACAGATTCACAGTCACTCTTGTTCCTCACTCACTAAACTTCTTCATTTCAGTCAAACGTATAACAAATGTCATTGACCTCTACCAATATAACAAGCACATTTTCTGTGCTTGCTGACATCAGTAATTTTCACTATCATATGCTAACTATCAGTACCATAACAAACACCAATTTTTTTATCATTGTGGTAAAATCATGTCAGTGTAGGGAGTGGGAAGAAAATAGGAGGAAGTAGTGACAGTACTCTGTGCATCTGATTCTTATTATTTAGGAAAAGTAGGGGAAGGTGGAGTAAATTTATTTATAAAAATCCCAGGTGAATAATATATTAATTATCAAAAGGGGCTCAGCCAAACACTCAGACAATTTATATAGCACATCAGGCAAAATACACCAGCTATTCAGAAAAGTGAGGCAGATGAGATTATGCTTGTGCAGGTTGCGACACTGACATGCAGCCTTCTAGACAGCCAAGTGAACATGCTACTAGACAAGCAAGTGAACGTATTACACAAGGACCTACACAAACTACAAAATGATCAAAGACTGCTTCAATATCATAATGTAAAATTGTAATGGGAAGGCAGACAGGATGATAAAAAGAAGCAAATCTCTTTGAAATCTGAGTCAAGAGAAAAAAAAGTGACAAGCTCATAACATTTTCAGATGAGGGTTTAAGATTATGGCATCTTCTGCAAGATCAACATAGGAAGTGAACAGTAACACATGCAGCTGTTAAAACAACAAGATTAGCATAATTTTTACAAGCTATACAACTCCACTATTAGAGAACTATGCTAATTTCAGAAAGGAAGATATCCCAGAACAGGGGAAGGTCTAGTTAAATGGAGAGCAGTGCTGCTAAATAACGTCGAGTGGTTTTCTGCCTTCAGTACACATAAAATAACAAGACTGAGCTCCACTGATTTCCCATCAGCAATTCCAAAAGCAAGAAGCTTCAAAAGTGCTTTCTATTTTGGTAGTTTTGTAATGATAGCCATAAACTCAAATTTAACCAAAAGGAGAGTTTTGCAATTGCAAAACCATGGGTTGAGGTACCACCAGTGTTTAAAAGCTGCCACTTGCAGCACTGGCTGTTGGAAGCCTAGTGCAATACTAAGAATCCAACTGCAGGAAACCATGTGTTTTTTATTTAATGTTGACCACAAAACTTCACTTTACTCATTGTTGAAATACAGGCTGCAGGAAGAATAGTTTTGTCCTTTGACTGGAAAAGTACTCAAGTTCCAGTTAACTCCTTTCTGAGAGACTGGCTGAATGGCCATGGTGTGATGAAAAGAATAAGTGCAGAAAAGAGACAAAAGATTGTCATGAACAGCCATGAAAAAGGCCTAAACACTTCACAGTGCAATCAAGTGGAAAGAAAAATAAATAAATAAATATTTAAGATTAAGATAAATAAACACAGTAAAGTTACACTGGAAAAAGCAAACCCCAAATCACTGTTGAACCACCTGTGGGGAAAATATGCTCTTCATGTGATGGGATGGTTGCCTCACAAGTGTTGTAATTTCTCTTATTTCTCTGATTTCAAAATAGCACCAATATTCCTGTTAAAATCACCACTAGAATAAAAGGAGAATTGGGACAATTTCCCAGTTTTTGGTGGATTCTTAGTTTGGCTGCCTCTCCTAGAAATTTTATAAGGTAAATCTCCACTCTTGAGGCATAACAAAACACGAGGTAGCAGGTTAAAAATGCTTCTTTAAGTATCATTTAGTTTGGTCCTACCAAATTGAGACAGTCTAATACATAAACACAGCACTATAAGAAAAAAAAAAGAAAACAACAACAAAGAAAAAAAAGAAGATGTACATTCAGTTTAAGGCTCTAATAATTTCATTAAAAGAAAGAAACACTAGGTATTAAGCAGAAAACAAATTGAGCAATTAGTGTATGATCAAGCTTATGGGGACAGACCTGCACACAGATGTAGGACTATAA
This sequence comes from Platyrinchus mystaceus, assembly GCA_035041135.1. Lineage (NCBI taxonomy): Eukaryota > Metazoa > Chordata > Aves > Passeriformes > Tyrannidae > Platyrinchus > Platyrinchus mystaceus. The sequence continues at coordinate 24,972,373 of JAWWLV010000045.1, forward strand.
GCTGCTTCTGCAAGGTCTTTTGTGGCCTCAAGCACATGATTCAAACACTTTAGGATAAGCACTGAATATTTTTCAAGATGAAATATTATCTATTGGATAATCTCTTCGAATACCTCTTTCTTGCTTTGCTAGTGAACACTGGCTCAAGACCAAAGTAGCTACAACAAGAAATCAAAGCAACACAAAAAATAAAATAAAAAATAAATATTTACAACACGTGTACCAGGGAAGCCAAAATGGGGGGAAGATAAACAGAAGGTTTTCTCTCAGTACCAGCTGGAAGGATGCATGCTGCAAGCCCCATGAGGAGGCAGGTTGTCGAGCCCACAAGAGCTCCAACTGTGATTTAAGGCACGGAGCAAAACTCCAAACTTAAATCAAGAGGATCAAATTCTGAAATTCACATAGTACCAATAACTGAAAAACAGATCTAAACCCCTACAACTGGATTTTTATTAAAAAATTAAATATCTTATGTTCCAGGTAGAACAGCAATCTACTGCTGTTTTGTATTAGCTTTGTAAGAAGGATGGTGATTTGCTGGTGCGTGCAGGGAGGGGGAGGAAAGAAAAGGTGTTCAAGTTTTTAAAATATATGTTTATCAGCAAATGTTTAGCTTTGGCCCAAGTCTTTTTGTTTACTCGTTATGACCTTAATACAGTCCTAAGCAAAGCAATGCCTACAGAAGAATGTTGCATTTATAGTGGGTAAAACTTTTGTTGGCTTGACAGTTCAAGGTGGAGGGCTTTTTGGAGGCTTGTGGGACCTTCACTTTTCCTCATTTTGAGCTTAAAAAAAGGACAAATGTTCCTAATTCTTCATTTTTGTTGAATCCTTAGAAATGTTTTTCTGCAGTTTAGCTACTATTAGGAATGATTCCTTTACATAGCTCCACAAGCTACCCCTGCCTGAGGAACAGAACAAGTTAAGAATATAAGAGAACTGCCTAGGGAAGACAACGCTGCACTGTACATTAAAAAGATCAGAGGGAGCCCAGAAGCACTACTAGAAAAAAACCCACCTCTGTTCACAACATGCATCACAGTGCAGACATTTCTAGAAAACTCAAATACCATCATTGTCATTTTTGAAATCAAGAAAGCTGGGGGAAAAAATTGCAGAAGGGACCTGATAAAAGTACAAGCTAACTTCTATGGAAGGTTTTATTGAGACATTTGACCTTAAACAACATATACAGCAGATTTTTAAGTCAAGTCAAAAGACTATTAGTCATTGAATCCAAAGCACCTTCATATCTGGTGAAGAACACTATTGAAACTGAAAGTTTTCTTTCCTTCTGTGGATGGAATTCACCGAGACAACAAATAAAACAAAAAAGCTTTCAACCTAAGCAAACAAACAGCAATTGTGTTAGGAAGAGTTCTGAGCAGCATATTCTTCCTAAAATATTGATCATGACTGAGTAGCAAGCATTACGTGAGAGAAGTAAAGGATGCATCCAAAACACAGAATGTGACAGGAAGCAACCCTGAAGTTTGTACATACACAACAATATGAATCTCTCAGCTTCATTTGCTGTCACCTCTCATTGACTGGCAACCTCAGTTCACAGAAGTAGGGATAGAACATGTTTTCTTGATATGTTTACCAAGTCTATGACTGTAAGAGAGTCCTCCAAGAATAGAAATGAAGTGACTCATTTCTTAGAAATAGAAATTATATTTTAGAGAAATAATAACTAATTGTAAGAAAACCGGAACAAATATTTACACAGCAATAGACAGAAATTAGAAACTTCATGATCATTTAGCGGACTAAATGCTTGGAAGACCATTTAGAAAGGCTGAACTTTATCCTACTCTACATAAATTACAAATCAATAAACTGAGATCCAGTACACAGAGGCTTATTTAAATTATTTTAGTAATATTTATGACACTCCTCTGAGAAACACGCTGTGAATTGATTGTGTTTGAGAGACGCCTGGATCTGATGTTGGCTGCTGTGGTTTAGTGGTTTAGGGGTTACAGCAGTTGTGCTGGGTTGATGGTTAGACTTGATGATCTTAAAGGTCTCCTCCAACATCGATGATTCTATGAGTCTGTGACTCTATTCTTCTATGAGCTGGTGCATAATTTGCTCGTCAGCACAACAAAGAGAAGGAGGAGGCCCCAGCACTGCTAATGACATAAAGATAGGTGTTTGTGCTGATGTCTAGTATATCACTGTAAGTTGTATAGTATATTGCATTGTCTTTTAAATGTCAGCTATTGGAATAAATAGTTCACAGAATTACAGAATCAATTAGGTTGGAAAAGGCTTTTGAGATCATGGAGTTCAACCCTTTACTGAACACCACCATATAAACTAGATCATGGCGCTAAGTTCCGCGTCCAGTCTTTCCTGAAAGGCTTCCAGGGGTGGTGGCTTCACCACCTCCCTGGGCAGCCCATTCCAATATCTAATCACCCTTACTTACTGTGAAGAATTTCTTTCTAAAGTATAACCTAAAGCACCCCTTTTTTTTTTTTTGTTCCTGCTTTTTAAGGAACAATTTAGCCTCTGTTGCTCCAAAGAAAAGACTGAAAATAAAAGCTGTGTTCTCAAGCATCTGACTGTCACCCAAACTCTGGATAATTACAGGTCATACAGTCATAGATCAGTGATGTCTGTTGTTAAAGATATTCTAATATAGAGCAACTCATAAACATTAATAAATATGGATTGATATTTGTACATTAAAAAAAAATCTAGGCATAACTCTAATTTGTGATACTGTGACATTTTGTTTATTTGAAGAAGGAAAAATAACCCTAACCCAAACACAAATTATTGTATGGCTAAGTTGGAAATTAGAAACTCTACAGAAGGGATGATGAAGTCTACGTCTGTGTCAACTGGGAAGCACACATGAACATAAATTTTGCTCTTTCCTAGATGGCTAGACTTGCAATGTTACTACCAACTAGAGAAGTCCAACTTGTACATGCTTACATGTGGTATTCCCCTGATGCAGTCTCTTCCACTAATCTTCTAAGTGTTGTATGTGATTCCTTCTGTGTGCAAAAGCTACAGGGCAAACAGCGATCAATGTGTAATTTGACTTGATGCCCTTTGAGTTTCCCAGTACTCTGAAACAGGCAAAATCACTTAGAGCAGCTGATTCAATTTGTCAGGCAGCACTGTGAGTAATGTGTATTAGCCCTAATTCAGCTGTAGCAGAATAGGGTGTCTTGTCAGTTCGTCAGCACATTGGGCTGGTTATTCACAGGAGCAAGGCAGAGCAGGATGTGAGCCATGAACAGTCCAAGCAAGAATAGTCAGAGAGGAACTTCTGTATATGTACAATAGCATAAATATTAACTTTTACAGGCACATAGCCACACATTGTATAGACATAAATACGGTGATTGTAGATATTGAAAAGAAAGTTTACAGGCAGGCACTTTCCCACATACCTCACCAAAGCTCTTTGAAGGAACAAAGAAATTTTCCCTTTGGCTGTTTTTGAACATGGTTTTCAGTTTTCTAGGCTATCACCTCTCAGGAGGTTTTGGTTTCACTTTGGTTTGGATTTTGGTGTATTTTGCTCTCCAACTGCTTGGCTCCATCTGTCCCAGCACTCTGAGGCACATTTCTGAGAAAGGAAAGGTAAGAGAAAAATACAGGTTCCTCCATTTAATATTAGTTTCAACTGTGAAGTTTTTTTTATACGAAGTTCCCCTTGCTACTCTGCCATCAGACCTTTATATTCAGTGTTCGAAATCAGCTTAGCGATAGAAAATTATAATAGAGAAAACAATGCATGTCTGTTGTTTAGTCTATTAATGTCAGGAAATAGTCATTTAAGCTAATAGTATCTTCATGTGAGCAGTCAGTTCTGCTGTCTATGGTTTAGAAGTCCATTAAAGAAGACTATATATTGACATGATCCCCTTAATTCAAGCCTGAAGGCTATGGTAATATTCATACAGGTAGGCAGACAGTGAGCCTACACAGATGCAGATTTATAATTCCCTTTCATAAATAATACTTTTATAAAATATACAAATGTGGTGTTTGAGTTACATCCCAGGATCACATATTAGCTTCTATTTGAAACATGCTAGAACACCTTTGGCCTCTATTGAAAATACAAAAAGATCTAACCTGAGAAAAAAGTGAGATATCTTGCATTTATTTAAACCACATACAACACTGAAGTATCTTTTATCAAAGATGCAGGAGTATTCACCTTTCCTGATACACTATTTCCTGAAATGTCAGGATCCTAGAGAATTTCCATTAAGCCTTCAGTCAGCATGTACTTTTCCTTATTGTCTCTTCTATTGTTTATCTGAGGTCAGAATTGGGCCCAAATAATTCAAACACAAGAGTTTAACAAGCATATTAACCAAAGCAGCATTGGATAAAGTGTTTCATACGTAATTAGTAAAAAAATCAAGTATATGAAATAGAATCAGCACAGAAGATATCACAAACAATTGTGCCCTCTCCATTTTAATTTTAACAAAAGGCCTCAAAAAGTCTTTACATTTTCTTGCAAATTGCTTGCCCTTTGTGTGCCAGCATCCTCGTTGGAGTGCTGATAGCCTATGCAGGGCACCTACAGTAAACAGGACCTTGCTTTGCACTGCCCTGATTAAGTAAGGAATGCTCACTTCCCAGGAATCCCCCATGGAGCAGTAGCATTCCTACATGCCCAGCCATAACAGCAGTAATGACGGGATTCTGAGAGAATTTGAAAACCTTCCTCAATACACTTATTTCTGTTTTTCAAGCTATATTCAAAGCGATACTTTGGCATTGCTATGTGATTTTTGACAGGGTTACAGTAAATTCATCATGCTAAACTGAAATGTTTCTGGCAGATGTCTACTCTGCAACAATCAAGTTATGTGTACAGTAAAATATGACAACCTCAGTGATACCTCTAGTCGTAAAAATTACACATATAATATTTTATTAATGCTAACTGTGAGCACAATTATGCAGTATATTATTTATTGTTTTAAGTAGAAGATATTTAATTTAAAAACTTGCTTCAGCATGCTATGTGGATCAAAATTTTTTAAAATTTAGTCTTGAGTCAAAAACTGTTGTTGGTAAAAAGAAAATAAATAAGCAAATGTGTTAATAACAGCGCAGTTTCTTTTTCAATCCTTCAGGTTTTTCTTCTTAGCCACTACCAAATTATTTTTTCAGTCATTTCTAGTTTTATTCCTGAAGACTACCCTCAAACAATGGATTTAGAAAGCTATTTGCTGAGGCCAGAGGGGGTGAGGGGGGGAACCTGAATCGTTAAAGGGGAATACCATAACTTTTCCAAGAGTAAACATTACAAAACCAGAGACAAAGAAGTAGGAATTATTTGGAAAGTAATTTAAACTATTCATATTTACGAGAGTCAAGCTTAAACCATGCAAAACAGCTTGTTCCATGAGCAGCAGAATTACCTTTCATTTGTGTGATTTCAGTCTCAGTTTGACTCCTGTGCATTTAAAAAAATGTGAATTTCATCTGTAGGTTTTTCCACAATTAAACATTTTTAGTAAGTCTCTCTTCCATGGATTCCCTGACAGCTTACAGGAGCCGATCAAATTCTGCAAGTGTCCTCTCAGAGGGGTAAGAATAAGCCCACTCCCTTCTGTTTTTGCTTTGGGTTTTGGGTTTTTTTTCAATTGCTCTCACTTTTCACTTGGTTTAAATGGGACCAACAGGCTTAAAAGTTATTAGTAGTGAATAAAAAAATGGCTAAAGACACATGCAAGCATATAAATCATAGTGGATTATTAAGTCCTCTTCTTTCTGGAAACCAGGATAAGAAAAGGGTAAAATTCATTTTGGTCATTGGATAAATCCCTGTATGTCTCATAACACAGTCTAACAAACTACTAATGATTTCCACAGGGGTCAATTTTCATTTTACCATTTGACTCCCTTAAGGATAACCCAGGACCAAAGAAGCCTAAGGGAAATAAATAAATAAATAAACATAATGGTATAGTTTGTGAGTTAAATTTCTCCTGGAGTAGGGGAATGCAAAACTATTGCTAAATCAATGTAACATAGCATTATATTAACCTCTAACTAAGGAGCAGAGAAGTGAAATATGCAGTGAAGTCTCTACACACGTCTGACCTCTCCACCTGCTCTATAATTTCCTGCATTCCAACGTGTGGAAGGATAGCGTACAAAGAAAAGAGTCAGTACCCACTTCCTTTCCCCAGCCCAGAGGAATTAGACCTTCTAGCTCTGTATTTTTGCTCTTTTTAACATTTCATAGTAGATTTGTAATGGTTATGATGAGCCTACTGGCAGCTCACAACACACAAATCCCATTGGCCCTCTGTTTAATACACTGGAATGCACTTTATCTTGTAAATTTTCCATAAACTTTTATAGCATAGATGAACTTTCATGCTTTATTTCAGTGTGAGTGGACTATTTATCTTAGCACTGGTGCTTATCTTCCTTTCACAGCCCATTTTATTAACTTTTTTATATTAAGTAAATTCGCTTTTTATCTATGATATTTGTTTTACAGGTAATTCATCCAATTTAAGGTATTTTCTTAGGGACTTCAATTTCATTTTGCCCTTGAAATTAACATTTAATGTGTTTTACATTTTTGCAATAGAAATTAATCTTTATTTGAATTATTAGTCCAGAATTATAACCTACATTCACTATATTTGAATGCTGGTATGGGAATCATCTAATCATCTGTGACCACCACATTATCCCAGACAGCTTCTGTGAGAGAGGACATACATATTTGTGTTGTGGAAATCCTGCGGTGGCAAAAAAAGCCAGCACCATTTAAAGTCCACTTTATTAGATTAGACACATATATTGGTACTTCTCATGTTCCCACCAGCAAGGGTATGCAAAAGGAGAAAAAGGAAGAAAAAATCCCAGCAAATAAAACTCCAAACCACAGAGATGCTGTAGAACCTATTATGGGAAGACGGTCAAGGAACAATCCACCTTGTGGACCCAGGAGAACTGTGGATCTGACACATGTATCTTCCTTGCAGACCACAGGTCAGAAAACATCACTTTCTCATTAGATAATCTCTCTGAGCACAGCTGATAAAAAGTACAGAATACCACTACTTTCCTTTTACACCTAAAATATATAGATATTGTGCCAATAAAAGGGGTTTTTTGAAAAACATTTACTTCTATTTATTTTAATGTTTGACATAAGATTTCTATGAACCCCATTTGCAGTTAGGATAATCTATTCCTGCCACTAGACAACAAATCCATAAGGTATTACTGCACCATCTCATTTATCCCCTCTAATATGAAAAGGAATAAAATTCCATACAGTTCAGCATGTATTGAGTACATTTTTTTTTCTCTGGATAAGGTATATATATGTATGTATGTATGCATATACACACACAGAGACTTTTAAGAGTAAGTATATCTTTCAGAAAAGCATCAGTTGTGGGCCAAGGCTATCAGAAGGTGCGTAATCAAATGCTGCGTTTGATAGTTTGTTCAACTCATTACTATCTTCACTGCTACATTCAGGTAAGAAACTGGACATCAATTTTATTTTGGCTTTAGATTTTAGCTCTTTCTGCATCTCTTTGGCAGAATAAGAAGAGCTTCAAAGCACTGTAATTTGTGCCTGTGAAGATACCAGTACAGTGTGATGCAGTCACATCTCAGTCTTCTGCTGGATAAACCTAAGTAAAGTAAGATCTGCAATCCTCTATTTTAAAGTGATTTTATGTATCTCAGTAATTTTTGTTGTTCTGTTATGGACTTTTCTGTTCTTCAAAACATGAAGGACAGAAAGTAGTGTTCTGATTTCCTTAGCATGTGCTCTTCCCTGCTTCCACTTACTGCATGACCCATTTAAATATTGAAAGGTCACCACAAAAGACCGCAGCTTTCAGTTAAAAATCATTGTTCAGTACCTTCTTCACCATGACCCTCTAACTTTTTCAAAGTGTTTATAATTAATCTTTTTTTTTCTATGAAGTAAATTCTAAATATTTCCTTTCCCTTTCATAGCATGGAAAAACATTTCCTCAGAAGAGGTCCATCCTACCAGATTCAGATTGCTCTAAATAAGCACCTTGTGAAAAGGTATGTATTTAATTTACTGTTCCATCAACTATTGATTCATCTAAAATTCAGCTAGAAATGTTTCCAGATAGGTGATTAAAATGTTGAAGAGAGGTGG
>JAWWLV010000045.1:24980639-25037885 GCA_035041135.1 Platyrinchus mystaceus
TCCATCAACTATTGATTCATCTAAAATTCAGCTAGAAATGTTTCCAGATAGGTGATTAAAATGTTGAAGAGAGGTGGGCACAGTACCAATTTCCTCAGAACCTCTCTAAAATCACCCTTTTAACAATATTTTCACTTGACAACTATTGTTTGAGACCTATCAGTTACTTGGTTTCAGTCTACATTACCTGCACATACTACAGTATGACAAATCAGGATGTCATATAAGTCCTCAGTCAAAAGTGTTAAGAAATCAAGTATATTATGGCTATACAACTATTCTTATCAGACAAACTTTTATTTTCATTAGTGAATAATTTATTCTCATTAGTGAATAAAACTATACTGACATACATTAGTACTTTTTCCGTAGTTTAATTTGTAATTATTTTCAGATCAAGCTTCCAATGATTTTGCCTGTGAATAAAATGAGCTTCTAATTACCATTTTTGAACATGAGGAGTGGTAAGGTAGCATCAACCTTTTGAAATACAGGTTAAAATCCACACTCACCTATGCTCCTAAAACCATAGTGTAAGGCTACTACAAAGTTACAGATAAATTTTATAAGAAAAAACATCAGTCTTCAGTAGCTTTTTTTAAATTCATAAATATGTATTAAGCATCAAGGAAGCAGTGAGAACCAATAGGACTGGACCGGAAGTTTTAGTGAAAACACAGAGGATGCTGGATTAGTAAACTGTGTGCTGAAAAGAAATGGCAAGCAGCTGAAAGCTGAGATGGAGTGAAAATACAAAAGTAACAAATGGAGATCAGCTTTAATGACATGGTAGATTGATTCTCAGTTTATTTGCTAAGACAGTACTTGCAGGTCTCCATCGTGGAAATTTAAAAAAGTGTTCTACAAACCTCATGAAAATCTCTCAAGGGTTTGTGTAGAAGATCGCAATGTTGATTCTTCAGACTGTTCCCTTTACAGAAGTTAAGGTGCAACTGAAATACTGTCACCTTTCATGCTACCGAAATCCATGCATGTTTATAGACATATATAGACATATATACCTCAATACACCATCCAACATCTCTGTTTCTTATTATCAGAAAAAGATCCCTGCTCTCTCAGTCTTGTGATAGTTTGAAATGAAAAGCATAGCTCATACGGTTTTTAATGTCTGAAATGAATGTTGTACTGAAAAAGGTTGAAGAAAATGGAACTAGATTTCTTTGGATTAGGCAAGAGAAAATCAGGTAGGAGTATCTAAACTATATGAAAGGTTAATATATGAAAGTGATACAAGAGAATGGTGATTGTTCTACACATCCACTGGGAATAGGACATGGGTACATCAGTCTTACTTGCAGAAATGAAAATAAGATTAAATGAGATGTTAGAAAAAAAGCTTTCTATCTATAAGACTACTGTAGCACTGGTGACAACTATCTTTAGTGTCCAAAATTCCCTCCATCAGAGGTTTCCAAGAGCATGATTTTGGATACTCTTTCAGCTTAGACTGCTGAACTGGAAGTTCTCTAGAAGTTTCTTCCAACCATGTACTCCTGTGTACACAAGATTTGTGTGCAAATTTTGGGATTAATCTCTTTCATTACTAGCCTTATTTATACAAATGATTATGCCAAGTAATTGCCAGGAAAACTTGGAAGTTAATATTACTTAGAAACACAGTATGTTTTTGTCCTTTCCAAATAATTTGTGAGATAGGAGTTTAGTATGAAATAACCTGTTTTCATTTACATGTACCTATACTACAAATATATTACAGTTTTGCTTTCAGATGCTATAAAAATTACTACCAACTTCATAAGGATGTGAAACACCAAAAAATACATGTTCACTACAGGTTTTTGTTACAATACTGGCATATGCAATACATGGAACAATTTAAAAATCATTTTGATGCATTATGAATCATCTGTAAAAAACTAAATAAGTGAGGACATTCTCAATTTGGTAAATATTTATAGAGCCAAACAATATGAAGTATATGTAACAATCAAATTTCTAGTGAAAATGTATGCAAGAAGGTTTATTTTGAAAGGAAAATTCCTACTCCCAGTGTCATACCCAATTAAATTCTCCAGGTAATGACCCCATTTGCATAGAGAGCTGAACCCACAAGTGGGAATTTTAATGGGCACACCACCTGAGTACATTAATTGAGAGTGACACTACTTGAACTAGTTTTGTGCTTACCCCACTGAAAATTCTACTCATATTATTTTTAATGTCAAGCTACAAGTCAAATTTCAAGATGATGGATTTGTTCTTTTTTAAGCATTGAATTTGAATAAAAGAAGGCTTTAATTCTGTTATGCATTGCATACCTTTAACTAATCTGTAGTTCTGATTCTCACCATTGCTTCATTTTTTCAGTGATTGGAATTTAATTTTATTCATTAATTTGTGAATAATTAGATAGAAAATAATGCCTTCAGCAGCTAAATTACTTCTGGATTGCTGCTTAATGTACTTTAACCAGAATATGTGTTACAGTTAAGCTGACATAATAGTTTACTAAAATGTAATTGTGTAAACATGTCTAATTATTCTTTCTGAGGAAACAAGACTGAATATAAAATTTCAGTCATGGATACCTTAATTTTCTTAAACTTAACCCCATGAAAGCTTGGTAGTTGCAAAGAAGATTACTTATACAGAAAGAGCAGTTGTCAATAGTAGTGGGACCCTTGCACCGCATTTCCCTTTATCCTTCACACGCTACTTCTAATGACCTTGAAGTTACCGTGGATTCTAAATCACTGCTGCTAGTCTACATTAAATATGTAATCAAGGTGTCTCCTCATCACATGAAGAAACGGACAAATGGAGTTGCATTTCCTAGGGAAGAAAGCAAACTCATGTTTTTTAATACATTTATTCTTCCCTGATTTTTCCTATTAGTTCTCAGTAATTGTAAGTAGCACAGAATGTAAAAACTAGCATATATACATATATGTTACTGCAAAATATATTAATTTTAAACTAATGTACTAATCTTATTCTTGTAAGCAGAACTATTTTGAATATTGCCGGTCTGTAAGACTCTGCAAAATCCATCTCAATAGAACTTTTGGTTCTTTATTTCAGCAAGACAGAATCAATATCTTTTGATTTCCATATATTCAAACATAAACCACTATTGAGCTCCAGTTACTTAGATGAAGTCCAGAGTTCCAAAGACATCATTTTTACAAGTCTGTTTGACTAGAAGTTGCATATAGCAGTGAACATAGAAAAGATGAAGAAATAACTTACAATGTAACATGTATCGTGGTATTGTCCTAGACCTCAATAATGAAGGCCCTTTCTGTTCTCTTTGAACAACAAAGATTTAAAAGAAAAACAATGCCAAATATACCACCTTGTGATAAAGCTAAAGAAACTAAGGTAGGCACTGTGGATTTGGTGACAAAAAAAGTCGGACTGTAATGTGAAACACATACAAGTCAGAGTACAGACTATTCACAGTGTGGTCACTTCATGCAACTTGGAGATGAGACAAATTGCTGAATCCTACACCACTGATTGAAGAGGGACTGTGTAGTGCTTGGACACCAATCACATACCCTACTGACATGATATAAAGAGCCTCAATTATGGTGGAGTATTTTGTCAGTTAAAATAGCACATGCATATCAGAATAAAAATTAGTAATATAGTACTAAATTTATAAAGGTATTACACAATCTTTCATCTAACATCCCATTTTTATGAATACTGGATGGCGATGTACTAACAATTGCTATAACGTGCACACATAAAAGAAGTAAAAAGGATAATATGCAGTGCACTGGAACAGGCTGTCCAGAGAAGTTGTGAATGTTCCATCCCCGGAAGCGTTCAAGGCCAGGTTGGATGGGACTCTGAGCAACCTGGCAGGTGGAAGGTTTCCCCACTCACAGCAAGAGGGAAGGAACTAGATGATGCTTAAGATCCCTTCCAACCCAAGCCATTCTATGAATCTATCATTAAAAACATATAGAGATTAAGATGACCTAATGAAACTCTTGCAGAATGATGATTCAGAGAAAGTTCTCTCTTTCCAACTATAGTAAAAATAGCTTATCATATTAAAGATTTCTAAAGAAGAGTGATCCTTTTATGCCACTAGCATGAAATCATGAGTAAATAGCATAAGCAAGTGCTTCATACAAGCAATCAACTTCACATTCAAGCATACTGAGCACACTCAACAAATGCATCATGGAAGTGAGTGCACAGTATTATTTTTACTGAACTTCTTTCAATATCCTGATGCTGAAATTGAGTTAAGGTCCCCCTGTTCTCTGTGGAACTGGCAGAAGGGTTAAAAGGTACGGGAAAAAGTACGATTAATGCCTGTAGGATTCTAGAGCTACTAGTGTCACCATCAACACTATATGGAGTCTTCCCACCCATGGTATATGCCCTCAAATAAAGAGAAGAACAGGGAAAAGACACCAGGGAGATATTTCTCTAATATTTAGCTTAAGGTTGGGGCCAAGAGTAAGATTTCAGATACATGATTCATTTGATGATATATAAGTTGCCTTCCAGAAATTTACAAGTGTGCAGACAATAGGAGATTTATCATGGAGATACGTCAATGCAATTGGCATTGCTCTCCAAGAACATACATAAAATATTGCAACCATTAAGACAGTTTAAAAGACACTAAATATGTGAAGAGCTCAGAAAACTTTATCATTTAGAATATTATAAACACAGTGATTCATCAAAGTCAACAAACAGTTCTTAACCTGAGTACTATGGCTGAAATTGAGTAATCAGTCAATCAAAAAGCTCCTGAATGACCCTGATCCTTTTTCACAGCAGCCATTTTTTTCTAGAAATATTATGTTTTATAGCTACTGGCTAGAACACCTGTAATAATTCTCAAATGGTGCTGCTTGTCTATGTTTTTATTAGTTTCCTTAATAAAACAATTATTTTCGCAAACAGTCTCAATGGCAAGACTTCATGATACAAACTCCAGCATAATTTCTGTCAGTTTTATCATCTTTCCTCTGCAATGCCCAGAGAAGCAATTTTTTTAGACCCTCTAAGGACCTACATACCTTAATTTAAAATAGTGGTACTGTGTGCAAGTCTTTGTTTCCCAGGCTACATAGACAGTTAGACCGTAGTATGTCTTCTGCCATATTATGAACTGACTACACTCTCGGTTCAGCTTGTTTTCAGTACCTGAGTTGGCTTAGCTTCACCTTTAAGACAACTACCGTACACTGGTTCACCTTCTGTGTAAATCACTCAAAGACCAACATAACACCTTCAGGAAGTGTTACAACAGAAGAAAAATCACAAATAGACATCAAGTTATATGAAATTAATGTTCAGAGGAGTAACAATGCAAGATTCGAAGAAAAAGATACCCCAAAGTTTCAAAATAAAGATCTTTATTTCAAAATAGTGTTTGAAAGTAGCACATCCAGTTGATATAAAATACAAACAGCAAGTTTTTCAAATGGGCCAGTTTGCAGAACTATATACTGAAACACTGTACAAGTTCACAAGAACTATTATAAAATAGACAGTTAAGTTCTGATGTTTTAACTTTATTTAAACTCTATTTTCACATTTGACTCCTAATTCTGCTTCTTTTAATTACACAAGGTGCTTACAAGATTGTTTATAGAGTGAAAACTACAAAACAGAATTTAAGAATATAAATACAGAAAGGAATTCCTTAAACTACATGCTAATATTCTCTGCTACGAAGATATATTTTTCAACAGTGCTAATATCTCTATGACAAACAGTAGCAGATTGCATTTAAATGTCAAACAAAACACACATTTTATTTTTTTCCATTGTCTGTAATACTTTGATATTTCTAATCACTATGAGGTTTAATAACACTATTTTCACTTTCTAGTATTTCACAAATGAAGTGGGAAAAGACATATCTGCATGAGTGCATCCATGTGTGTGACAGAGTATGAACACATATGCATACATGCGTGAACAAAGTTTTTGTAATTATTATTTGTATTTTAACAGTACTAGAAGTGAACGCTTAATAAAAAATACATTTCCCAGGTTTTTATAATTTCGACAAATCAAAAACCCTTCTGAGTTCCTATAAGAAACAAGGGTTTGTACAGGCCAAACTCTATAGATAACTTTTACACAGGAAAAGGACTCCCTAGATTGGTATTTTCTTTTTTTTATTTTTTAAACCATATCATCTTGTGGTAAAAGTAATATTTAGTAAGATCTAGTATTTTAAAAGCATGATATACAAATGTGCAGTTTTCCAAGCACAAAACTGGAACTGCTCCAGCAGGCATGGATATTGGGGTAGGACAAGAGACTGGAAGACCACCTCTCTGTCCCCAAAGGCACAGTTAGACAAGAAACACCCATGAATCACCTCTCTGTGACCAGAAGGACATGAGGAAAGACAGTTCATGGTGCTGCCTGGCCCCAGAGAACATGTCCCACCACAGCGGTGTCAACTATAGACCTACAACGGAAAAAGCACTGTCTCAACTTTTCCCAAGGTGCATTGAGTCCCAGTGCTTACTGTGATGCCCCCAATTTCCCCAGAGGCATTATGTCTTACAAAGGTAAAATGGCTCCAGGCAATGCCACTCAACCAAGGCACCTCTTTCCCCTTCCCAATGTGGTTCAGATTTTTAGGAGTCATAATTGAGCCCCATGGGCCAGATTCTGAGCGCTGGGAATTTATCAGTTAAACTATGTGATTCCTTATTAGTCTGCCTATTACCATAATATTTTTTTGCTCTCTAACTGGAACTAAACCAGTGGAAAATTCTGACATAAATGGAAATGCACTTAGTTGATGCCACGCAGATCAGAATCTGGCTCAATATATGGGAAAAAAACCCCCATAATAAGATATAATCCTTGTAGTAACTATCAAAAAGCAGATTAGGACACCCTCTGCGGGTGAATCCACTTGGCATCAGAATACACCACAATATTGCATACGTTAAGGCAAAATGTAACACTTCCCAGCTCCCCAGTATAGTTGAGGATTTGGTTATGTTACCTTCAGTGATAACTTGCAGTAGTAGGCACTACTAGTCAGTGTTCACAAGAAGAACCTTTGGTTAATATTAGACAATTTGTTGACTTAGCTTCACACTCCTGTGATCTTTAGCTTGTCACATTTGCATAAACTGAATTCCCTATAGAATAAAGAGACATTTATGGTCAATTCACTCAACACATATATGCTATTGGCTATTGATGATTCTTGTAACAAGGCCTAAATTTATGAGATCCAGCAATCTACAAATGGGAATTCTGAAGTGTGGATAGGAATGTTTAAGTATGTGAGATCAAGACGTGTAGGTGGCTTACAAAAAAAAGTTCATGAGCTACTGACATGGAGGGAAGAAACTAGCAGGTGGTAAAGAAAATGGGCATCTTGATTACCTAAATCTGAAAATGTGATAAACCTTTTTATGTGCTGAAAGAAATTCATTTCACAATTAAAATCACAAAGAGAGGTATTTCTTGGAAAACCCTAATGGTATAATAGTTAAAAGGTTGTCCGACAGATCCTAAGTGTATTTTTCAAACATTTTAAATCCCAATCCTTTTATTTACAAAGGCTACCACATATTTTTAAAATGTCTTTTTTTAATACAGTTATTTAAAAATAACACTTAAAATGTATTTGAGGATAAACATTTTTTTCACTTGCTTTTTGCATTCAATGATAGAATTCCTTGGTCAAGTGAGTTTTAATTTGGTCTTTATATTTGGTTTAAATTCTGCTACCCTCTAAGGATCTTTCTCACACAGTGAAGAAATAAATACTAACTTTTGTAACGCTGGCTTTAAGGCCACAAACACTGACTGCGCTACTTAAAGCACATGTTTAGATTCTTGAGTTAACTTCTAATAATTTCCCTCTTATAACCAAATTTTGAAGATTTGTTAGTCTATTAGTTTGTTACTCTAAGGATATATTTCATGCCTACGCAGATTTCAAAAGTCTCTTTCTAAAAAGAAACATTTCAAGTAATAATAGTACTGAAGTAAAATATAAGTTCTCTATTCTGTCTTGATTGATAACAAAGAAATCCTGGTACTCTTCTAGTCCATGGCAAAACTTACACTTGACTATAGTTTTTTAGATAGTATCAATATTGACAAGGGAAAATACCAGGAATTGCTCTCTCAAACCAATGAGATATTAAAAACAAAAGAAATATTGCTAACTTGAGCACTGTAGCAAAACCATCAGTATATTTCTGATGCTGGCTTTTGAATTAAGTTTAAAATAATAGAGCAAAGTTGCTTTCAACCCAAAGAGATAGCAATAAAGATGTCTTGATTTTCAGAAAGTCCATAAAGGCACGTTATGCATGGAGGCATTTGGGTGTTTAAACATTAAAGTAAATAAAGGCAAATACTTAAGGCTTTGCTCTGCAGTCTGTTCTCTGACCAAAAACCTATCACTCAATTCAAATGGCAATTTTGCCTTCATACAGCCTGTGGTATCAGGTCTGTAATTCGGTTTCAATAAGGTCTTCCATTTGCAAAGACAAAAGGAAGCTGGAATGTAGCTTTAGTTTCACAAACAAAACTTTAGAATACAGATTTGAGGATTGCTTTTAAAAAAACATTTATATAAAGGGAATTAGCAGTGCAATACCAGTTGGTTGTGTGAAAATCTTACCTTGTCTTTCCTTAAATGTTTTTAAAGAAAAGCTCTCCAGTTTTACAGAGAATAAAAAAAAAAGGGATAAGTATTTCATGATGGGAAGCAGATCCCACAGCATTCCATGCAGATCTCCAAGCAATCTGAAGATTCACAACATGCGTCCATTATGCCACAGTCCATATCACACGGGCAGTTACAGTCATCTCCCATCTCGTCCCCACAGCAACAGCAGCAGGCTTCCGATGTGCAGATACCACAGGATGCTTGTCCCAGAACAATGTTACAGAGGGTGAAAAATTCACAGAACAAGCAAGCCAGGATACAGTGAACACAGCAATCTTCATATGTAATAGTTCAGTAACACATCATGAACAAACAAAACAAACAAAACCCCAAACAAAACACACAAACAAAAAAAAAGGAAAGAAAAAAGAGAAAATAATTAATGTTGTAAATCCAGATATATCACTATGTCAAATAAGTAGCTGAATGAAAATTAGTCAGATTAGATATAAACTAACACCACAAAAAATGTTTCCCATCTTCATGGTCATTTCTGCAGCATAAGTCATTTACAATTCAGGACTGGTTTTGGTGAAAGTCTCTTGTCACTGCTTCCCTTCATGCAAATCCGAAGTACTAAACATCTGCTTAGATAAATTTCTCCAGTCATTTATTATGTAAAATATCTGTATCTATTATCTTCAGTTGTAACTACTTCTACAATGTGATTGAAAATAAAATTAGAAAAACAGCTACTGAGGGAAAATACCTAAAATTATTTTCAGCCTCTCCTAGTGCATCTGACCCTTCTAAATCTGTTTTGTTGGCTTGGTAATTATGAAGGAAGATAAAGGAGTTGCCTCAACATTTTTACTTTCTGTATTGTTTTATGTGCACCTTAGAAACAGCGTAACAGCATGTTAAATGCCTTTCTTACTTTCAACAGCATGTAAAATATTCAGTCAAAACAGATTTTTCTATTGCTTTTCTACACAAATTTATTGGCAAACTTTTTAATGTACTACTTTAATCTTCAACAGAGTTCATAACTACACCTGAACATCAATATCCATGTCTTATAAGTACTATGAAATTATGTGAGATAATTAAGGTGTCCCACGAACCATCTGCAAAAAATACGGCACCAAAAGAGTAAATATATAGAATAACTTCAAACAATTAATGCATCCATGAGACATGACAGGTAAACACAAAGATTGGAACCAAACATGTGCCAGTGAGAAGGAGACTGCAGGAGTTAGGGGTATACTCAATTGTACATAATTATATGTATAAACATATTTAATTTTTAAGAGGCAGTGAACAGTCAATAGAAAGAAAATGAAAACTTAAAATAGAAGAAGTGTTTAGGATGGAGAAATACTTCCTTCCTAGCCTCAGCTTTCCTTCTTCTTTTTACTGCTTGCAAACCTTGAACTCTTTAGCCACAGACAGGTGAAGATTGGGTAAATGTTCTGGGGAAAATATTCTGCACAATCCCACCCTTTCCCTGTCTATCACCTGTATCTTCTATGAGAGGCTGTTAGGAATGACAGGATATTGAGCCACATGGGCAATTGGTCTGACCACCTACAGATGTTATGTTCTATAGATGTTATGTTCTTACAATTCACAGGCTGTTACTTCTGTCATAGGGGAAAACTTGCAATTACTTGCAACAGTTATACTATTCTCAGGCCTTCTAAGCAAACTTACAAATGTAAAAAAGTATGCAGTAGCTATGACAAGTATCTGGATTGATTCAAAATACCTCTAACTTTGCAGAAACTCTGACTGCAGGGTAGTGCAGTGGTGACTTTACACAAGCAAGCATGAATACTTACAGCAATGCAGAAACAGAGGCTCAGACCTGCAAAATCTCTCCCAGGAAGCAAAGCAACTACCTGAGTTCTTAGCCCACTCCTACTTACTATACTACTTAGATACAACACTTAGCTTGGATATACCTGTACTGCAATGTCTTAAGTCTCAACTAGTCACATTCATAATGTACTAATGAACACTTATGCTCAAAAGAAAACTGAAATATCAGAAAAAGCAAGAAGGGGGAAAAAACCTCTTAACCTTAAAAACTCCCTACTACTGTGAAGGAAGAAAAACTGAGAGGAAACAACAGGTAAGATAAGGCTGCTTTTAAAGAAAGTTGTTGCTTGCATTAAAAGGCTTTTTTTCACAAAGTCATACTGTCACTAAATAAATGACCCTCATAGAAAACACAGAAGACATGTTAAAAAAAGCTGGGGAGTATCAGTTCACTGAAGAGGACCAAAGCCAGACTGATAGCGATTAATCAGCTGGTTGTCATGGAGATGGTGTTAAATTTGTTCAGGTACAATCTCCTTTCAGATTTTCTTTTAATATGAAGGAAAAAGATAAAGAAGCCAAGAGTTCTATCTAAGAAGCCTTCATATTTGAGGAATTAGGTTTCACTTTTTTGCATCCTTAAAATACAGCTGAAAGAAGCTAATACAACAACAAATGTTGTTCTACAAATGGTTTAGTACACCATAAAACTTTATGTGTTTTGGTATTGAAAATAAGACACTCAGACGACTCTTGCCCGTTTCATGCAGGATATGAAAAATTGCAGGGGAAGAAATAAACATTCACAGATATATGTATTTATTGATGGGCAAGAGACAGAGTTCATAGGTTAAACAAAAGGGACTACATTCATGAAGCACTTTCTGGATGCACAAAATAACTTTTCCCACCTAATCTATAAAACACACCAAATCAAGACTTACAAGAAGAGGCTGTGTTGATTCAAATAAAGGTACTTCAAAGGTAAAAGTTATCAAAAATCGTCCAAGTCCCAGTAAGAAATTTTGGCCACTAGTGTTATTATGGAAACTCTGTAGAGGGTCTCTTTTTCCATCTCTTCTTCACTGACTGAAACCCTAAAAGGATTTTTTTACCCCTTCTTTATTTTTATTTCCTTCTCCCCAGATGGCAAAACTAATTTTCCATTCAGAAAATCTTTACATAACAATTTTACTTAACCTCAACAAACAATTAACATAAAGTAGAGATAGCCTTTGCTGCTCTCTTTATTCTTGCAATGACTCATTTGTACAATGAACATAAACTTTGATCCACATTTCAAGGACAAACATGAAATAATCATGCTTTTATATTCTTCATTATATTATTGACTTTTAATAGCTATCCAGTTAGCAATTATTTAACACATGACAAAGCATGCTGTTACCTAGTCCTACCTAACTTGCTGAATTCAGAATCATGACTCTAAAGGGTTGTAATACAGTTGGATAAAATGGGTGGAAGAATGATTTCTTCCATTAATTACCCCTGTTTCTTAACTTCTTATCAAGAGATGCAATTATAAGATAAAAATACAGTCACAGTGCGTTTTTATAGTTATAACAAACCTACATGCCACACAAAACTCATCCTTTTCTAATATCCATATTCCTACAGCAACCTGTCAGTTCCACAGAAAACATTATACAGCTAAAAAAACCCACTTCCTTTGACTGCTGTTGCTGGTGGCATGATCAGTGAAATGCAGCCATGAAAATGCTATATATAAAGCTCACTCCAAAAGAGATGACCACAAGCTTTTCATTACTACTACAATAAATTTTACTGCTTGCATAAGACACTCCAATAATTTTTTTTGTGATTACAAGACCAAGGAGACTATTTTAAATTACAGATTATTCAAAATTTCAGAAGTTTTTCAACATGTTAAGAATAAAGACTGAATTTAACTTCCAGTCTTTAACCTTACCACATCAAAATCCTATTTTTTTTTTTTTTTTGCAGATGAATGAGGAGTGGAACACTTTAATCCAACTAGAACTAAACGCAATTTAAATATTTGTAAACTTGATTACTTAAAGTCTCACAATGTGTTTTTAAGTATATTTTAGTCTTTTCTAACAAAGAAATGATACAGATAACACTGGTGCTATCTTAAAATTATCTGTGTTCTTTTTTTTTTTTTTTTTTTTTTTTTTTTTTTAAGAATTAGAGGTTTTATATTTATTATTTTCCCATTATATAAATGCAATTAAGAATGAGGGGTATGTCCTTATTGAGGACCAAGCTCCATCAGCCTTGATGTTCAGGATGCAGTACTGTTGATGATAAGTTAACTCCGAAGTTTCCTGAGGTTTGAGGTTTTCATTAAACTAATTTCTTTCTCTGTGAATGTATTTAAGTCTCATTACATAGACCAACCATTACTGAAGATAACCTTTTCCTTAGGACTGCCCCACTACACCACAGCAGTCTCAAATTTCCATTACTTTTCAATTCTTATATTACACTTTTTTCTAATTAATGGAGAAATGATGCACCACAGATTGGCACTATACAAAAGTGAGGATGTGGGGTGCAAACACTGTACAGAGGTAAACTCTGAAAGAAAAAAAAATATTCCAAACTAGTATATCTACCTTAGTTCCGTTATCAAATGCATTTGATTTCATCAAAGTACAGTATCACATTTGCTGACTATGATCCAAGCTCCCCAAAGCTATGTTAAATGGCATAAATTACAATAGGCTTGTTCTGTAGGCAGTGATAGCATATTTTATTAGATGAAGTCACATTTGGGGAAAAAAGATGAGCTTTCAGACACTCAAGCTTATCTTCAATTATTCTTTCATTTTGCCTGGTATGAAAGCTAGACCTGACGTTAAAAGGGTCATCCTACATGGCATTTTTAAAAACCAATGCAAGTAAAGCTGTTTTTCAGTCTTTTGGCACATTCCCAAAAGTTATAGATTTGTTACGAAACTTCATCAAATCTGTTAAACAATGCCAAGGCAAAGAGAAACACAACCAACACATCCAAGTTTTTACTGCTTTATATGATACACATACATTCAGCTATTTTGTGCAGATTTAACTAAAGATTGTATACAATACATATAACATCTACTTTAACGGGGTTATAAATGTTAACGCAGACAATATCCAGACAAGAAATAGGCCTAAAGTCCCTTCAAACTGTTTACACACTGGTATTCAAAGCCCAAAAGGCCCCACTTATAACTTACCCCAGTTATAACTGCTATGCTCATTAAAGGAAAAGAAACAATATCAACAATAAAACAATTTTTGTGTTTGTCCATGTCTTTAAACATTTGCATGTGCATGCCATTTTTTACTTCTAAAATCTTTGCATACCCTGGTATCCAATTCCTTTCAAATACTGAAATAAATATTTTTTTTATTTCAATTTCCCTTTTATCACCCCCTCTTCATATTTATGAAAAGGTGTGGCTCTAGTTAAGAAACACTTTTAAGAGAACATCAAAACTGTACAAGGGACACAAAAGGTGAATTGAAAAATGTACAGAGAAATGCATGTGCAGGCTGATATGTCCTGCTTTTACAATGTTTGACACCAACCTGCCACAAACTGACCCAAAAAGCTTTCATACTAAGCAGGCAGGTCACATATGATAAAAGGTTTTCATGTCTGCAATGGTAAATAAACTCACTTACAGGATGGTGACTTTGGTCAGCTTCTTACTAACTATATTCACCAAGTTCAGACAACTCAAAACAAATCTTCAGGCACTCTGCTGTCTCACAGAGAGAATCAAAAAGGGCAAACCTGCAATCAAAGTGAAGCTGAGGTCTTCAGCAGGGGTTTACTCCGGGCCCCTGCAGAGCCCTGAACAGAAGCCCCAGCAGGTGCTACAGGCGTCCCGCAGTCTGGCAGTGTGGGGCTGACAGAGGCAGGGATGAACACACAGCGCCAACGGCTGAGACAACCCACAGCCAGAGCAGCACAGCCAGCCAACGAGAAACCACCGCGGCACAGGTTTCTTAAGAGCATGCATTGCACAGAGGTGAGGCGTAAAACTACTGAGCAGTGGCACGCAGCCTTCACACCTTCCACCGATCCTGCAGCATACGGGGTTCATGTGCAGCCTCTGCTACCCATCCCCTTTCTTTTGAGAAAACTCACTGCACCCAGGAAAATGCTCCCAGAAAAATAAGAAAGGTAGAAAAATAAACTGACACGTTGCAAGGAATACAGTTGCCTCTAGATAATAGAGCGACATTTTTTTTTAGACAGGGGAAAACACAGTTACAAAGTCTAGTATATGTGATATTTTGGCATTTCAAATAAAAGCTATCTGTATTGATCAAGAAACTTAAAATGTTGCCTGATCAGGCAATCACATTGCAAAACACATGGAAACTTTCATCACAGCTTATATTCTAAACTCTTGATACAGATATGACCTCAGGAGTAAAATGATCCATTTCAAACACAAAGATATACTAAGAAATCTGCTAATTTCCAATACCTAAGACCTTCTTAGAATCTGAAGTTTTCATTGCCACTGCTCATCACTGCAAATACTGAGACTAGTTAGATGCTAGCTAGGCCATGACCTTGTAAAATGGATGCTGTGGGAAGACCTTTTTTTTTTTTGTTACAGGCCCTCTTTTCCACTCACTCCTCTTAAATAATATATAAATTATCTTCCAAGACTTCCATGCAAAGTAAACTATGCTTAAAAAAAGTAAAACTATGCAAAGTAAACTATGCTTAAAACACTGCATTCTTCAAAATGCCTTCTTAAAAAAATACACATTTGACTGTATGATAATGTTATTTGCCCACTGCCTGATTGACAACTCTGTTCTGATACAACCTTGTCTAACAAAAAAACCCCACTGTTTAGCAATTCTTGCTCAGACATAAATCCACTTCCAATCAATTTCTAAAAGTTAATAAAAATTTTTGCCCAAGTAGAGAGATTGGCAGGATTCTAACAAGTAGCTGCCCAAATGCCACCTAATGCTATGGGATGGATTTCAGTGTATGTATGCTTAAAAAACAAAGAAAGACTGAGAGAGAGATGGCCAGCAGATATTTTTGCAATGTTATGCTATTCGTTGCTCTTACCAAATGTCAGTAAATAATACTGATCAAATTACTGAAGAGTTTATAGAAGAAAACTTACTGCTGCTCTTGTATCACTCAAGAGGAAAAAATCCCAACCCAATCCTACTGAAAATCATGTGCCCAAAAGGAAAGTACAGTTTACTGAAAATAATTTTTCTGTTTATATAAAATTATATAAACCAAAGTAAAACACTCCTTGTTCAAATAAAAGTCTGCTACTGTGCTAGGACTACTCACTACTTTCCATGTATATGCACCTAGTGGTTGTTAAGACCCTGGCTTAACATAAAGGGTATTTGGTGGACTTGCTTTGTCTTCAGTTAAGCCATCAGTATCACTTGGGATACTCTAATAAATTAATGTAGTCAGCAGCATGAGTTAAATAGTGCCCACAAACCCCATGCTTAGATTCAACATCTAGAACAGATGAAGTCGCATTATACTAAAAAGAAGGGGGAGGAGGTGAGGGAAGTCTCATCCAAATGCACCCTGAAATGCTGAATTTTAAACATTGGATTTAAAAAAAACCCACACATTGGGTAAAATTATTCATCATATCTCTAAGCTCAGTAGCACAAGATATACAGTCCAGAAAGTTGAGGAAGCTTGTTTCAGGCTTCTCTTCTGGAAAAGCATGAGTGGTAACTTCAATGTGTTGGCAAGTCTGCATTGCCTGGCCTTTCCCACAGCTTCACTTCTATGCTGCAGGCTTTCTTCATCTAACTCACTCCTGCATCTAGCCTTATTACACTTCCTAAAGACCTATCCTGAAAAACAAAACATTGTAAAGAAGATGCCTTCTAGTGTCCTTCTGGTTTAGAAAGCCTGGGATGGAATAAAGAGTAGATCTCACTGTACACAGAGGAGGCAGGCTCATGATCTGCTCAGCATTGTTTAACCATCTACTGTTTCCAAAGTATTACAGCAATTGTGCATGCTCAAAGCCTTTTGAATATGTGAAATACCGCATTAAACTCAAATTATCACAAATCACTTGAGTTGTGGGAACTCCCCTAACAAACATAGTAAATTGTGAGGTCCCAACAACTAGACCAAGAGCAAGAGTTCCATTTCAAAACTGAATTAAAACCTGTATTCCCTCTCTCCATCCTCAACTTTCCATAATGGATTGCTTTGATTAAAAAACTGTATAACATCAAGTTTCCTAAGTTTTGGTAGGAAAACTCAGTTTGGTTTTTACAAAAAAATAAGTAGCTACTTTGGACCCGTCCACCTCCTTAATTAAATTCCTCTTCCATCCCTCCCCCTGCCCAACTTCTTCCCTTTCCTCCTCCAAATCTGGATATGTCATTATTACTTACCTTCCACTACGCTGATACACATATGTAGGTAGTTTTTCTTCATTTCCTGACATCTAGATCTACTGCTCTGCTGCCTCACTGCTGTCTCCTTTAGATCTCCTCTCTTCTTTAAGTTGCTCTGGACACATACAAATGCTTCTGAACACAGCAGCTAGACTGTCTTCATTTTTACTCATTTACAATTGCTTTTTCATGTTTCCAAAGTGTTTTTCTCCAGTACTCATAACAAGTGCAAAACAGTAACAATTCTCTTTGTTAGTGGCCTACCAACCAGAATTTTGGATGAACTCTGACACCTATGGCATCAATAATTTAAAATATTATTAAAATTTCTTTAATTTTTTTTTTATTCCCAGTATGTACTGAAACCTATCCAGTACTTTTGAAAAATCTTTAGAACTGAAACAGTGTTTAAAAACTGCTTTTTAAGAGTGACACTTCTCCTATTTCATAAATACTTTGGTTTTTTGTAGTGTAAGTAATGGAGCTGAGTAAGATTTCTTCAGAGACAATATGGATTAATAATAGATGCAGAGGAAAAGCAGAGCTAGTGAGTGCACTCACACCCTCCTAAGTCTCACTGGATGTGTTTCTACACAGCATATTCTGGAATGCTGACACGACTGCACATCACAGAATCACAGAATATTCTGAGTTGGAAGAGACCCACAAGGATCATCAAGTCCAAATCTTAAGTGAATGGCCTGTATAGGGATTGAACCCACAACCTTGGCTTTATTAGCACCATGCTGTAACCGAGCCAATCCCAGGGTCATACATACTACTGACTCATTTGAAAAAGGAGGTTTTAATGCTTTTATACTACTGCTACCAAAATTTCTGCTACATTTTAAGTATTTCCAATGCAACTTCAATTCCAAAAGTTCATAAGATGTGACCCACAGCACAAGTGGATTTTGCAGCTGGAACAATTAATAAAAGAGTTCTTGACTATGGTGGGGGAAATTTGGGGGATCGAGGGCTTCACAGCTTGCATTAGGACTGTCTAGTAGAGGGACCCTCAAACTTTTTAAACAGGGGGCCGTTTCAGTGGTCCTCAAACACTGTCAGGGGCCAATTTGTAGCCGAGAGGCACCCCCTGGGGGCAGGTGAAGGACAAGGTGCGGATTAAGTGGCAGGAAGTCATCTGCGGTGGGGGTGGGGGGTGTGGGCCGGATAGAGGAACCATGGGAGCCGTTTCTGGCCCGCGGGCCTTAGTTTGAGGACCCCTGGTCTAGTACTTCAGAGATCAACAGGAGCACTGCTGACCTTCATGGGAAGATGAGATATCCAAGGTAAAGTAATACTGAACTTCTTTTAGCTTTCTAGTGCATATACAGAAATGTGCAGTATATGAAGCAGCATGCTACATTTTAAATAAGCATGAGCCCAAATAAGCTACTGCACAGAATGGGTGGCAAGCCCAAATGTTTCTTGATTCGATCCTGCTTCAAGCCCTTCCAGGCTTTCTGTTCTGTCAACAGATACAATATTTTAGAGCAAAGTACCAGACTTGGACTTCCTTTGCATTACAAATAGCTGTGGTGCTCCAGAAATATTCATATCTTGTCCTTTAAGAAGAATCAAGAAGAATGGAGCTTTTGGGAGAGAATAAGAAAAGGTGAAAAATATTTTCTCTTTTCTATGGTGTAAACTCAACTTGACAACCAAAATTCTCACTTCTCTTCCTTCTGAGGACATAATCTATTTTTTTCCTCTGGCCACTTTCCTTCACTTGATTTCAGCTATTCTCCTGACTGACAACAGAGCAGAACACTCAGGGAGGGAGACAAGGCAAACGAAGTAAAAATACAGGCCGTATTCAGGTTTTCAGGTTTTAACCTGGAAATTAGTTAATCTATTAATTAATTATTAAAACTCTATTAATTAGATTATAAAATCCAAGATGCTACATAAGAAATAGCAAAAATAAAACGAATTGAAATATCTGTAAGTGTACAAGTTTACCAGCACTTCTTTCCACTAAAATTTTCTGGATGCTACAGTAAACTAAGTTGGTGAGTTAATTCAGGTGATCCATAATTCAATACTCACAGCTCAAAATAAATATAGTTTGTCTCTTTCTCCATAAGACTACATAGAATTTATATTACTATATAGATGTGTCCAAACACAAACACACACCTTCAAGTAAATTCAAACCCAGCAGCATTTCAGCAGTAACCAGTGGCTTATGAGGTTAACATAGTACAAGTTAAAGCAAAGCCAAGCAGTTAAGCAATGTTGCAAATAATTTCCAATCGTTTCCTATCTTTTCCATCTTCCTGTAAGTCTTTTCAATAGTTGCTACAGAAACGTCATTGGATCAGACGAGGCAATGGCTCAGAAAAACATCTCTTTGACCACAAAGTTATGATTCATCATTCAGTGTAGTTATAGAAGTTAGGTTCAAATTAAACTATGTATACCATTTTGAAAGACTGTCTATGCAATCCTCAGTCACTGAGCTTACTGATATACCCTTCTGGCTTAGTATAGTTAGATGCATTAATCAAATATACATATATATATATATATATGTGGTTTAAATGCAATTAAACTCCTTTGAACAAATAACCTGGTTAATTATATAAGGTTTTTATAATTATATAAGATAGCTAATTATATAAGATAGCAAATCTTCCAGAAGTAGTTATAAGGGATTAACATGACTTATAGCAATAACAAAATTATTTTTAAATTATGGATAAATCATTTTATATTTATATTTGTATCATTTTATATATATATATATATTATAAATATTTAGATAGTTCAACTGATCATTCCTAGAGTCTCTGACTCTACATTTTATAAAAAACACTGTGGGATGATAGGACAGATAAAGTATGTAATGGTACTTCTTGCAAGGCAACAGCTTGATAAGAGTATTCCTTATAGCTTATAGTTGCCCCATGAAGTCCCCACAGGGTACATTACTGAAAAGCTGAAGAAACTGTCAGAAGGCTTGTACATGTGTGCATGCAGATGTGGTTACACAAATATAAAACATGTCTGCCAGAGAACTGCAAAGTAAACTAAATTTCAAAACCAGAAAATTATTTTAAAAAACAAATATTCTCTTATTGGCATATCCCAATACACCAGACATACTTCGCACAGACTAAATTGTGTTTCACTCAGATTAGTTAACAGAAAACTTAGAGCTGCAGACATTAGCAGCACTGGTCAAGCTACTGAGAGCATATATCCAAGTTCCCACATTCAAAATGAGAACATCACAAGGTTAGATGTACAATATTAACTATATTTAATTTTAGCTATTAGGAAGCCTAGCCATGATGATGATGATGATTAGGTGACTCAAGAAACCACGTGTAACAGTAAGGATTATCCTATATTTCTGTACTGTGAAAGAATGCAAGTAATACAGGGTGACAACACTATGTAATTATCTAAATTCTACTCATATATGTCTTTAAAAATAACAACATTTCTGACTGTACATAAAAATACTGTATATTGGCAGCTTCAGGCAACTAACACAATCATGTGTTGGATATTAAAATCAGACATTAGAATTTAAAGCCAAATCTGAAGGTATCTTATTAATTTTCTTCTCAAATGTTCAGTAATTTGACATTTTCACGGTTATTAAACAACAAAAAAAATCCCACCAACTGTATTTATTACAATATAATTTTAGAAGATGAAAAAGTGTTTGCCATAATTAATTGTATAGGGGAAAGGACAGGGAAGTCACTGTGTCTTTAGAACTCTGCAGGTGGTTTTTTTTTTTTCAGAGGTTGAATTTCTTAAATTCAGAGGCCTGCACTTTGTATAGTCACATGAACAGATCTCAGTCTCTTAAGTTAGTTTTTTTGAAAATACACTGAGGATAAACATATAAGAAAAATATCAGGCTGGAGGGTGAACTGTATTTCACATAACAGAAAAGGGAATACAGGAAGTATGAAGTTGTGATTTTGGAAAGAAACATTAGAGGACTGAAAGTACAACATAAAAATAACAGTAGGTTCTTGAAGATAAACATAAAAATAAACAACAGCAAGGG
This sequence comes from Platyrinchus mystaceus, assembly GCA_035041135.1. Taxonomy (NCBI): domain Eukaryota; kingdom Metazoa; phylum Chordata; class Aves; order Passeriformes; family Tyrannidae; genus Platyrinchus; species Platyrinchus mystaceus. Next base: position 25,001,543 of record JAWWLV010000045.1, read on the forward strand.
AGACCAGCCCATGGAACAGTCTGAGTGAATCCATTCTTGATATCACTACACAGATTCACTGAGTAAGTTTGACTGAAGTAGCTGAAGTCAAGAGAAGTCACCCCACTGACATCAGTAGACTTCGTTCAGGCCACTACATGCAGTCCTTCTGATCCCTCTTCCTTTCATCTAGGCTGAGAACCCTCCCCATTTCACTGAACAGTACTGTTTCCCATTTCTCTAAGAATCTGTGTTTGTACCCACAGTCTGGAGGGGTTTTTTTAACCAGTCACATCTATGCCTGTCTCAAACCAATAAAATTTACAGCGTGCCTGCACCCTTCTCATAATGGGCAGTAGCAAAGCCCATTGAGTATATTAGTGCTAATGGGAAGGCAGTGGATCGAGGAGAGACTCAGGAACTCTGGGACCATGAGTGTAATTGCAAGCAGCGAGAACACAGAGACAGAGCTAAAACATAAGGGAAATTATTTACTTTTTCTTATTTAAGTTGTGCAGAAGGACTATGAAGCATTTTCATGCACATTATTTACAGCCCAAATATAGCATAAGGCATGCTAAACACTGAAGGACAGGTCGAAATTTTATTATCTAGTGTTCAGACTTCATGGCTAGTCAGGATATCTGCTAACAAAATATTTGAAAAGCAAAGTCTACCCTCATGGAGCCTGCCATTGCTGGATTTAAATATTTACTATGCTTTGAACTAGTAGTACTTTAATGTTTTTTTTCTGGTGCGTATGTGACAATGTTGACAGGAGTTTCTATCAGTTTAGGATACTAACTACAGAGACTTATGCATTATCAGATTAAGTTGATCAAATGTTTGAAAGCAAGAACTCTCCAATTGCTTTCCTTTCCTTCAAATACTTATTATTTTCTTTTGAGAAAGAAGCATATCTTTTATCATAATGGGTTCTATTTGCTTCTGGAGCATGAGTTCACACTCTTCAATTATTTTCAGTTAATTGTGCAATTTTTGGTGAGAATGGGGCTTGGTTGGTCTTTATTCAGTTTGGGGTTTTTAAATTAAGAATATCAGCTTACCTTCTGGTGAAGTACCTGGCTTTTGAGGAAACACAGAGCTTATTTTACTCTTCTTGCTGCTGTTGCTGTTGACAGACAAAGTGGACTGAATTTTTCTGTGCATTTTTTCTGAAACAGGAGCTGAAAGTGTTCTGTTGTCTGCAGGCATGTGCTTGACCCCATTGTGAAGTCCACTTCCATTACTCAGACCCACGTGGCCATTTTGGATTTTGCCACTTTCTTCCTCACCCCTTTCCAGTGCTGAAGTATTCGGCTGAGGCAAACGTTGAGGTTGCGCTAAAAAAGAAAGAAAGAAAGGGTTAATTTAAATCGTAAATTGATAACTGAACACTTTAGGCTGGACCGGGAATGGAACTGTCATTGCTCTTATTGATCTAATAATAGACTGACAAGTTAACATTCTCCCATCAAAACAAGAAAGCAAAAAATATCTCTAAAAATAATTATCAGGTATTCAAAAAACACATCGTGTATGCAGAAGGCCTAGCTTCCCCATTTGGCACTGCAAGGAAAGGTTTGCAAGACTCTGTGAATTACACAGACAGCATAAGGCAAGCAATTTGAAGAAAGGAAAAAGCATGGCAAACAAAATAGCAAAACTGAGATAAACTTGTACTAAGGGAGCCAAGTGAATAATGGGGGAAATACAATCAAATGAGAGAAAAAGGTATTAGAGTGAACATACAGACCGCAGTAACAGAAGTTAAGTTGCAGGTTGGCCAACCTGTCAGTCTTCAGAAAATAAACTTAAGGACACAGTAGGAGTGCGCCGACACACAGCCACCACAGACCAGTATATTGAAGAAGAATAGGAGTATCCAGGTAACTAACAACATTTTGAGCTTAATTCATTAAGGTCATGGATTGCTGGGAAGTACAAAACCTATCAAAATCTGGTTGTGTGGAGGAGGTAACCAGAAGGCACATGCATTCAAATAGTCGTGGCAAGCCAGAGTTCCCCCCTCCATATTCTTCAACTCAGAATCACAATTTTAGAAATAGTTGTAATGGGCCAGTTGGGAATTTAATGGCAACACACTCCAATGGTCAAAGATAAAAATATACAGAACCTGTCAAGGCAAGAATCTGCAGTGACCTAGTTAAGACTCTGAGAGAGTACATGTTATAAACTCATTCTAAGGAGTAAGCATGAAACTTGATCATTCTGTGTTGAGCTACTGTATCATAAAGAAGCATAAGTATAATAACATAGAGACTGCCTATGTATTTAAAGTCTGCAACTAAAGAAAAGATGTAGGGGGTTTTTTTAAATGTAAAGCTTTGTAATATGAAAGTGGTTTCAATTTAACAATTCTTATTGGGAAAAAAAAATACAGACTTCGTTGGAAAACTAATTAAACTATACACATAGTAACACAACAAAATTTCACAATTGAAAAACAAGCTCAATCACCTCTCCTAATCAAAACACTACTGCATCATGCTTGGACATAAAGAGGTTTTCAGACAGTCCAATCTCCAACTATTTATAAATTTTATATCAAGAAGAAAGTCCAGATTCTGCTAGAGACTCAACTGAAGAGAAACAAGTGCCAGGGGTAAAGAAAAACAGTGCTGTAGTTCATTCTCTTTTCAGATGGTTCACATCCAGTTTCAGATGATTTCACAGTACACATTAATATATATATTACACTGTGCACAAGGTAACAAAACAGATTATAATTAGCTTTCTCTAAAAAGAAACATCTCCACCGATCACTTCAGGTACAAGTTACCAAATTTTCAGATAAATATGACTGGGTCATATAGACCAGTATGATCTCTAAAAAGACTCTCAGTTCTAAATTTCCCTAACAAACTCTCAATGCCTCCCTTTTATCCAGGACACTGACACCATTCTCAGATTGCTTCCTCCAACTATCATAAACTTTTTCAGACTAAACTTCATACAAATCTTAAACTTTACATCCTAGACACACTCGCAGGCAAATAGTTTAAATATGAAATGGTTCATTTTTTTTCTTGCAATTTGATTTTTTTACTCATAGCCACTGAGATTTTCAGAAGATAGACCTGACTGCCCACATCAATCTAGGTCAAAGTAACCATGCTTGAACCTACTTGACTAAAGTGACAATTTTCTGTTTCTGCAAATAAAGAGAGGGCTGGGGAAAACATTTAGGTTTTAGCCTCCCCAAAGATTTTACAGGGAAGACAAAGATCAAAGATTGTTCACTTCCGTTACCAGCAGTAACTGCTCACAAAGCCAAGAGAGTAGGAGCAAAACACTATCTGATACCTGAACAATTAATTGTTGCCCCAAGACTTTTTTATTGACAATGCTGAAAATGCTTCTTCAAAGCTTCTTCTGACAATGCTTCTTCAATTTTGCATTTGTGTTTGCAAAACCTACAAACAGAAGCATAAAGCAAGGCACTTTCTTCACTTTGAAATTCAATTTGCAGTGTATATTTGGTTAACTTCTCCAGACTTATATAAAGCTCCCAAAACAAATTTTCGGGGAGTTTTTTCCTGTATGAATAAGTATCATTAAAAATATACTACCAGGAATCCTTTGTGTAGATTTCCTCTCCACGTATGTGCAAAATTTATTTTGTTAAAAATCAAGTCATTCATTCCATTTTAAAAATAGGCAATGGAGAGCTAACCACAATCAAAAATATCTGTCAACATCAGAAATCAAAATTTTACTCTCTAAAATTCAATGTTTATATCCACAGCACCCCAGAAGTTTATTTTCATTATCCCACTTAAATGTAAATTGCATAACTAAGGAACAGTGTTTTTTGTGGTTCATGTAATGATGTTTCCTCAATCTGCACTGCCTATGATTCCCAACTCTGAAGTGGTGCAGTTGCATCAATAAACTAGAATTACTGGGGAGGGGTTAACCTTCCTCAATAAACAAAAGCTGTTCTATACTATTCTAAAAGACTGTTCTAAAATTTCTCTGTGTCTGATGCCAATTTCTAAAACTGACAGTTATGACCTTTTCCAAGCCAGCTAAATTGGTGGTGGCAGCTTACAACTGTTTGTGTATTTTTGGTCTTTGCTATGATAAATAACTTGAAAAATTATCCAAAATTCAATCTTCAAAAGTAGGTGTGTTTCTCTCAAACTGTGGATGAATGAAAAGTCTTGGAAAATCTAAACAGTTTTGGTTTTGCTTTTATTATTATTTTTACTGAAAAATTATTTTAACTTTAATATTTTTAACTTCAGAGTTTTCTATGTTTTTCTAATTTTATTTTTTTATTAACTTATCCTGTTCCCAAAGTACTTGAGTCTTCTAGAACTAACATACAACTTTTTAGCTGACTGGCTTTACACTATTCAAATGTTATATGCAGGTCAAATCAAAATGGAATAAAACCCCAAATGGATTAGTTATCTCAATTTAAATTTATTTTAACTTTATTGATAATTTTGCACTAGGGAGACTTGAATATTATGGTTAAAACACACTTGAAACCAATTAGGAACCATATGACCGCATTCTAGCATAAAGAACAAAAGCAATTGACAGTTCTGAGATTAAACCACAACCACCTCAGTTTAAAACAGAAATATTTTTACCTTATTTTTTAAAGGTTGTGTATATCTTAAAAAAAAAAAAAAGGTGTAATATGAGGAACGACACAATGCTTCTTAAAACACAGTGATACCCAGGGACTCTCACACTCTCTTTAATGATCCACTGCTCTCATTCAGCTGTCTTTCTTTTTTCAAATCTTTACATATGTGACAGCTCTCAAAAGTAGACCATAGACCATCTGGCATTTTCCGAGGTGTAACTTGTGCAAATTCAGCTCTACTGGGAACACAATGCTATCTTCTGCCTGCGTTATAAAAGATACAATAGAATGTAGAACTTATGAGTTGTTTTGAATTATTCATTTTTTGCCTGTATATTCAAGAAATTTTACAAACTCTGCATTTTGTACTACATAATCACATGCGTTAAAGGTACAAAGAAACTTTTTGACACCTCTTTTCTACAGAAAGATGGCATTTTGTTTGATATCTGAACATTCAGCGCCTGTTATATCATTCTAAACAGACCGTGTTCTGCTACAAAAGATCCCATTTTACACTCTATGTATGAGCAAAAATTTTATTCTTGATATTCAGTAACTAATGCAATACACATCAAAATTTCAAATATGTGTTGGATGAACACTCAGCATCTTCAAATCAGGATGGGACTGGTCACTTACTATATGTTAAAGATTTAAGAAAAAATCATTCCTCAGACAACATGGAAAAATTGTCATTTCAAATATCCACAATGAGTAGTTTTAAAATGTCCTAGGAAATACTGTGCTTTTCAGCTTAATATGTTTTTAATCTTTAGCAAAACCAGTATATTTAAGTCAATATTTTACACAGTGTTAACACTAGTGGATTTTCAATAAGAATGATAAATATTAGATTAATGATTCAATAGCTGAATCTTTTTTGATAGAAAAATAGCAGATAATGTAGGCAATAATAACTGTACAGGAATCTGCTGCCTGTGGAAAAGCAATAAAAAGGCAATATATTTCTATAGCATATAATCTATTAGTGTGTTTCACAGCTTCCTTGCCATTGGTTTCCTTGCAAAGTGGGCCTTAATACAATAACTTCTGCTATTATATAACTAACTTTACGTAACAATTTAATTGTAAGGTTACTATCTCGAGAATTTGAGTAGTAAACATTTATTATGGTTTTGATGGTTTTGAAGTAACTATGCACATTGTCTTTCAGATTGTAAAACCCTTAGCACACTTTAAACGAATATTCACATATATATATATATGCACCCTGACCAAACATTGTTTTTACACCTTGCAAAGTACCAGCTAAGAGAAAAATCCTGATGAATCCATTTAACAGTATGTCAACAGAGGGAAAATCTCAACCAAAAGAGGACAGTCTAAGCTATCATTAAGGATTTTAGACAAAATACAAAAACAAATATACACTGAATGCAGACTCCTCTGAGTCAAAGAGAATCAAAAGAAAACATCAGGAGGGAGAAAAGAATTGAGACAGCTAATTAGTAGCCTAATCACATCAAAAGCAATTCCAAGGCAGCTGATACAGATACCCATGGAGTTTGCTAGGCCGGCCAATGAGCCTGATAGGAAAAATACTTTCCAGTTTACAGCCTGGGTTATTTGACTACACACCCAAAAAGGTAAGAATGTTGTTTATCTTCATCTATGACACAATAGTTTATGATAACAAAGGCCACAGAATCAATATTTTTGCAGGAGAATGAGGGAGGAATAAAATTCTCAACTCCTGGGTGTAAAAACTGTATTACTGAGAAAATACAACGTATCATTTCACTTGACAATATTCTCAACACTTCTCTGCTCCCAAAACAGCTGCAACCACAATGCAAGGATGATCTCCTTTTTGGAAATACAGAGGTCCTGATTGGGTCCATCAAAACTGAAAGCCAAGACCTACATGATAATTTGAGCTGGAAAAACTGTTTTATCTCAGTGGTAGCTGCTCCTACTTCCTCTGCATGGATCACATGGAAATAGACCATACGTAATGGAGGTAAGAATCAGACTTCTGTTTTTTATCGGTGCTTCTTTGTAACACCAACCTAAGCTTAAGGGGAAAAATAAAGCACATGATAGATAGTCAAGAACTGCACAGTAAAACCAGGGGCTGCCTGGATTCTAGAGTAAAATTAAGGTGATTCTAAATTGCTTCTGGAAAAGACATAAATTCTTGAGATATAAAAGTCAACATTTCCAAATGATTAGCAAAAAATCTTACCTTTTCAAAAATATTACATATTGTATGAATTATACACTCAATAGACATAAAATTTCAGTGAAGCTGGGAGAACTCAAGTATCTCAATCCCTCTCCATCCCCACTTCTCTAACTAAAATCCTGACTAGTCTCTACATGATCTTCAAACTTACATCAATAGTTTTCTCTGCTTAGCTATCCAGAATATTAACATTCAGATTACAGGATGTACCTTTGAGTCAACCTGTGAAGTAGCTTTTGTCAGCAATTATTTTTGAATATTTTCTGGGACATAAATAGCATATACTGCAGCTACCATATCACAGAAAGGCATACATTAACTAAATAACAAGGTACCATCAAGGCACAATCTACCTTTTAAAATCATTTTTTTACACTGAATTTTTTATACCATGCTGACTTTACAAGGAAAACAAAGTACCAACTAACAGCATCGACCACGTTTTTAGAATTGCTTCTTGTAAGATGTGAGGACATCTTCAAAATGAATACAACATATGATTATGAAACAAGATGCCCTTTGTAATGAAAATACTGTAGTAAAATTGCTGGTATGAGTTTTACAGGACCCACACTGAGAACACTTTGTTAAAGTACGTCTGAGAACACATCCAGGGAACACCTGGTATAACAGCAATGAGGCTGACAGAGGACAAAGGGAAAAGACATTGTATCCCATTAGCTCCCAGTTGGTGAAGGGTGGGCAAGAATGGCAAACACATGTATGCATGCATGTTTATGGGTTGAGAAAGCAATACAAGTGCACAAGACGGTGCCAAAAGTACTCTTATGTCTGTGCAAAGACACCAAAGCCTTCCTTTGGGAGCACTGCAGGACCTTACGCACTGCTTGAAGGGTTACAGGAATTGTATAAAGATGTCTCTGACATACCAAGAAAGATCCAGTTACCACAGGGAAGCATGAAAAGGGCTAGTAGCCAGAGGTTTACAAAGCTGATGGGCATTCCCACTGAAAATACAGAGTGAATTTCTCTATTTACAAATCCTCTTTCCTGATGTGATTTTGCAAAATGAATAAATGCCTGCTGATTATCGATAGCAACAGCAAATTTTTAATCTTTGTTAAACTGAGTAAATCCCTAACATTTTTAGTTACCTATCTTGTAACAGTTATCTCAGAATCAAAATACCCTTTGGCTTCTAATTACCATTGGATTGTCAGTAAATTCTCCTGCTTTATCATACACAATATCTTTCTGTTATCAGCAATGTTTTTTCTGAGACTGCAAATATTGGCATCTATGATAAACTTTGCAGATGATCTGGAAATTCTTGGTAGATCACAACATAATTAGAAATAAAGATAATTCACATAATGCAATCATTGTGAAGCTACACCTACATAAAGTAGACTATAGTTCTTACCGCAATATAGAATTTGTCACTTCTTGAGAAAAAAGAGCAGGAACGTACCACAAAAAAATACAAGAGCCAAACACAAACCTAGGCATTATAGGTAAAAAACACCCATAAACTTGGGGAATAAATTTCTATATAAAGATGTGTTCAGAAGTGGGAAATTTTACTGCAAGCTTTCCACTTGCAACATTTATCTATCCATTTTTTTTTTCACACATTCTGCTAGGACTGGAAAAGAATTGCACTGTCTTTGCTCTTACGTTTCATAGCATTACAACTATTTATGGCAGTGGTAATAGTTTCACAGACGTGGAATGGCAGATTTACTCGTGGTCACCATTCCAACACTCCTAGGGCATGTTTATGGTGTTTAGCATATTCATTACTACTGCAGCTAGTTTGTTGCTTGTTGGGGTTTTGTTGGGTTTTTGTTTTATTTAAGGGAGCTTTTTTAATTGAAGGTGAAATACTTAGTTATTTTGTCCCATGTTTTCTACAGAGATAATTTATTAATCTAATTGGGAGGGGTTTTTGTTTGTTTTTAAATCTTGCTTTAAAATGCACAGTGGCTTGTAGAAAGTGGATCTGAGAACAAAATAATCAATGAATTAAGAAGCAGAGAATTAGCTTTTTGTTAATTCTTAAAGTTATGAAATTGATCTGTTTCTCCAACATAAATAATCAGTAATCTCATAAATGTGAAAACAGTCCCTGAAACGCTATGGGATACAAGGGGGGCAAACCCAAAACAGTCCCATCTGATTGAGGAACAGAATGCTTTGCTTCTGAAGCTCTAATTTTAAAAGGAAGGTTAATTAACCACTAGACACGCACACAAAAAAAAAGGTAATCCAAGCTGTTGGCATGACATTACATTAGTTATGCAATTAGTACCTACTACAACATGTAGTTATATCATTGTATAAAGACACACTGGTGTCCCATGGAATTTAAGACATTAAGTCAAATATCTGAAACAGTTTTGATGCCTCTTCACCTTTATGTTACTTGTTCCCAAATCAAATAATAAACATCAAAGAGAAGCTACAAACGACAGGATATCACTTGCTGGGTATTGCCTCATAAGCGGCACAGCAGGATGTACCAGACAGGAGAGATAACCTCAATGTCATTAACAGCCATAACCTGAGCAAGTGCACAAACAGGTCCTTTTGCCTACAGCATCTCCTGCTCCCTTTCTCAAAACCCCAGCAACCACTGACAAACTAGACACTGTTTCACTACAGGAAAGAATGTGGGATGGTGAGGCAAACAGCTTCTCAAGGCTAGCCTACCTACCATTCGCCTCTGAGTGAAAAAATATACAGAGGCCAGGTTTATTTTCCACTGACCATATATACTGAGTTTTCAGATGTCAAGATTACAGTGCTAAGCTAAACTCATACAAAAAATGCAAAAAACTGGCTGTGCTTGCTTTTAAAAAGAACATGAAAGCAAATGCTTGGAATGAGCAATTCCCTTAACGTTCACTGCTTCCTTGGTTTATAGTCCTCACTCACATAAGTAACAGAATTTCAGAAGATCCCAAAAAGTGTTCCATCTCAAGTGTGACCACCTGCTCTCAGTGCACTGTCTTTTGTAATCTCTATAATTGTAAGTAATACCCAATGTTACTATTAACAATACCAACCAGATGCAGAAATCAAAAATAGGAATGAAGACACAACAGCAACAAAGAGAGGATAATATAAAAAGGTAGCAGGGAAACACAGAACATCAATACAAAACTAGAAACAGATACATTGATCACTGAATTTCTGATTCCATTGCTGCACTTATTTTCTCCCTGATATTCTTTCTTGCAATCTACAGTTGATACTAAGTTTGGCATCAGCTGATAGCAAGTTCCAGAAAACCAAAGAAAGAAAGCAAGCAAGCACAGCAGCAAGGAAAATGGAACAGGAGAAGCAAATGGACGGTAACTATGAGGAACAGTCCAAAACTCAGGATTTTACATTATTAAAAAATAGCAGGGCAAAAAACATCAAAAGAAAAAAGAGCAGATAGCAACCACCCAGAAAAAGACAGCACTGAAGGGGAAGGAGACAAAGGAAAAAAATACATAGTGAGCTGAGTCACTTCAGTCTGTGAGGGCACAAAAGACTAAGAAGAAGAAACAAAAAAAATCACAAGTAAAATCCCGCTAGATCTGAAGTATTTGCTACAAAATTTTTAAGTAAGAATTAAATGATAAATCATTAGTTGATAAGCAGTGAAATAAAACAAAGATAATAAACATGTCATACAGTGATCTCTTGCTGAAGCAATAACTCCCCTTCTGCTTTAGGTTAGAGAGGCTCCTGGAGCTCAGGCCAAAAATCAGTCACATTCAGCAATAGCATCATAATGGAAAACGAAATTCTGTTTTAGAAAGCAGAGTGAGGACTTGAGGTCCACAACAATAACTCTTCATGACCTGACTTTTCATTACTACAGACTGCATAGTTAATAGAGTGATTATCAGCAGGAGAAAAAAGATGTGGAAACATAGTAGAGAGCAGCAAGTGTCCATCCATTTCCTGATCCTGAAAAAGCAAAGTGTGAGGAGAAAGAGAAACAACATGTATCTGCACAGACAACATTAAACACACTGAGAAGGATTAGTCTCTGATATGGATGTCCTTCAGCTACAGGAATTCCCTCACGGCAAGAAGGTCTAGCAGATGGGCACAGGACCCTCCTCACCAATCCACATGGCTGCTATGCCCCTGCACAGGATGAGTGAGGATTCCCCATCCCAAAGAAGTCCAGGGACTCCAGATTTTGATTCCCACACAGAAAGTTCAGGCAGAGCTACTGTCACCAAAGCTGTCTCTTTGGCTGCTCTGTGCTACTAACTCAACAACTTGGCATTAGGAGGAACTAGAAATGAGAGCTCTTTTTCCTCTTTTGAACTAACTGTTTTGGTGTGCCTTGAAGTGATATGACACAAACTAACCCAAAATCACAGAATCACAGAATATGCTGAGTTGGAAGGGATCCACAAGGATCTTCGAGTCCAACCTTTAGGCCTGCACAGGACTATCCCCTAAAGTCACACCATGTGCCTGAGAGTGTTGTTCAAATGCTTCTTGAACTCTCTCAGGTTTGGTGCTATGACCACTTCCCTGAGGAGTCTGTTCCAGCACCAAACTACCCTCTGGGTGAAGAACCTCTTTCTAATATCTTACCTAAATCTCCCTTGACACAACTTCAGGCCATTCCCTCGGGTCCTGTCACTGGTCACCACAGAGAAGAGATCAGTGCCCCTCCTCTTCCCCTCACAAGGAAGTTGTAACTGCAATGAGGTCTCCCCTCTGTCTCCTCTTCTTCACGCTGAACAGACCAAGTGCCCTCAGTTGCTCCTCATACGGCTTCTCCTCAAGGCCCTTCACCAGCTTTGTTGCCCTCCTTTGGACACTCTCTATTAGCTTAATACATTTTTTATATTGTGGTGCCCAAAACTGCACAAAATATTGCGTGAGTGAGGCTGCACCAGTGCAGAGCAGAGCGGGACAATCACCTCCCTCAACCAGCTGATGATGTTTTGCCTGATGCCCCCCAGGACACAAATGGCCCTCCTGGCTACCAGGGCACTGCTGACTCATCTTCAACTTGCCATCAACCAGGACCCCTAGGTCCCTTTCCATGGCACTGCTTTCCAGAATCTCACTCCCCAGACTGTGCAAACATACAGGGTTGCCCCATCCCAGGTGCAGAATCCAGTACTTTCCCTTGTTGCACTTCAAATGTTTAGTGATTGTCCAGTCCTCTAATTTGTCGAGCTCTCTCTGCAGGGCCTCCCTGCCTTTGAGGGAGTCAACAGCTCCTCCCAGTTTTGTATCATCTGCAAAATTGCTTAGTTTCCTTTCCAGTCCTGCGTCCAAGTAACTTACGAAGATGTTGAAGAGCACAGGGCCTAAGATGGAGCCCTGTGGAACCCCACGAGTGACAGGTCACGAGTCTGATCTTACCCCATTCACTATTACCCTCTATGCTTGACCAGTGAGCCAACTGCTTATCCACAACATGATGTGTTTGTCCAGAAGGATACTGTGAGGGACAGTATTGAAAGTTTTACTGAAATCTAAAAGGATTACATCAACTGGCTTCCTTCAATCAAAATGGTTTTTTGCAAGCTGTACAAATAAGATTCTTGAGAAAACACTTTGAAAAGTCCTCTTATCAGAGTCCTTGAAAAACTTAAATTCTCCTTTTTTCTTCCCTAGATTCAAAACCGCAAGCAACCAAGGACTAAAGCCCGCATTTCTGTATCACAGCTCACTGCCTTTTCCCCTCCCCACTCCACAGACAGTTTAACTTTATTTTACTCAAAAACAGTAGTTTCATCTGCTAAAGGGAAAGGCAATGGTATGTATCAGAATATAAACACTTTTCAACAAAGAGATTTGTGTACTCACTTCAAAACTGAATTCACTTAGCATGCAATCATTGTCATCAATACTTAGCACAAAGGCAAATGTTTTTTACTTAACTGCTTATTTACTGTATTATACCAAAATGACCTAGGAAGACCTCTTTCTGACTCAGCTGGAAAAACCCACTCATCCTGGCCAGTTTTCATACACAACCTCCATTACATGAATTCAATATAGTAAGAAGAAAAAAAAAAGCTAAATGAGCTTTTGCCTGCTGCTCACGGGCACATCCCTTCCAGCAGCACAGAAGTCACTGCTGACAGCGCCTGGCGAAGACCAAACTTCCTGTAGTAATGATGCATTTGGTTTCCTGAAAGGAAGCAAAGCATAAGCTGCTCAAACAATTCACAAGAAAGCTCTGATATCTGAGCCACACAGTTACAAATCTGTCCTGCTAGAAAAACAGTGTCATATCAGTGACCAACAGCTACAAGCACAAAAATTCAGAGAAACAAATGCATTAATGCAAAGAAGAAAGCTTCAGATTAGCTGAAGAAAAACTGTCTTAATGGAATGAAATCACCTGTAAAACATTTTTCTTCTTTCATTCCACAACTGAGTGAAGATTTCTGATTCTTCACTCTGTTCATGAAGCAAGATATAATTCTCTATGAAATTTTTGTGCCTAAATGCTACTAATATAGTAGAGGCCAGTAGCACCTGCAAGTCCTTATAACTGCAAAGTAACTGAATAAACTAATAAAATACTAGTTTTTTTATCTCTAACATTCAGATGGGAGCTATTCTTACTTCAATATGTTTAAAAGCATTCAGCACTACACCTGAAGTAAATTCAAGTCTCTATTAAAAATATTAAAAATATTTCTTTCAACTTATAAACCTACGTAATTTGACCCACTAAAGTTTATTTAATTCATCCTTTGTTTAAAAATACCTCTAAGTGGCATTTAAATTTGAATAAGACCCATGCTTGGAATTCTGGATTAAAAAAGGATCTTTTTTTTCTGAAAATCTTTTGTCTTATTTAGAAGACAGACTTCCCTTTATTCACAGAAAAAAAGAAATTATTTTTGCACATTAATCACAATTTACTTTTAATGGAGTGCAGATACAGCACTGCAGATACAGTGAAATCTGTGCTTTGTCAGTATTATTCACATAAATGAAAAGTGTCCATTTATACATTTAAAAACATTTTGTTACAAGGTTTTGCCATAAGCTGCAGGATTTCACAGAAAAGAAACAGTATTTTAAGTGAAAGTATTAGAATTTAGTCACTGTCCTTTTGCAATTCTACAGCTTTAAAAAGTCACAGCTGATTCAGCAAGCTTCTCTTACCCAGAAAGATCCAAAATACAGCAACAATCTCATAGCAAAGACAGCAACTACATCAAACGCAAACAACCTTCCTTTGCTACTGACACAAGCCTTCAGCCCCACAAAAGCATTCATGGCATCATCAGCAACAGCAGCCACTTGACCAGGCTGGTGATGGATGAGCCAAACTGCTGCCTCCATCCCTCTGTGCTGGGCAGCTGTTCTCTGCTTGGGAAACACCTCAGCCTCACTTCTTGCATTTCTCGGCCCCGAACAAAAATGCTTAGGAAGTGCCTGCTACAAGGACAGAATCCCACTGTTTTCAATAGTACCTTGTCCACTCTGCTGAAGAGTCACATCTTCCATTTTATTTGCATTGCTGCCATAGCCCTGCCTTTGGAGTTAATTCCAGCACCCTTTTCCTTAATGTTCCTTCAGCATAACTGGCTACATTTTATTGTGCTATAACATTTTCTTAGGCTGATATAACTAACAACTCACAATGGGAACATTTCCCTACCCCCTTATATTCAATTATGATAATTTAGCCAAAATTTCCTGTTTCTATACAGTGCAGTACTGAGAAGCCAACCTACTAAAAAATCATCAGTATTTTATTTTTAAATAATTCCTTTTTATTGGCATCCTCAATTTTCAGTCTTTACCTTTCCACTTTTGTCAGTAGCTACAAACTAGGACCGGGTTATTTTTTTATTTATGAAAATTTAAATCTCACATAATCACATGATTAGAAGCCGAGTTTCATAGTGTATTGTAAAATTTTACTTGGGTTCTTTTGCCTAAATTGCACAGTATTTTTTCCTAATGTTTAATTCACTGTTAGTTCTCCAATAGTCAGAATATTTATTCCAATAAGAAGGTTCATTGCTACTTAAAAAAAGCTTAAATATTGATGTTAACACACAGATGCTGAAACAGGCTTTTATACTGAAGCACTTTAAAAATATTTCCAGTCAGTCTCTAAGCCCAACCTTACTGTCATTGCTTATAAATATGTCATTGTAACGGAGAAAAAAGTGGGCAAACAGAAGAAAAGGACTGTTCAAGTAAACAAACAAACAAGAGGGAAAGGGAGCACTAGAGAAAATAATGCAAACACAAAAGAGAAAAATGGCTTGGAGTCAGAATTGTAATAGGGATGGGTCAGTCTTTTCTATTTTTACTTTATAAAGCAAATATGGGAAAAAGGATGCAGAATAGTCTATTAAAAATGGGAACAAACATTCAGTAGTCTTCCAACTTTTACTCCACCATGATAGCCACCACTGTCTACCATATCCCTCACATATAACCTTTACTTTCTTCCAAAATTACCCTAAATTCTAAAGGATTTTTTTTAAATCAAAACTTTGAAGTGCCATTCCATTACAGTCATTGCGGAATGTATATCTATCTTTAAGTTTTGAAAGCAAAGTGTATTATTCCATGGGAACCTTCCCTGTGCTACCAAACAAATCTTCTCTCCTTTTCCATAAGGACCTGTCCCACAAATATTCAACGAAATAATAATGACCTGAACTTCCTGCCCTATTTCAGCTATGCCAGCAGAGTCCCTGGTGTGGATGTGATAACGAACAAAAGCTTTTGCCAGGTTATTTTCTCTTGTTCAATGAGGGAGCACAGCACGGCAAATGAGGTCTTGCTGTTAGGCTGTTCTTCTCATACAGTTAGAGTAGCAGATGCTCTGTAATACACAAAGAGTCAAAAACAAATAGTAATTTACTTACAATTAAGATTGAGTATATCAATTAAATTATAGGAAAAAGATTCCTCAGGCATAACACTCTGCAACAGATGGGAATCAGAAAATCAAGTGGACAGAGAAGTAGAAAAAGTAACAATCAAAGGAAGGGAACAAGAAAAGGAAGGGATAAAAAAAAAGATACCTTTTATTAGAATTCCTCCTTTTGTGTGATAAGTTGTTTTTTTCCTTTCCATAGCTTTCCAAAGTTAAACACTGTCTTATTTGTGGCAAATACAAAAATCACACTAGTTTCAAGTTTCCAAGATTTGATCCAGCACAGAGGAGCTTACAGAATGGGTATAATGAAGACTATTATGAAACATGTATACAATCCTTATAACTACTTCAGATGTATTAATGTACACTGCTAGTTACTTCATAGTGAGTCGTGTTTAGTCCCACTAAAAGATCTATTACCGTAAAAAATATTTATCAATACTGATTTTACATTATAAATATGATAGTGACCATTATCACTAAAAACTCATCACACAGTAAAACATCTTTTGAGGTAGGGCAATACTTCACAAAGTCATAGTTACATAGTAAGCTGGGAAATACTAAATGAGATGGTGTCATTTGATAAAATCACCTGTAAGAAAACTAGATGTGTGTTACCCAAAGTTGGCTATGCATCCTACCTCATCATCCAAATATTTTTCTATATCACCTCTGTGAAAAACTGAGTTTGATCCCTCAGATAAACCTTTCCAGGCAGGCTCATCCCAAATCTCCTCACCAAAATTTAGTGTCCTCCATTTTGAAATTCAAGCAAAAAGAGTATTCTTCCCTGACCTCCTGTATTTCTAAATTGTACAGATCTAGAAGATATTCATTCTGGTTTTACACTGCTGTTATGACCAATTCTGGTCAGCGTAATAACCTTTCATTGCTTTTCTGTCAAAATGTGAATTTTATTTCATCTTGCAACTTACAGAATACAATTAAAATATGCACTTGTCCTAATAAAGAAAGGACATGGGAAAGGTAGATGCCTTCTACCAGGCTGAGAGATTTGGTTTGTGAAGATCTATTTCAGAGCTACCCATACGTTAAGGCAGTCTTGCCCCTGCTCCACCAAGGAACTGGCAAAAGGTTTATGCATCTCTCAGTGGCAAAATCTTGCCCTGAAGGTCAAATCTGACTCACAGGCCACTTTTTTTATAGGCTTGCCTAACAGCTTGCACTACTTGACTTGTCTCAAAAGCAAACTTCACAACATTTTATGCAAACATTATACAACCTAAAGTCTGAGCTATAAATCAATAAAACTCACTTAAGCTTGAGGAAGCTCTGCAACAGGAAATAGTCTCTTAGTTGAGATTCTGCTGTAATTAACATTAGCATTGATAAATTTTCTCTAAACCAGAATCATAATATTTATAGTTCAAAGTGAAAACATGATAATTGAGGTACTGCACAGAATTTGAGGGAAGGAGGTTTAAAAGAAAAATTTAAGACTCTAAAACTCATGAGCCCAGACATAAACTCAGAATTTGAAAGATCTTTTGTTAGAATGCCACAGGTTTGAGGTTTATAATCACAAATTTGGAGAGCAGTCTCCGTACAAAAACATGTTTCTCACATGCCAGAGCATTACAGTTAATTTAAAAATAGTTAAGGCTCAGGTGGCAAATAATTAATCCTTCTCTTAAATATGTCTGGAGGCCTACCTCAACAGTAAAATGATTTAACAAAACCAGTATTAGAAATAGCCTGAGTGACCGCAGCTGTTTGACATTTTAATGTTTTTCAAAAGGCTCCTCTGGGTTTGGATCATGAAGAATTTTTTAAGGGAAAACAGAAAACCACCACCACAACAACACACAAATAGGTCAGAGGCTCCTGTTTTAGCTTGTCTTTTATAAAAATACTTTCAGGGGAAGGCACTCGTGGGTACTTTTGCACTAGAGATATTGCCAGAATGCAGAAGTAAGCAATATTCAGACCTTTCTTTCCTCTGCATAGCTATATAAAGAACAAAAATGTTTAACCATGATTACTTAGCTAAGGCTTCTGCTGTGACCATGAGTCCCTCTTTATCTTTCATTTTTTTATCAGTAAATTAAAAAAATCAAAATATTAAAAACTATTTTGATTCTTAACATTTTGAAGAATTCATTTAATTATTTTGATGTACACACAGCACACAGTACTACTTTACAGCTTCATAAACTTACTCCAAGCTTTTCACAGGCATGACTGCAAATACAAAATTAAATCTAAAAAGAGAAAAAGAGAACTTCTGCCATGGTTTAAGTTCAACATTTTTGCCAGTAGACAGGTTTATAAAAGTACAACTTGCATGATGATACTTTTATACACTTTGTAATTTTGTGTTTTCTTTGCTAAATATGACTAACTGAATACCATTTGTACTGAAAATAGGAGCCTAAAACCACACTGACTCATTGGTTTTGTAGTATAATATTTCACATAGAATGCAGTCAAGAGTTTTATTACTCTTCCTCTTTAAGGAATTACTACAAGCATATTGTACTTTTCCCCCCTATATGTGTAACTAATCAGGAAAAGAATATAAATATTCTTCTAATATTCTTAAGACAGTACCAATACAACAAAGAAAAATAATTCTGAAATTAAGATACAATTTACTTCAGGCCCCAACACACCAAACACAGTAATCTTAATGTTTCTAGAGAATTTCACCTTTGTCTTATACTGATGATTACCGCCATCCAAATTTCCCCAGCCTCAGGCCATAAATTCAGATGACAGTTTGACAGTCAGAAGTAAAGTAAAACAGAAAATGGAAGGCTCCAGGTAATTCTGGCTACTAGTGATACGCACAAAACATGCATTCTTTTGGTCATCTGGAGCAATTAAAAGTTCTCATTGAAGTTTGGCTACTATTCTGTAAATGAATCAACAATAGCAATAAGTTTATTTCTCCACATGGAGTCACCACAGAGTATACAAACTCCTCATCTATCTCAGTCCATCATTAACTGCATTGCCTTAGAACATTCAACCTAGAGCTGAAGGGAAGAGGCTACACAGAAAACATCTGCATCTCAGCAGCTCTCTTTACAAGTACGGGACTACCAATTTCAGTGACACTTGGCTCATTTCACAGGTGACTTCTGTAAACACAGAATCCCACAGAATCACAGAATCAGTTAGATGGGAAAAGACCTCTGAGATCATAAAGTCCAAACACCACCATGTCAACCAGACCGTGGCACTAAGTGCCATGTCCAGTCTTTCCTTAAACACCTCCAGGGAGAGTGACTCCACCACCTCCCTAGGCAGTCCATTTCAATGTCTTATCACCCTTTCTCTGAAGAAATTGCTCCTAATGTCTAACCTAAACCTCCCCTGGCACAGACTGAGACTATGTCCTGTTGTCCTGTCGCTAACTGCCTAGAAGAAGAGGCTCCCACTTGGCTACAAACTCCTTTCATGTGGTTGTACAGAGTGATGAGGTCACCCCTAAACTCCTCCAGCCTAACACCAAAGACACTGTCTTAAACTCTGAAGACTGTAACTGTAAGGGTACAGCTATCTGTGAAAATCCCTCTCTACCAGAGGGTGGGTGGGTACTGGAACAGGCTCCCCAGGGAAGTGGTCACAGCACCAAGCCTGACAGAGTTCAGGAACCCTTTGGACAATGCTCTCAGGCACATGCTGTGACTCTTGGGGATGGTCCTGTGCAGGAATAAGGCCCCTTCCAACTCAGCATATGCTG
Organism: Platyrinchus mystaceus; assembly: GCA_035041135.1. Classification (NCBI taxonomy): domain Eukaryota; kingdom Metazoa; phylum Chordata; class Aves; order Passeriformes; family Tyrannidae; genus Platyrinchus; species Platyrinchus mystaceus. Next base: position 25,020,924 of record JAWWLV010000045.1, read on the forward strand.
TGAATACTGTGATTCTGTGAAAACGAAAACGAAAAGGCTATGGCTGGGCAACTCACCAGGACTCTCAATAGGCATGAGAAGAGGTTTTCTGAGGACTTTTGGAACAGAAGTAGTAAGAGATCTGCCAGGTTGGGGGGAGAAACAGAAGGAACACAGGGTAGCTCCCTGCTGGGGAGAGGATTAGACAATCTCTCTGGGGAAGGAGCTCCTAGGGAGAACCTCTACTCCTCCATTACTTCAAGTAGCCAGATTCCTCAAAGATTTATCTTTTTTAAAGAAGGTTTGAAATATCAAATACTGTGTTGCTGTATGTAAGTATTGAACTGACTTAAGTTTTGTTCATTCACACTCTTTTATACCTAAGTATACTTGGAACATTGTACATAAATCACTTAACTAAAAGAATACACCTTTCAGACTCAGCAATATATTTTGAATAATTTTCATTAATCTATTCTGCACAATTTCTGTACTCACACACTTTCTTATGCTGCAAGAAGACTGTATTTATCATAATTTCTAGCTTTGAAGAGAATCATTTACGTTATCTCTAACACGTTGCATTATTTTATAGACAGAATAAACAGGATCATCTGAAATCAAAGTAATTGTAAGATGACTATGCCCTATAAAATAGCAAAAAAAAGTATTTGGATTAATATCAAACAAAATGAACAGTTCTAATAGCAGATTATCTTCTTGTTGGAAAAAAAGTCCCAAACCCAAACAGCATAATTTAAACTACAGAATCACTCAGCCACATAAAGGGCATTTCCAGACCTTAATATTACATAAATAATCATGCAAAGTAACATGTCAACATAAAAATATAGAAAATTAAAAGCGAAAAATATCTAGGTTTATATTTCAATAAAACAAAACAAAATAAAGAAGAACATAGTAAATAAAATAGTGGGCACAAGAACATGTAAAACTGTTTGATCCCCACAAAGCCGATTGAAGCATCCCTTTTTCTGAAGAACCACACTTATCAGAAGGGTGTTCCATGGAGGAGAAAGAGGCAATTGAAGCTAGGAAATGATGGATAGCAATGACCTTTCTATCTGTAAAACATGGGCATATTTTAGGTATTTAATCTTGAGAATCGGATTATTATTAATCAATTATTCATGAAAATTTGAATCTATGGTAGATGTTTTTTGTTTTCTTAAATATCACATAGCTAAGGTTCTGCTTGAGTACCAGAAAGGAGATTAAACCCTCACAAGTAAATAGTGTTCAAGACTGGCATTTTCTTCCCTCCTAAACACTCCCTTGCCTGCATAACAGCACAAATTGATGATAACCTAATGCCCTTTGCAAAAATTCTCCCTAAACATTCTGAAATCCACCTTTATAGCCTTTTTTCTCTAAGAGGGAAAAAAAATCCCCAACCTCCTCCAGAGAACAAAGCAGGGCATTGTGGCAACATGGAGTAGCAAAAACTGCTATGGCTTCATTCCTATAGCCACAGGGTTACCCTGCTGGTGTTTTAACATACGCTCTTCCTCACTTATCAGTGGTGAGTGATAGCAGAAGCAGAACCACCCCATTACAGGCCACCAGATCATACAATGAAAATAGGCAGAAGGTGTTTGCAGATATTTAAAATGCCCTGCAAAAGAAGATAGCAGATGGAGCTGTTCGAAAGCTCTTTTGAAAAGCAGAACCTCTACAACCTGAAATAAAATACAAAATATATGTGTGTCTGTGAAGGGAAGGGAATAGGTCTTAATATTTTCTTGAAGAATATCTGCACTGAAAAATATAGATGTCATCCCAATTGAGGGAAACCACAATAGAAATACTCTCCTTTACTCAGGTTTTAAAATTGAAGGAAATGGATAGCAATGGACACGGTGTGATGAGTAAAGCCAATTTAACACACCTAAACCCACCAAATATTTGGCAGTTCTTCCTCTTCCCAAAACTCTATTAAAAATATATCACTTATTTCTAGTCTAACTGAACTTCCAGACATTGTATTTAGTTCTCCCTTTGTCTGCTACACTTGAAGAACTGTCTTACCAAATTTCTATTTGTTGTGGTATGCTTCTTAGGGACAACTCAAAGCCCTCTTTATCCCCCTTGAATTCCAGGAGGTTTTCCACAATAAGGCATGTTTTCAACTACTCCAGTCATTCCTGAGATATTTGTGGTTCTCCCTTGACCCTTCTCCAACTAAACAGAGTATTCCAGTAACAGTTATGCAAGTACATTAACAATTAATACAGAAAGTTAATACAACTGTTTCCTGTTTATATAGCTCTTCCTTATTTGTATATCAGTATACAGTAACTGTGATTCGCAAGCTCTCTTTGAAAACACTTAATTCCTTGGTTGAAGCTTCCCACAAGATCAACCATTTACCCAGGATCTTAGGAACATTTTTATTCATGGGGAGAAGGGATGCTCCAAAGGAGGTGGGGAAAAGGCTAATCTGGAGGAAATCTGTAGAGGTTAAAAAAAGTGACCTTGCAAAAAGGACTGAAAGGGCAGAGCAGGGTGAATGTGAAACATCTCACTGTGGAAAACCAGGGCAGCATTTGAGTTTATTGGTGTTGCCTGGTAAACTGAGTTCACAAGTGCAAATGACAAATCATTCATAATGAAATCATTACAGGGGCTCCAACACTGGACTTCGTTGTTGGTGTGCCAATAAAACTGACTGATTAATCTAATTCCATACAACAGCAGGATAAAACAGCTGCAAACAAGGAAAACCTTGGAAATTAAATGCTGGAAACATTTATAAAGTAAAAACTAATGCTAAGATAAATGGAATATGTATCAACTGTGGGGGTGGAAAACAATCTGTATGGGAAAAAAACAAACTGAATCATTAGGATAGTGGTGAACAGCTGTTAATACCTGAGAAAACTGAAGTATGCCCTGTCTAAAACAATTTGAAGAAAGCTTATTTCAATATGCAATAATTTGTGAAATTCAGTCTGGTAGGGTAACAGATCTTGTTGAATCAAGACCATTCTGAGCTTCAATACTTACTTGAAGTGAAATACGTGAGTAATGTTTGTGATAAAAAGCTTCTCCTTGCCCCACTTGTTCTAGTTTGCAAACTTTAGTTACTAGCTATATTGAGTTGTAAAACTGCTGCAAACTACAAGTAATTGTAATTGAGTCAAGCACTGTATCTCAATTTTTAAAAGTAGAATAAACTTCCATACTAATAGCTCCTCTATCAAAAAAAAGAATAAAAAGTTGCTTTAATTTCATCGTTTTTGTTTTTTCCATCTAGAAGACTTTAAATTAAAGGTTTAAAAAAATCATTAATTTGAAGAAAAGAGAGATTTGCATCATAGCCTCTAATCAAATATGAACCATAATAAAGCCTCTACTACATAATTATCAAGACTAAGTGTTTTAGAAACTTACAGCTTTCACCTAAACTTGCTTTTCACAAAGTCAAAGGTAAAACTACCAGTGACTCCAGGAGGAGCACAGTTGTGCACACTGCAGCAGTACTTTACACCTCTGAATTTTATCCTATCTTTGCCCTTTTTCCTGTTATTTTTTTTTTAGTTTGGCAGCAAATAACCCTCCCATCACAGACATATAACTAAATGCAATCATCAGGTTACTTTACCAGGGGTTTGCACACTCTGCATCCATTTCTACTATGTGTTGAAAAAATGTATCATTCCCTCACATTCCCTCAGTGCAGCCACTGTAGTAGGTCTTTGTGGTGATCAGAATAGAGGAAGCACAGCACCACCCTACAGTCCTTGTTCCTTTCCTCCATAGTTCAGGCATGCTGCTAACTGCTGTGAAATAAATCTGCTTTCTCATGAGTCTGTGAATAAGGAAGCTTCTAAGAAGAGGGAATGAGAAGGAAGCCATTCCAAAAGCAGAAGATGCCACACACACCTTTCCATATACTCAACATAAGTGCAAAGCAATTGCTTGTCCACGGACAGTTAAGTGTAAAAAAAAAATCTTTCAGGATTAAGTAAACTCTCAATTTGTGCAGGATAATTCTCCCTCTTTATAGCCATTTGAGTATTAACTTTAAATTGTCAGATAAATACCTGACATGCTAAATTTAGGTTTTTTGTAAAGGATCTATGTAACTATTTAATACATTAGGGGTATAAGTATTTATTGGGATTCATTATATAGAAAAAAAAGGATAACTAAGGTTTTAAAAGAACCTCAAATGCTAACACGAAGCTCAGGAGAAGCTAAGTGTATGGATAAGACTAAAAAACAACAAAGCAAAACACCCTCCCTCTCCCAAAAAAAACACCCCAAAACGGAAGAGAAATAGATAATTCCAGAAAAAAATTCTAGTTTTGAGAACAGCAAGTTCAGAAATATAAATTTACCCCCCTGTGAACAGTGTAGTCTGTGTGCAGTGTAAAGACAGACTGAAGTGTGTGATCAGACAACGACCTTGGAGAGCTGGAGCACCACTCGGCATTTAGTCCATTTGCTTTCTGAATACACCCTATAATTAGAGAACAGTTTCTCATGCTGCCCCTCCCTTGAGCAACTAATGTTCAAGCATTCACAGAATTTTAGAGCAGTTTAGCTCTGGCAGTTGACAGAAATATTTTTGCCTTAGGAGGGTGCAATTGTGGGTGAGCATTTGGACAGCATATGATCTTCAATTCAAGACAGGAAAATGGGAATAATATTGCATACCATTTTATGTTTTAAAGCATTCAATACATACACTAGGAATATGGACCTATAAGAACTAAATAAAAACCTCCACAGTTCTATAGCATAAGTCTAAAATCTTGTCTTACAGCAGTCTTCTAGTTTTGAAAGAAAGAACTACTTTAGGATTCAAAACTCTTAAAAAACCTACACCTGACCAGTACTCAGTGCATCTGGAAACAACTGCTTTCATCATACTCTGCCACTTAAATATATAGCCTGGGAAATTGAGGGTGATGACACCTAGCACAGCTGCACACTGCAACTCATGTGCCTGCTAATTATAATATTAATGATAAAGGAAGAATATAACACTAAGGCTTTAATATGTAGACACTACAGAGGTCTATACTATACTGCACCACTCGAATTACACCTTTCTTTGCACTCATTGCTTATGCATGCTGACAGGAGTCAATCTGGGAAATAAATTCAGTAGATGTGCATTACAGTTGCAACCCAATTGCATTTGACACACATTTAACAGAGTCAACAAGCAGTATCCCATTACACTGAGAAAGCAAGCCTAAAAGGCAGCAATTTGTTCTGGAAATACTTACTTGTGATGAGGTCACCATCAGTGCGATTTCCCCAGATGGACTGCTCTTGTATCTCTACTTGTATGCTTTGGTTACTGGAAGTCTGGCTTATGTCTTTATCTCCTGCCACAGTATTCTCTTGGTCTGTTTTTTCTAAGTCAGAAAAAATTTTAAGATATTAGTTTCCATATTTTTTCACTATGTGAGCAAAACTTATTTTTGAAAATGAAGAGAGCATAAAATATAACCAAGCATCTAATTTTGTTTCCTTAGAATTAATTTCTAATAAACTTGATTTTCAATTTGTTTTCTGGTCCTACATCAAAATAATTTCTGTTTAAGAAAGTCTTTTAGTCACACTGTATCTCATCATGCAAATAATACTCAGCAGCTTTTGTAACAAGTTATGGTTGAGGGTTTTTTTATATTTAGTTACCTTCCACAAAATTTTCATATAAAAATTTGAATAGTTTTGTCACACAAAAAAACCCATTATTTTTTGCCCACATACATGTGGCTCTAGCCTATAAAAACTACAAAAAATTCACAAAAGTCTGTTCTCTGTTATTTACAATTAAACAATTGTAAAATAATTAATAAATAATAATAATAAACAAATAAAGACAAATATAGTTGAAACTTCAAAACTGACTAGTACAGAAATTAAAAAATTTATAATAGCGCAAGTATCTATTTTTATTGGAAAAAAAAAGCTTTTTAAAAGCAACTGATGAATAAAGTCAATATTTAGCCTATAATGAAAAGAAAAAGTATTTCTTCTCTCCAAATATACACAAGATTCAGGGAAATTTCCACAGTAAGATTATTTGAGGGATTCTTAAGCTTATTTTACAATATAACAGATTCTGTTGTTTTGATGATTTTGGCAGTTAACACATGCAGACCAGCATTTCCTCAAATCAAGGCAAGTGACAGTTTTCATCTTCACTGTCATTAATGTTTTAATAATCAAATTCATACACATAGAACTTTTTATTCTTGATTGCTACAGATTATTCCTGCTGGCATTCAAGGAAACATTTTCAAATCTGGAATTACTTTGTTCATTATTCACAGCAACAGATTATCAGCTTATATCACTTACTCATGGGACCTGTAAAACATTAAATATTTTCAGTCTCATGTATTTTTTTGAGTATAATTACAACATTTAATATTTACAGTAAATCTAAATGAGCAACTGTTGAAAAGTCTGTGAGCTCTATTTATTTATTTCAAACAAGAACATGTTTATAAACGCCTTATCACAATGTAATGATACCACATCCTATAGTAAAGCAACTATTCGAGTCCTGAGACATAGAAAAATCATTTATTGCTACTGTGACATAGTGAAGGTTAGTTTCTTCATGTAACCTGCAGCAGTCTGATTTTAAATTCTAACTTTCTGCCTTTGTTATGCACCCTATTAAACTGAGGCACTGGACATCACTCAAAATAATATATGCCATCTTGTATGTATAGTAGAATGTGCCTTCAAGCACTGCTGCTCCCCTTCTATCTATTTCCACCCATGAAATGTCTGACCCATGGTACTTCTCTCTCAGCCCTCCCTCAACTACCGTTTCTTCAACAACTTATCAATACTTCCTCACACCCATCCTGAGAGGAACTGTTTCACTGGGATTGGCATAGTTATTGAAATTATTGGGAAGATATTGCTTGACTTCAATGAGTTTTGCCCTTGCCCTGATGTCTTAATCTCACTGAGATACTCATCCTAGTCCTATTAACAAAACAAACAAGCAAACAAAAAAAAAAAAAAACAAACCCCAGAGTTTTTCAACCCCTTCAACACACATCAGAGACAAATTATTTCTACTTCCTGTCTATCAAATACAAATGCGACTGTATTGAAGTATGATGATTTTGCTTGTACTGTTAAGTACTAGGTGCAAATGTGTTTCAAAAGTGTTTGAAAAGTGTTCTGAAATAGACTGAATAAAAAATAAGTAGTGTCCTGGACAGAGCTGGTTTAAAAGTACTCTGCTTTCCAAAAACACTAAGCTTAAATGAGCTCTTTTAAGAGATTTTACTCCTAAATTACTTTACTGCAGTAATGACACCAAAATTACAATATGCACTCAGCAGAGCTAGTACACAATTGCAGAGTTACTGTATACAATTCTCTTGTATAGGATGCAACTTTGCAGAGCCCTATTATTTCATGTAGTAAACAATGAACGGCTCTAAGGAAACAATACTGTTAATATTATGGGGCTCTCAGTGTTCTAGAATACAATTTTATCTGAGAAATCTGAAAAGGAATGCAGAATACAATCTGTCATCATTATTCATATGAATTTAGTTTTCATCCCTCTGCTTATTTTCAGTTCAGTATTTTTTCTCCCTTTTTTTTACTATCTAGGTTGTATCTATATTTTTAATGTGCACTTTTATTATTCTAGCTGGATACAGTAAATGGCCAGTCAAAACCATATAAACTATATTAGCAGTTAACAAGAAAGAAGTAAGAGGCACTATTAAAAGGCAAAAATAAAAAAAAAAAAAGAAAAAGAAAAGGAAACTATGTTGCAATTGAACATCAAAAACATTTTATAGAAAATTTACAACAATTAGCATTAAGTATTTCTTTTTTTATCTATTGAAGTCACATGAAGACTTCCCCATGAAAGTGCATAATAGAAACCTACACCATTAAACATGTATTTGGTATCTTATTTTGTACTCCAGAATTGTACCTCCTCAATTTGCACTGGAGCACCTCATCCTAATAGATCCTGCTCTATGGGGTGGTGGGCTCACCCTGGGCAACAGCTAAGGACCACACAGCCAATCCTTCCTTCCCCAGCCCCCAGCAGGACTAGGGGAGAGAACAGAGAGAGCTCAAGGGAAGGAACTTATGGGTCAAGATACAGTTTAATAAGTGAAGAAAAAAGGAAGAAAAATGAAACAGGTGATGCAAAGGCAATCACTCACCATCTCCCACAAACAGACTAAAGCTAGTCTCTAAGCAATGGCTACCTCCTCTAAAACCTCCTCCCCTCAGTTTTTATTGCTGAGCATGGCATTATACGGCATGTAATAGCCCTCTCATCAACCTGAGCCAGCTGCCTGGGTTGTGTCCCATCCCAACCCCATGCCCACTCCCAGTACAGTCACTTTGGGGGAAAAGCAGAGAAGAGAAAATCTTGATGTTGTTCAAGTACTACTCAGCGATAGCCAAATCACTGGTGTCCTGTCACCCCTGTTGGAGTCACTGATCCCAAACACAGCTCTACAGGCATTGCTATGAAGAAAATTAACTCCATCCCAGGCAAACTTAGTAAAATAGAGCTTTAGAAAGAGACCTTAAGCTCTCTTTATCTGAGCTTTTTTTTCATACATCACTTCTGATGCAACAGAACACTGAAAATAGACACACTGTTGTCTTGATTCAGTTGTTTTTCCTTAAATGTGTACCATGTCTCAGTTTTAGTACAAAGGAATTTGATTATTCCCTTACAGTGAACAGTTGATGAAGGGATCAGAATTTTTTTTTTATACTAGAGGTGGAACTACAACATACCCACTACAACCAATCACACATGAAGACAGCCTCAAGAATATTCCTGAGTCTGTCTTTTGTTGATGCCGTTACTTTATGTTAGGCGCATAAGAATAGTGACAACAGCAGGTTATGAAGAATCAACACAAAGACCTTACTCTTCTTTGATGTGCCATGCTTGTGGAAGCCTATAGCTGACAAAACTACTAATGACTGGATCTGGCCATAGACAAGTACGATGTTTTTCTACTGAATCTTCAAGTAAATTTATAATACTTTTCTGTTTCAATCAAGCTTAAGATTTTTTGTGTAAGACTTCTTAGTATTTTAGATTCTGCTTCCTTTAGTACACTCTTCCAATCCAAAACTGACAGCCAAGAAGAAAAAGAGAGATACTCTTCTTAGCAGTTCAAATAATGGAAAGAAAAGACTCATTATGTTCTGAGTCTGGCAGTGCGGAAGTACCCAATCTCTCTTTAAAACTGCAGTAAGTTACTCTAGGCCATGTCACAAAAGCAACACAGACTTCTTACCTACCACAGTTCAGTCCCAAATCAGCAACCTGTGTGGCTGTGTACTTCCCCTAAACTAACAGCAGTGCTGGAGCTGAAGAGCTTCTAGTCAAAAGCCCCGGGGAGTGACACCCACACAGAACACCCTGTGATTTATCCTGAAGGTCAGCATAGACAAAAACTCTACTTGTGCAGAGAGATTAATGCAAGTTTAAGCTTTAAATAAATAAGGGATATGACATGCTGGCAAAGTACAGAATTGAGATGGTTAACAGCCAAATCATATCTATGACATAGACCACTGGTCAGCCACCTATTGAAAAAAAATTAAAATTTTAATCACATCTCAAAATGAATGCTTCATTAAATAAGTGAATAAAGGGAATTACTGGATTTTTTTTTTATTTGGAATTACTGAAGTATATATAAATCACTTTTATAGTACATGCATTCTTTTTACCTTAATGTTGTTATATTTATTTTTAAATTACACAGCAATACATGTATTTCATAGAATTAAAACTTGTTTTCACCTTTGAGACTATTGCAATATTGATTGTTATCTTCTGTTTTAGTTTGGATACTATGCCTCTGCTTACGCAGACTTCTTTGAAATATGACAAACACATTCTACAAGACTCCACCAACAAAATAATGTCAGCAGTCTGGGTACACAATAAGACTATTATTACAAAAGCCCTATCAAAAAGAAAGTTTAACAAATAGTCAGAACTGTTAAGAAAGACTTATGTACAGTTAAACAAAAACAATATACAAGAAAATCTCCCCAGATTCATTCCAATTCTGCCTTCTATGCCTTTGGAAAGTTGCTCAGAAGTATCTCTTTTCAGAGCTATCAGAGCTACGTTTGTTCTATCTTTTGCTATAATATAGAGCATATTGAGTGGAGGTCAAATTAGTATACAAAACTGACAGAAAATACATAAAAGATAGGTAATGGATTCACAAGATGCCTCAAAGAGCTCAAGTCTTTGACAAATAACCAACTTTTCTTCTCTCTTTGCTTGTCCATTTGTACATTCACACTCCAGCTGCCCCCACATGCCCCACTACAACTCTTTATTCAGAAATGGGTCTGTGTTCAAACATGGTATCATATCTTAATGCATGAGTAACTATGTAACATACACATGGAAAAAAGTGGATTGCATGTCCTCAGAATGCGACTGGCAGATGATTTCTGTTCACTAGATGACACATAAGCCTACATACTGCCTCTTAGAGGCATGTGAACCATAAGAGTGCATGACTAGTAAAATGACAAATTGGACTTGAGAAACAGGTTTAGAGTTTGCCTATAAAATTTATGAATTTGTATATAAAATGAATTTAAAATGCTGTTGCCACAACTACAGAAGTCTTTGCTGCTATGACACATTACTTTTCTTTTCATCAGCAATGTGGTGGACTGCACCAAATAAGAAGTAAAGCAAAAGCAATTTCTGGGAAAGGCTTCTGGAAACCTGGGTGCATCATTCTCCTCAAGGAGAAATAAGCAAAACAGACTGGCACAGTGGAGTCATTGTGACCTTCAAAAATGCAGAGTCACTAACAGTCCAACAGTTATATTACTTAGGGGCAGAGGGAAGATGGAAGCACAGGACAAAGCTTATTTAAGCATCTACGTTTGACCCAGTTGTTGGGATGTAAACCTGAATCCTCAGAAGCCTTGAGTTATCCTAGAACAAGCAGAGGCAGATTTAAAACTACATGTACAAAGCTCATATCATCCCAAATGAAATTTTGTCTTTCAAAGGAAAGCGAAATTACAGAAAGAAAAAAAAACAAAAACAAACAACAAACCCACTCTCCACAAAACACAAACACAAAAGTAGATATATGAGGAAGAAAAAAATCAAAGAATGTTTCCAAAAGGAAATATAACAATCAGTTCTCTGTCTCAAGCCTACAATTGTTGGGTTGGGTTGTAGAGCATGTGACAAATTTCTAACACTTCCTTTGTTCATTAATATCCTTGCTGGCAAGGAACCACTGAGGATGCTATTTCCTACTGAAAATTCCACTGTTTGCAACAATAACACAAAGGAACCATGATAATACCAGGGTTCACAATGTAACCATTAACAGTTACACTTACCATATACTTCATGAAATGCCTAAAACTTTTAAGCTCAACAGTTCTTGTAACAGCATGCCTATTCCAGTTCATGATTTGCCTGTAACAATGTCATTTCATTAAGGACCGGTTAAAACACCTAATTAATATTGATAAACCAGAAATTATGGAATTAGAAGCCTCCAATTAGATGTCTGATTGTTTTAAAACTAAAAAAAAAAAAAAAAAAAAAAAAAAAGGCACTTTATTTGTATTAATTTAATTTCAATGGTTTTCACTTAAACGTCTCATTGCAATTTCAATGGCCTCAAAAATGACACTGAAAAAATTAGACTCTCAAAATTAGACCAATTTAACTGAGCTTCTTGGAAAACTCTTACACAGAATTTTCCAGGTGCAAGCTATGGAACAACTACAAATGTACTACAAGTTTGACAGCCTAGAACAAATTTGAGTCAGTCATGATAACTTAAAATTTAATAGCAAAATGCAAATAGGTACTCTGCATCATTGGAAACATTAAAGAGATTAAATACAGAAGTGAAAATTTTTTTTCAGAAATAAACACTCTAACTATGCTGTCAGTTACAAATTTATGTCATTCATCCAACAAAGTTTCACATGCATACAAAACCAGTTTCACATGCATACAAAACCAGTTTCACAGAAGGGCTAAGCAATACTTGGTAGTTATGGCTCTATTAGCAACTGCATGGGCCAGTAAAACTGGACCTGTACAGTGAAAGGACACAACCTTAAGGACACATTTCATATTATACATGTTCCAGGGGCTTTCTACTTTGGACTAGCTCTCAGAATTAATCTCAAAAACTCGAGGCTTATTAGTGGCTACAGTGTATCAGGCACATTCCTACAGTGCATCTTTCAGATTACTTTGTGCAAGAGGAATTCAGTCCAGGTCACTCCCTAGGATCAGTCTGCAATGTAAACCAAAGTGGAGGCGAACAGATTTACTTCAAAACTGCATTGCAGATCCAAATAAAAACACTAGGATAACACATTCAGTGCTGGATGTTACTTATTAGGGGGAAAAAAAGTTTAAAGCAAAGAGAAATCTAACTTCTGAGGGCCTGGAGTTGAATTTAAGAAGAATTAGTGTGATATAAAATTAGCCTATGAGATGTATTTCAAATTTGATGGAAGATCTTTACAGTCAACCCTATGAAATAAATGTCTATCACACCCATGTGGGCATGAATCACTTTACTGGAACAGTATGCATGTGAAACCGAAAGCAGAAGTATATTTTTATGAAAAACTAGAGTCAGACGTCTATTTACCAAAGTTTTAGATATTTTAGTCAGTAATATTCAATAAATGCCTCAGTACTGGCACACAGCAATGAAACAAATTAACACAGAATCTCTCAACTCTTGTCAGATTGCAAGTGGGAACACAAATACAAAGGAAGTATTTGGTAAGTTTGAGCAATCTGAGTACACTGGTTAACTGTTAAAATAAAAATCTATTACTCATAACACTGAGACACTGCTGGTAAAGTGGAATAATTATGGTGATAGTAATCATTGTTGCCTAAAGAACATCCAAACTTTCCCTGCATTAAGTCTTTTGTCACCCAATCTCATCTAGCCAGCAGGTTTCTTTAGTGCTCTCCATCATGAAAACAGTTAAGCACAGAAAACACGAAGAAATTTGAATCACAATCTTGAAGATAGGTACTTTTTACTTTTTCTCAATGGAAGTATTAGTTGGTGAATATGATTTCTTCAGACACCAACTCAGAACTGCATTGCTATACAGAAACCATAAGATGATCTGCACCAGAGAGAAAAGTCACTTATAGAACTTGACCCTTAATATTTCTACTAGACCTCTCCATCCTCCTCCCCCACCCCATTAAAATAAAAAATTCTAGTGTATTTCCATCACCTGAAGAGTTATTATAGTTGAAGTACAATTATCAGTCTCAATTTCATAATAAGTTATTATTACTATTATTATAGTTTTTATTTTCTTTCTGAATTGAGAAAACTAAATATTATTCATTTGTTATTCTAGGTTACAGTTAGTAACCAATAAGCAAAGATAAAAGCATTCCAAATACTTAACAGGTGACAGTCCTACATTTTCTAAAATGTGGACTGATTCTCTAAATGCAGTTCCATGTCCACTGAATTTCTCTCTTATATTCCATGGTTTATTCAAGTGCAGAGGATTTAATTAAAAAAGTCTACCCACAGTCCAGGCAATAATCACACCATAACCTCTAACACGCTGAACATTTTCCTTAGAGCAGAGTGTAATGGTCACTAATTGTCACATTCCTGCCTCGGTACCATTATTTTGGTACGTATCAGTTGAGAAAATACCTGATCACAGCCAAATTGCACAGGTCTGAGCACAGATATGACACTATTTGCTGACTACATCACACAGGTAGAAGCAGTCATAATTTGGTTCCAAGGGCAATGAGCTACAGGAGGAGAGAGAGGGCATGACCAGAAGCTTGAACAAGGGTGCATGAGTAGAGCTACACTTTTGGAAGGATGTGGCAATAATTAACATGTTTGTAGAAATTAGGTTAAACCTTTTATTCTGCAGTGTGTATCTCAGAGCAGCAGACTCCACTGACATACATAACAGTTTAAAGACTGAAGTTGAGTTTTGACATTGCCACCAAAAAAAGACACTGATTCCATTTGTTCTCTCTCACAGCACACTAATTGTGGAGGGGCAAAGTCCCATATTCTCACTAATATTTACACATTAATTAAAAAATGAACTAACAAGGAAGAACAGTGATGGGGGAGACATTGAGAGAGCATATTGGTTAAAATAACACACAAAAATTCTTTTAAATTGTGAAAGCCAGAGCATACCTATGTAGCAGGCCAAACTACGTCTCAAACCCACAGTTTTCACCACGTCCACAACCTGATGAATATACCCGCAATCTGCCTAAGTTTGACTACTTTTGTCTGATTTTTAATTAGGTTGTGGGCTAGCTATTTTTGAATATTCAAAATTCAATTGAAGTTTCATTTCCTTTCCTGGAAAATATACAATTAATTTTCAGCATCGGAATGCATATGATAGCAAGCAAAAGGAACACTTTGAATATCTGGATTTTTTGACGATACCTTACAGAGCTACAGAAAAGAAGTTTGTTCTCAGGATATGAGGAGTCTATACCAGTCAAAAAAATATAGAAAGCCCATTAAAGTATTGTGTTACAAATAAAAAATTCCTTCTGACTAGAATGCCCTTAATATTTTAATATTCATACAACATAAGCCATCTTTTTCTGACAAAGGAATGTTTAATTCTAGGTGGACACAGATTTCAAGTACCTCACTGTGAATATATGGAGTCATTTCCAGAAATAATATGAATTTCAATCACAGCTTTTAAAATGATCGCCAAATTCTAGAGAAAGCGCAATATTGGATGTCCTGGGGGTAGAATAAAAGGATAGGGGCTGTTGAAAGTCTTAGACTTAGTCTTAGATCTTCAGCCCTGGAATATCTGAACTACCTTACCCTGTAACCACACACTGCAAAGCTGACAACAGAAATGCTGGAATATAGACTGGAAATGTTATGAACTCACCTCTTCCTCTTTCCACCCCCATTTCCCCAACAGAATTAAGCTAGAAAAAAGCAACAAATATCCACAGTTATCCTTAAATCTAAGTTCATTAGAATAAAAATTATGTATTTGAATGCTGAATTCTGTTTAAAAAACAGCCTTGTCTTTATGTGAATTGTACATATTCTTTAAAATTGAGCATGTGCTTTAAAAGGTGTGGCCAGTGAGCAAACCTGAATCATTACACTTGTTTGTACCTTACTGATCCCTAAGAAAGCTGTCAGCTGCAACTGTGTCAGTCAGATTTTTTGCGCATAACTTGTCAGTGGAGACAGATCAGTATTTGTTTTCTTACTTTTCGTTAAAAAAACCAGAAGAGCATATATTGAAAATCTTACATGAGATTTTAGTTCATAGCAAAAACTCAGTTTAAAGTGGCACTCTGAGAATGAGACCACTTTCCATTCTTGTAGTACAATTTGAGTAACTTTGATGTATGGCCTATATGCAGAATTTAACCAGTGTGACCACTTGATCACATGACAGATAAGAACAACACACTGAAAATAAACATGTATCACTGGTACTGATGGTTTAGGCAAAAATATGATCCTACAGTTCAGTTCTGCATGCTTGATCTTCTGTATCTAATCTTTTTTATTATTGTTTTTTACTGTTTAGAAGTTATGAGTCATTCTCCAGGACAAAAAAAAAAAACAACCAACAATAAGTATAAGCCAACTTGCTATGTCTCCCTGCCAAAACATTTTTTACTTAGCTATGGATACTTTCTGGTTTCTCAAATGAGTCTTCAACTTTGATTTCACATAGCTATTGATTTTCCAAGTTACAAAAACATGAATGCATCTTTATTCCACAGTTGCACAACTGTGTTACTCTGCTCCAGTTAACCAGTTATGAAGAAAGTTACAGTTCTTTAACAAGCTTATTTGTCTGTTCTTTGGAGACTTTTTAAATTCCTGCAGAATTCTGGAAAACAAGGTTGTAGCTGTAAACAAATAAAAAAAAAATTTCCTCATCTTCACAGACCAGGACTTGGAAGGCAAACATACTTCCGATTTTGAGGATAACCTGCAATACACTTTGTCAAACTTCCCTACAGGAAAATGATCAGAGTACAAATATATTTTCCGCAAATGCAAATAAGACATAACTTAAAGAATTTCTCTTTAAGATGAATGTACTTTTAAACCATCTTTCGAACAGCTGAAATGAAACAGGTTATATTCTCAGAAACTAACTTGAGCTGCAGCGTCACAGAGTAATCTAACAAAAAACAGCACAGTGACCTCCAACCTGAACAACACTCCTGCTGTTGGATCAACCTTCCTTAACTTACTTCAAGACCTGGAAGGAGAGCTTTAAAGGAAAGATCAAAGACTTCTAAACACAAACACAAAGCTGAGAAACAGGAAAGCAATTTTTAAGGAGCAGCATCTGCCTCTGAACGACTGCAGTTTTTCAAGTACTGAAAACCGGTGCTGAGATCACTGCACCTTTTTTTTTTTTTTTAATATATGAGAATTTCTGGTTAAAACAATAAAGAGGTGAAGTGAAAGTGCTACAGAGATACACTAAAGAGGGGAGGGCAGGGTAAGGGGAAAGAAAAGAGGAGTTAAAACTTACAAAACAAATCAGTAAATGTATCATTCAAATAAAAGGCGCAACAATTACAGAGAAACTTTAAAGCAACTTACCTCGAGGGAGAGAGATCAAAGAGCTGTTTTCAGTTGGAGCTTTCTCTGGCCCTCCAGGCCCCGGAGGAAGAGGTTCTCTCACTTGGGACATCTGCCAGCTCTCGCGTCGAATAACAGAGAGCCTGCACCCCTCTCCAACAAAACTAACACGCGACCCTGAAGGAACAAGCAAATGAAAAGCCTCGTTAAAGTGTTTTATGCAGAAAACTCACGGCTCGGGGCGAGGGACTGCGGAGGGGGAGCAAGGGAGCGGCGGCAACTTCGCGGCGCGGCGGCGGGCGCGCCCCCCGCCCCCTGCGGCGAGCGCCCGTGGGGC
>JAWWLV010000045.1:25037985-25098610 GCA_035041135.1 Platyrinchus mystaceus
GCAGGACCCGGCACTTGGCCTTGTTGAACCTCATCCCACTGGAATCAGACCATCTCTCCAGCTTGTCCAGGTCCCTCAGAAGAGCCCTTCTGCCTTCTAGCAAATCAACACTCCCTCCCAAGTTGGTGTCATCTGCAAATTTGCTAATGGTACACTCAGTCCCCTCATCCAGATCAACAGTAAAGATATTCAACAGAACTGGGCTCAACACTGATCCCTGGAGGACACCACTAGTGACCGGCCGCCAACTGGATGCAGCCCCGTTCACCACCACTCTCTGGGCCCGGCCCTCCAACCAGTTTCTAACCCAGCACAGAGTGCCCCTGTCCAAGCCATGGGCTGCCAGCTTTTCCAGGAATATGCTATGGAAGATGGTGTCAAAGTCTTTGCTCAAGTCCGGATAGACCACATCCTCAGCCTTCGCCTCATGCACCAGGTGGGTCACCTGATCATAAAAGGAGATCAGGTTGGTCAGAGAGGACCTGCTCTTCCTAAACCCGTGCTGGTTGGGTTAGCCTCTTACCGGTAACTGGGAAACCCTACGTAGTGTATCCAGTCTCAGGTGAAGCCTCTATCTTTGCTGTGAGAGGGTCTAGCTTATATAGTGTTAAACAAACCAGCTTACATCACTCAATTGGTGCAGCAAAACAATCTGGCATTATTCTGCCCTGGTTTTCCCCTTAGGCCTGGCCAGGGCCCAAGGCAAAATCAGGGAGTCAATTTGGACTAGCTACTATCTAATGCCCCATGGCCTTGACTAGTCTCTGAAAACAGAAGTTATGGCTACATTGATATCTCAAATATGAACCATCTGTGACTATGTGAGGCCTACTGTTTTGGCTGGAAAGGAAAGGCATATAACACATGCAATCCTTACTAATTATTAATAATATACTGTTCTAACAATCATAAATGTGTATTCTTAAAACATTTCTAAGGATTGTATAGCATCTTGGTGAATAAGCATATATATGGCTAAATGCAATACTAGGTTGAAGAGTTCATCTTATAGGTCAGCTTTGGCTCAGTGCCAGTCCTTTAGTCCCCAACATTACAATTTTCTAATATGTTTAAGAGCACAGGTCTACCACACAATTTTGTGCTGTTGTATGGACTCTATAAACTTATTTTGTGTCCAAATTTTCAGCAGTTAATCATCCATTCAAAGACCTTCCCTCGTACCCAAAGACAGCATAGTCTGTTTTACAGGAACATTCTAAAAAGGACAAGGAGCATTGTAAAAAGCCTTTTGACATTGTGAGACAACTTAGGCAGCTGGATTGTTCTTGTCTATGTGATTGCTGACTCCTCCAGTGAACCGTATGCAAGATTTTAGATGTGACTTTGTTTTACAAAAGCAACACTGCTTCTCCTCAAACATATCATATTTGTTCATGTGTCTACTAATACTTTCCTTCTATTCTGTTTGTAATTGCCCAGTTTAAACAGGAACAAGTAGGTTCATTGATCCTCCTTGGAATTTATTTATTTTCTAAAACAGCAACATATATATAAATTTCATTCCTTGTGTTGCAAAGTGGTTAAAACAAAAGATTGCACAGTGTAGTCAATAATCTGGCACCTTCATACCAAAATTACTCTAAAGTTCTTGATTTCCTACATGCTAAGTTGTCTTTTAATCTTAATTTTGTAGCTTTGTTCCATAAACTCTTTTGTTGAATCAGATTCATTGGTGTCAGAATCTGTTTTTCAAGGGCTTCAGACATGGGACCAAGTTTCTTCACAGTTAGCACAGATACAAGAAAATTCTTTTAGTTTCAGCTTTATCTTTCCTATATCTTTTTTTCTTGTACCTTGATCATCTAACATCTCTACAAACTCATTTCTTTCTTGCAAGATTCTTGTTCGTTCTGTGTTTGAAAAAAATCTGTTTTTATATCTTTTGCAAATTTGTCTTGAATTCATATTAAGGCTATCCTTTCCGGTTTCTTCTTTTTTAGAAGATTCTTCATTCTGCTGTAATTCCCTTTTTTTCAAAATTAGTGTGGTTTTGGCTTTGTTTTTCTGGCAGTGATTTTAAAATTAGGTATATTATGACCACTCTGTCATTCTAAGCTTCCTGTATTGATTGCAAATCAAGATTAAAAAATTAAAGCCTGCTATCATTCTCCTTGCAATAACATTTACATTAACACCTTTTATTTTAATATGGAGGAAATGAAATGAACTTTTGATATACCTAGTAAAGGGCATGCTCATGGTGGGAGATCATGGTATGATGCTGCAAGGATAGCATACTGGAATTTAAAATTATTCTTTATCATTCCAAAAATAGAAAATTACAGTAGCCAAAAACTAGTACGAACCAGTGCAACTGACCTTCACATCAGCTCCAGCCAGTGGCAGTGGGACAATGTCCCATGCATATTGCTGAGCTGAGCACTATTGTCAGCACCAGTTTGCAATTCTCTGGACCAGAGATGA
This sequence comes from Platyrinchus mystaceus, assembly GCA_035041135.1. Lineage (NCBI taxonomy): Eukaryota > Metazoa > Chordata > Aves > Passeriformes > Tyrannidae > Platyrinchus > Platyrinchus mystaceus. The sequence goes on from JAWWLV010000045.1 coordinate 25,040,431, forward strand.
ACAGCTGATTATTGCCCTCACAGTAACCACTGGGATATTGCCTCCCATGACAACACATTCACCTCTTTCCCATAACTTCACTGTAGACACCTTCCTCTGATGTATATTGTCTTGCCACAATACAGACAGTCAGGTCACTGTGGTGGTGAAGAGCAGTGACAGGCAGAGTCCCTGTATAGAGCTGCTTGCTGAGGTGGTGTGTTGGATATGGAGTAGAAAATATGGCTATTAAAAAGAAATAAAGCATGTTGGAGCCACAACCATTGTATTGGGCTTTTCATAAACCCAGCCAACCTGCCATCCAGATGTCAATATGATCCTCCAACCTAAAAGAGTCTGTACGGAGCCTGTGCCCCCTCATATGGGATGACGAATGACCCCCACATATTAAACTGTGTGGAAAAGCCCAAAATATTAACCCAAATATAACAGGAAACACTGACTGGAAAGAGGAAATCAGGATTACACTGGCAAAACTGATGTTAAATGGGACAGAGATGGGCACTGACTTTTATACAGAAAGGTTAATAAAATTAAGGGATGCTACTGTATGGTAGTACCTGACAGAGTGGTAAATTTTACTTGCCTAATAGGTAAGACAGAATTTGGACACAGTTTGTTTGATGTGATAGCGTTCAATGCTCACTGCTACAGAGTCATTCCATATTTAGGAGGACTGCCAAAAAGCAGTTCAGAATTTAGTCAGTCATGGAGAATGTTTAACGTTTGGTTTACAGTTTGAAGGATCCCAACCAGACCTGCAACAGTGGGCTCTCCATGACATTCTTGTGGCTGTTACCTGCACCGTTTGTAGTCTCAAGCTGTTAATGCTTCTCTTATAAGATTATAAAGTAATTGCAAATAGCTCAGATTAGGAAGTGTGAATGTCACTTAAAGCTCATTTCTGTTTCATGTTCTATCTAGCATTCTCTGTAGGCAGCAGCTGAGGATCTACAGAAAAACAGGAGCCTAGAAACAAACAATAATAACAAGCCTTAATCAGAGTGTAATAATCTTTTCAATTGCACTTATGTTAGGAGGTAATCACTGATATTCACACGACACTGAATAAGTAGCATTTCATATGGACTTCATAGTTACAGAAAGAAAATAAAGAATTTGATTTCCTAAAGAGCATCAAGAACAAAGTGCAAAAAAACCCCCACAGCTCTGAAGTTTTAGCTCTGGCTTTCAGGAGACCTGCGTATTCTCTATTATGGCATAAGATCCTGTGCATGCTTAAGCAAATTTTGCATCAGTTCTACATTAACACTGTGCCTGAACACGTTTTTCAGTTGTGATATTGCAGCAGATGGATGTCCACCAAGTCACAGTGTAGAGACAAGCATGTCTGGACCTATGTGAAAACAGGTACTTAGCTGGTAGAAGTTTCTATTAAAAAGAGTGCAAACACCACCCTGATTAGATGGCAGATGAGGGAATGGCTTCATGTCAAAGGGTCTTTAGAGACACAACCATCATAAAGAGTTGCCACCCCTATGTCTCTTGTTCCGGTGGCAGCGGGGACAAGCAAGGTTTGCCATACACAGGAAAGCTGCAATTGCCACAGCATGTGAGCATGTGAGTTGAGAGGGCTTTTAACACAGATATTCACTTAACACCTAGTTCTGTGGATCTAACAATATAGTCCTGCAGTGACTCACCTCTTGTGTTTTTAAAATACAGTATTAATACCTAGTTCAGCAGTGTGTGTAAAAATTAACTTCCAGTGCATGTGAGGTACTTGAAGAAAAGGCATTGCAGAGTAAGAATTACTTTTTTATTTATGTATCAATGCAAGAAAGATGTCATTCACTATTAAGATCTTTTCAAAAAATTGAGATGCCTGAGTAAATTAAGACATTAATAGCAGTAAACTCAACTCTAATTCCAGATATAGAAGAACAGTGCTTTTCACAATATGAATAATACAGAGAGAAAATAAGGTTTCAAACCTCTGCTTTATTTTTATGCTCATACACTAAAACAATATATATATATTACATACAGGCATGGGCATAATGCACATGTCCTAGCCACTTGAAAGCTTTTTATCTGCTTGAAAAACACAGTATATTGCAACATGAGAGTGAATGTATACATTTTGAACAGGTTCGTTTCTTTGTTTGATTAAGACAAAAAAAATTGTGCTTTGGGGTCTAAAATGCAGCTATCTGAAAGGAAAAAAGTATCCAGTATATTATTTAGATATTTATCATATTCCATCACATAATCTTTGCATTTATAAATATGGTAATCAAGTACTGTGGACTGTAAAATCAACTATGCAGTAGCATGTGAAAAGTAGTATTGTAGTTTTTCATGATAATAACCTTAGTGAGATATGAGCTTCTTTAGATACACAAATATGATCTCTAAAATGGCCTCTATAAGCTTAAAAATGGACAATATTATGAAACTTGTTAAAGCTAAGGTGAACTGTGGCACCATATCCAAATGCAGAAAAAGTCACATTTTTCAACATTTCTACTGCTGATGGCATTGAAATGTCAGCAAAGCTCAAAGCAAAAGTACACAATAAATTTGATATTACACCACATGTTTGATTAAGCCCAAGGGTGAAATTGTAACCTGCAATTTTATTCTGAGTCAGTAGATTTCTGACATATTTTGATTTTTAACAGAGGGAAGCTCAGTCTTAGAGCTTCACAGAATTCAGCAGGACTGTCATTGTTTTATTCAGACTCTGCTAAAAATTGGTCTTTACAAGCCCAGTGGACACAAATACATTAATAAATTTTATTATTGCAAAAATTGTTCCCAAGGAATATTAGGGCTATGATTACACTCAAAACACAGACTATTAATTAATGGCACGTATGTGATGAAACAGCAACAGTATTTTCTCTTGAAATTAGATTATTTTCTATTTCAGATTTTTAATACTTTAAAAATAGTATTGTGCACATTCTTGAAGTTGTTCACACTTAAAATGTAGTAGTGTTGATGAAGGAAAACATCAAGGAATTTCTGACCATACTTGTTTATTTTTAAAAATCCATTTATTCTCATTATAAAGTATAGGATATTTCCACTAAGAGTTAAAAAACCCAACTCTGCTTTACAACGAAGACACGGGGAAACTGTATCAGTTATTGTGACAGGTCTTGAAGAGGAAACCCTTGACTACAGATGAAAGAAATATAAATGGTGAAATTCACTATGGTTTATGACCACAGAGCATGGTAATTAACTGACACATATTCAAACACTTTTTAAGAAATACCCTATTCAAAAGGCGCGTGTTGTTTTTGTTGTTTCCTAATTTTTATCACACTGCTGGCTGGCTCAGAACTGATGCTGTCAAAGCGGCAGTCAAGTACTGAAGTAATTGGAACTGCTGGGTAAAAAGACAAGCTCCATACAGGAATTTCCTGCCACTCCAGTGACTGTGACAGAAAAGCTCTGAAAGTGCCGGCAGAGATTTAGAATGATGAATAGCCGCTACGGTTAGTGAGAAATCTTGGAAGTTCAGTTTTGTTTTATTTGGTGAAATATTACCAAAGAAGGCTTGAAGCCTGTGACTTGTAAAATGTAACTCCAGAATGACCTTTGACAGTTGGGGCTCCTGTGGATGTTATGCTTCTATTTATCTGTGAGTATTGCCGGGTCCTTTGTCGCGTTTTTCAAAATAAAAGCACAACCTTTGTCCCACTGTTTGTCATTATTTATAGATTACAAGCTCAATTCCTTTATTTTGAGACATCCTCATTTTCCTGATGTTATTTCTTGGGATTGTCTTTTCTACCATTCCCGATAATTATCCTTGTATTCCATTCTCCAGTCTTCAGAGATAAACTAACAAGGCTATGTCCACGTAATGGACTTCAAAAAAAAAAATTGTTGCAATGTTGAACCTAATTACCCTGCTGCTCGGTGGAATCTGTAACTCTGTGACAGTCACTGGGGCTCTTGCTACCTTGAAGCTCCTGAAAAAAGAGGCTTGTGAGAATAGCATCCACAAAAGGCAGGGAAATGACACAAATTGGGAAATGACAAAAAGTAGGAAATGTGAGTAAGGATATCTATCAGCACTCCCAGGCAGGGAACACCCATCTCCTGGCTGGACACTGATTGACTCTTCTCTCTCCTGAGGTTTTCACATGTGAACTCTCTTCAGTTTTTAGGCACTTACACAGGTTAATCCCTATGGCCACAGCAGAAAGCCGGGAATAGGAAGTTAGCGAGTGTAAGTAATGGAGTAGATCCAACTAGGACACTCACCTGCGCAAGAATCACACTTGAATCCTACCTCTGAGGTAGAAACTCTTTGGTCTCTCAGGTCTTTGGAGAGCATTCCCAATGATGCAGTTGTTAGAGCAACTGAGAACAAAATGAACCTCTTTGTAGCAGTAGAACAATAACTTTGAAGATCTGACCGAAAATATTAGGCACCTGCAAGTTATTTAAAGTGAATAGGTCCTGGTATTATTTCACTCCAGTGTATCTAATTACAGAAACAGGGCCTGAAGTCTTACCTGGGGAGCATCTTCCAGAAGGATTAAAGCTTAAGACTGGTGAAGAATCCATTTGTGCTGAAAAAGTGTCTGCTGGGCACTCTTGAGGCATAAAACCAGTACCCAAAATAAGTGCTAAAGCAGTTTTATTTTTTATATGATTTTTCAAGAATGCTACAAAGCATCCCGTGAAGCAGACAAAATGAAAGCAATAGTCTTCAAACCTTAACACCACATCCTTTTCCTTTCTGGCATAAGTAGAAAAACACAAGCTAAAAGGAGACAACTTCTTACTGAATGAAACCACTTTCTCAGAGATTAGATCTAAACTACTCTCTTCTCTTCTGTTAAAGTCTCTTTAAAAAAACAGAAATAAATTAATCTGAGGGAATGGGAGAGAAGGACTCCAGAAAATCTAATGTAAAAATTAAAAAACATTACATGGGAAATGTAAAATTATGGGTATAGTTAAACATAAAGTTATTTTGTAACTACTTTCTAGCAATTATTGTAGTTGAACATTTCCAAAAGGAGTTCTCTTCAAAGTTATAAAAGCAAACATATACAGCTGATAAAGTTAATTGTCAAATATATAGGCTTTCTTTTTCTGTCTCAGTTGTAAAATACAGAATCCCACAAAAACATACATTTTTCACAAAGCCATAGTGAAATGCATTTCTCTTATGTCTCTTGTGCTGTTCATGTACCATTTTTTTTCCTACACAACTTCTTTTTTCCAATCCTATTTTAAAGTATTTAGCTGTATTCCTGTTACATTATAACAATGAACTTCTAAAAGATTACAGGAAGTCTCTAAATTTATCTATGCAATATATCAGAAACAAACAAACAAAACCGCTTTGAAACTATTATGCATTTTTATTTAATTGTTGAGTGAAAAAAAATCCTTTCTAAATTTAAGACACATTATATATCGAGAAGGCACAAGTTGAACAGTCAGCATACAATTACTTCCAGGACACTTCCATTATGGCAGTGTTCAGCTAATTATCAAAAAAGGCAGAAAAAGAGATGAGAACAAAAAACATTTAAATAAAAGCATGATGTTACTCTTCAAGCTACCAGTCATGCTCAGAGAATAACCTCCCAATTTTACCCTTGAGACCTATGTACTCACTCTCCCCAGTGTTCCCAGACTGACTCTGTTTTCTCCTGAGCGTGCTGAAATCAAACAGAGCAATCCCTTGCCAACCTTAGAAGAGTTATTGGTAATAGTAAGGTACATCTCATTTTGAGCTAAGCTGATAGTTTCATTTAGTTCACATATGTACATACTGTAATGTGTCCCTTTGCCTAGTCTGAAAAGTTGCCTAAGATTCCACTGCTATTTGGGTTTTTTTTAATTTTTCTTTCTACTCTCAGCCTTCTAGAGCTACCTTTTTTTTTTTTTTTTTTGAGACAGAGAGAGAGAAAGAGTCACAAAATATCCTCTTACATGTACTCAAAATGTACTCTTATAAAGGTAAAATGTTCCTTGGCCAGTGGAAGAACAATAGACAGTTTTCCATTACATTCATATAATGTCTGTAAGTTATTAAAAATGCTGTAAGGCATGCAAATCCCAGGAGAAGTGCCAATTGAAGGGAATATCATTTATATTGTGCTTATTTAAAATATGTTCAAAGAACATTAAAGTTGAATAGCCAGTTTTTCAGACATATTAGGGGATTCCAGATGAAAGTTTATCTACCCAAATTTCGTATATATCTATATCACAGAATCATAGAATATGCTGAGTGGGAAGGGACCCCTGAGGATCACCAAGTCCAACTTCTGGCCTGACACAGGACGCTCCAAGAATCACACCATGGGTCTGAGAGTGTTTTCCAAACATTTCTTGAACTCTATCAGGCTTGGTGCTATGACCACTTGGCCTGGGGAGCCTGTTCCAGTACCCAACCACCCTTTGGGTAAAGAACCTTTTCCTGATATCTACCCTAAACCTCCCTTGACTCAGCTTCATGCTGTTTACTTGAGTCCTGTCACTGGTCACGAGAGTGAAGAGATCGGTACCTGCCCCTCTGCTTCCCCTTGTGAAGATGTTGTAGACTGCAATGAGGTCTCCCCTCAGTCTCATCTTCTCCAGGCTGAACAGACCAAGTGACCTCAGCTGCTTCTCATACGGCTTCATCTCCAGCCCCTTCACCATTCTCACTGTCCTCCTTCAGATGTTCTCTAATAGCTCAATGTGTCTCCTATATTGTGGTGCCCAAAGCTGCACACAGTATTCAAGGTGAGGCTGCACCAATGCAAAGCAGAGCAGGACAACACCTCCCTCAACCAGCTGGCAGTGCTTTGCCTGATGCCTCCCAGGGCATGGTTGGCCCTCCTGGCTGCCAGGGCACTGCTGACTCATCTTCAACTTGCCATCGACCAGGACCTCCAGTCCCTTTCTGTGGCACTGCTCTCCAGCCTCTTGTTACCTTGTCTACGCATGCAACCAGGGTTGCCCCATCCCAGGTGCAGAATTTGACACTTGCCCTTGTTCAGCTTCATATGGTTGCCCATCTCTCTAGTTTGTTGAGGTTACTTTTCAGGGCCTCTCTGCCCCTGAGGGAGTCAACAGCTTCTCCCAGTTTAGTGTCCTTTAGTGTCATTGGCTTCTCAATCATGCATTATTTTTCACTTCACAGAACACCATCTGGGCCTTATATGGAGCCTTTAAACTACAAAAAACCCCAAATCCCTATTAGTCTTTAAACAGGTATAAATGCTCCTAGCCAGTTGCAAGACAAGCTACAGAACAAGAATGAAATGCAGGTCAGTTCTCATCCATTCACCAGGAAGAGGTTGATCTGCTGTCTATAGCCTCTATTAGCTAATAAAGCCAACCACATTGAGTCGGCACATTCATTCTGAAGTCCATTGTGCTTGCATTTAAGTCATGGCTCTTTAATATTAGTAATCAGTATTTCACTCTCTCTGCTAGATATCCCTATTAGATGGATTCTAGCTGTCTCAGATTCCTGTAGTTTACCAAAGCAAAAGTTTTTTTCAGCATTTTCTCATTCACATCTTTGAGATTTTACCTAGAGCATGATCAAATGTGACAGGGATATCACTGGTATGATAAGCATATGAAAACTGTCTGCTCGATGCCACATACTCATGTGTGCTTACTTGCCATTTCTTGTCCTGTTTGGCTATTAGGACTTTGGAACATTCAAAAACTTTATCCCAGTTTTAAAAGAAAGCTAGAACTCTAGGTGTTCTTTAATTGCTTTTCATCTCTCCAAGGAATTTTCTGTTTATTTGGTTTTGGTTTTTTTTCACTTTCTCAAACAAGGAGAAACATCCAGGTAATGGCCACCCTTTCTGAATTGGTATAGTCTAAGGGACACAAACTTTAGCAGAGAATGTACATGCACTTTACAGTGGTTACTAAATAATTTCATTATATTTTTCTCCAAATGATCCATGTGCTGAGAATAGACTCAAAGCCAAAGGGGGAATATTTAGAGAGACACAGCTGTCATTAATTTGGTGGTTTGAGTTAATGTATATAATCAAAGACCATTATCACTTAATAGCTTGATATGTGACAAGCTGGTGACCATAGCTACACCTGTGTCATTTCTGAAAGCAGACAGTCATAGCAGATGCCATAGATCTTTTTGTGGATGTATAGATCACACAGCTGGAAACTGAGAAAAGCCTTTAAAACGTCTTACTGTATATTTTCTCTAGTTAAGGTGAAGGGAAATTAAATATTCATACAATATGAAGCTTCCTAGGCTGGAAATAGGGTTTCTCTTGCCAAAGGAAGCAAGCACCTTCTGTAGAATATTTTGCTTGCCAGAAATATGGAATAAGCATTACCTGACTTCTTAAATTCCCCCTTTTATTTGATTTCTTACCAGACTGAAGTGAAATGTGAACTGTAGCTTTAAGGCCTCTCCCAGGCTTAATACGCTCCAGGTGTACTGGAAGCAGTTAATTGCTTCCGAAGGGGTCTTAGAGAATATTGTTCCAAGAGCCTGTTATTTCTGAAAAGACACTAAGATCAGGGTTTGCTGCCTCAGTGAGTTCCTATGGTGAAAGTTATTCATGTGCAGGAGCTATCTGGCTTGAAAGAGAGAGCTTTTATGGAGAACCTCTTTGTGGGAGAATGAATGCACTGAAGATTCTCTACAGAAGGCTATTTGAAAAAGATGCATCTTAAACAGTGTATGTTGAACTAAACCCCTCTGAATTTTATGGAAATGGGCCCAAAGTGTGAAGCCAGGCTCATGATCCAGGCTTCCTCCAAACAGAGGCGGCTAAATTTGGCGTTTCCATAGGGCTCCTCTCCAATTCTATAAGCAGTGAACTCTAGACAGCTCTTTTGACAACTGAACTGAAATCTCTTAGTGTAACTACCATTCTTGTGAGGAAAATAAAACCTTCCCCAGTAGTAATTCTGCAACTCCATCATGTTCTGACACAGTTTCTATTTTTCCAACACTTACAACTAAAAATACATTTGTACTATTTATGGTAATTAATGAGAAATACACGAAGAAAAAAACTTTCAAGATCAATTCCCTCCTTTCTAGCTTCCACATTATCACATCCTGATAAGTACCAACATACAGCAGCCAAGAGATACCACAGTTACTTAGTTATGTTCTTGCAATTTCACATGACTACATATTTAAAGTGGGGACAGGTTAATACAAAAAACCAAAACAACTTTGGCAAGCGCTTCTCTCCAGAGGTGAAGATTTTTAGTAAATCACACTGAATTATGAAACATACATATCATGTTGATTTGTAAAGAAGAGCTAATTTGTGACTAAGCTGCTGCGCTCCAATGTCTAAGGTGCCGGCTTAGTTCATATTTTTCAATTTTCCATTGTAGCCCTGGATAAATCATCACATTTTTCAGTCTAATCTTGTTCTTGGAAGAAACATATCTGTTGGGATTGAAATTTTCCAAAAATTTAGTCTGTATGGGAAATCTTAGAACAGATGTTTCAGCCTTGGCAAAATTACAAGTAAAGAAAACAGGCTCTTATTTTGGGAACCATGAATCAGTTTTAATGATTGATGAGCTTTCTCTATTTGAGCATAAAGAGGTTGTACACAGAATTATATATTTTTTTTAAATAACTGTATTTGCCTAATTTTTTTGTCCCATGAACTTACCTTACTCTGCTGTCTTCAATTCTTTGCATTCAGCTCCTTACTTGTAATTTCAAGATCTCTAACACTTTCAGAAAACATGAAAATGTCATCTTTTAATCTGGTGTGACTCAAGCACTATAATATTTGTGTCATTTTCTTCTTATTTAAGTTTCCTAAAGACTGTGTTGAGGCAGGAGGTGAAAAATTTCAATGAGACATTATCTCCATATCTAGCTATACTTCTTGTCATGCTAAACTTAAATATAATATAGCTGTGTTTCTGGGTTATTATATATATAGCCTTTCTACACATTGTCTTTGCACAACTTTTGACACAACTTGAATTTCCATCAAGTTAGAAATCTGTTCATAATTCCAGGAACGTATTCGCACTCTCTTGTTTTTTCTGGCATTCTTTCTCAGGGGTTATTCATTGTTTGTAGGTGATTGGTGGCTGAGACCTTATTTCTAAATCCAGGCTACTCATGAGCATGATTGGAGTGTCATTAAATATTTTTTAATATGCATAAATTGCTGGCTATAAACCCCAACCATCTGGCATTGCTGTGTCCTGGTGGTTGGTAAGGCAGTAAAACAATACATTCATCCCAAGAACAACTGTTTTAATCCATCAGAAACCCAGGATTTGTTTGCCAGAGAAGTTGCATTTCAATACTTCTTAATATTTTTTTTTAATTTATTGTTATTACTATTATGCAGTATAAATATAGCTGCAGCTTGGAAGTCCTCAGTATCAAGATTTCAGACATACTCTGTAGTATCACTAGTTTAATAAGACCTACTGTACTCTCAAGTGATATCAAAGTTAAGAATCTGAAACACTCTGCATTTTCAGGAAATTCCTAAAAAGATTTTTTTATTTAGCTTTACAACTAGTAAAGTGTGAATATGTTCAAGACACAGCCTTGACGCTCAACATGAGCACTAAATGTGCAAAGAAGGTATACAGTCCCCTTTCTCCCCTCCCCCCCTAATAAACTGGCTTTTAAAAAAATTAACTTGAGGGCCTCATCTAAATAACACATTTCTTTATCTTTGATCTTGAAAGAAAAATTCTTTAGCTGCTTCCTCTACAACAGATAAAAAAAAAAAAAAGGGGGAAAAAATCCCACTGGTTTTCCATCCTACCTTAAAGTGCCATTTCACACCATAATTCGCCTTCCTCAGAACCTAACTAAGATCTGATTTTTCTATGTTTCCTGTAAACTGGTCTGTTTGCACTGTTTCAGACCAAGGCAACAAATCAGTTTGAAGAACCACTTTGGAGAATACCATGTGCCAGAGCCCCTGCTCAAATTAATAAACTTCTAAAGATCCTTCCAACTGGAATTTTGGCAATACGTCTCACAGAGAGATAATATCCTCACAAGTAATTTGTTTTCAAACTGTTCAGAGTTGCATAAACAAAAAGTTTAAATTCTACTTGAAACTAAATAGGAACTAGAAACCAATTAATATCCTGCTTTATTTAACAATTTGATTTAAAATTTATGTCCCCAGAGAAACTCTGAAATGCTCCATAGCTGGATTGATGATAGCATGGGTTTTGGTGACATCTGAAAAAAACCAGGAGATATTGCCGTTTCAGAAACTCACAACAAGGACAACCATCCTGGCACTTTTAATTTAAATGACAAGTATTGTGCCCTTTCAGGAGTCCTTATAGCCTCACATTATGACAGTAGGTTGAAGTCTTAGAATGCAGCAGCTCTGTCCTCGTCATAGTATCTCTAAAATTATGCCATCTCAAATTAGTCATGAAGCCATGAATGTGCCACCCAGGAGAATTATTTTTTTTTAGATAGTCGTCTTGTTCTACTAAGATATTTTAAGCCCTCCAGCAAATTATTCAAAAATCTCATTGTCTTTCCATTCTGCCTAGGCTGTATTTAAGTGGAAGTAACTGAACTGAAGCAAAACAGTGTGCCCGGTGGAGTCAGGCTATGACTTCTAGCAACAGCACTGACCAGATGTGTTATAGGAATTTTACAATACAATGTCTAAAATGTATGTTACTATTTAACCTACTCTGTCAATGCTCGAATCCTGCTGAACAGTGTCTGCCTCAATCATGAAGCTTTTTTCTTCATGTCCTGTAGTGGGGATCAGTAAGAAAATGAACACTGCCTGTGATGCTAATGCTATCACATACATAGTAAAGGACAGTCTGTTTGCAGAGTTGGATGGGGTAATAGCCTTTGCATAACACAAGAGACAGGCTCTGAAACTGTTTTACAGTAGTAAAATTTGTAATGTTCACATTTCCATCCATGACAGTGGCTACTAACACTTTGGGATTCCCTATGGCTAACCTGGGAATGTGACTAAGAATGGAAATCTTTGGAGTGAGGTAGGCATTTTCTAACATTTTCTAAGTGTTATTCTGTTCTCCTTTCATTCCGGGGTGCAAAAATAAAAATAAAGGATATTTAATACAAATGAAAATTGAAATTTATGCTTTCAAACAAACAATCAGAACCTATTTTCTGTAACAGAAACCGTATCCTAAAATCTAATGTGAAAAGGCTGACTCAGCTCTAAATATTTTTTCCAGTTTATTGTCATAGAAGGTACACTGAAAATATATAGCTTTTCTTCCGAATTTGACTGTTGTCCAGTTTGCAGTACTGACTATTAACTGTCTATTCTAATACCAGTTCTGTAGTTATCCAATTAGGTAGAGCTGGGAAACACACATCAGACACTCACATCCACATCTGTATGTGACAGACAGAACTTCTGATAGTCAGTGAAGCACATGGAAAGTGGCTGATTAAATTCTTCCATCCGAATTTGTAGGCTGAAAATCTGATCTCAAGTTTTTCTACTCTTTCTAAAATCTGACAGTTCAACATCCACCTCCTCAACTTCAACTGATTCTTAATGTGATTTAGAATGACATGAGGCTGCATTTTTACTGGATAAAATGTGCAGTGTAATTTGTTCTAAATTATAAAGAAGGAAGATTAGTTAGATTTCTATATTCATAACCACTTAAACTAAGAAAAAAAAAATCAGTGATTTCTAACTGTTTAGACTTAGATGAAATACATAAGGATTTTTTCCTATAACAAAAACATTATAAGTAATCTTTCTTTTAACTAAACTTAAATTAATAAACATAATAAATACACATCAGCTTTCATACATCTTATTATGAGAATGTACACCCCTATCTTCTTATTGTTTTTGTTGAAGAAAAATGAAGAATCCTTTAAGAAGATTAATACATGCAATGTGCTTTCAAATGATAAACCCCTCCCCAACTTTTGAAACATTTTAGAGCAGAAAGCACTTAATAAAATCTATTAGAAGTAGTGAGAAAATACTCAAAAAGTCAATTTGTAAGGCACTTACTTATATTTCCTATGTGCAAATCATTTTGTATGGACTACAAGGATCAGAAAATGAAGTGTCAGCAAATAACTTCTGAAATACAAGATACCCTTGTAGTTAAATATTTCATTTCTGCATGAGTGGTCATGAACATCTATGGATTTACCAGCCTTTTGTAGCCTATATAGCAAGATAATATGAGAATACCTTCTACAAGTGAAATTGAATTTTAAGATATTCAGATAAAGTGGGTCAGAATAGTATAGAATTATCAACAAACTTAAAACATTTCATGCCAATTTTCATTACATTCAGTAGAACAGAGCTCTCAAAAATGATATAATCTAACCTTTTCAATAATAAAAAAAGAATACTCCTTCTTTAAAAATCTGATCTCACAAGTATTTTTCTTTAGGGAAATACAGCTCATCTCAGAAATATCCCTCTCTTCCTTTCACTGTCATTTATCATTGAATTCAACTGAATCTCTTTCACTGAGACTTTATAATTTCATCTTTAATACCCCCCACTAATCTCCCTCATGGTGGCCTTCAGCCAACAAATGTTCTTTACATTACAATACCCTCATTTATTCAATTCCCAAGAAACAGATCTGTGAAAGGGTTAACCATTTGATTGTCAAAAGCTGTGGGTTCTGCTGAGCTACTAAATTTCATGTGCGCTTATTACCCAGGTTAGGTTCAAGCCATTGCTGGGCTGGCACAGCGTTTGCCTAACAGAGATAGACCCCTGTAGGGAAAACTAGACAATTAGATGATACTCTGCACACCTAGCATTCATTCAGCCTAAGCCATACTGGTATAAACTCAAAGGTAAACCATCTTTCCCTGATTACTCACTGGGAGTGCTGGTTCCACAAGAAGGGGTTGCAGCTAAATGTAAATTAGACAAATGAAATTAGTTTACCAGATCACAGCTCCTGCTGCCCCTCCATGCAATACCAGGATGACATTCGACTTCGTTTCAAAAAGGGGGTGGGGATAAATCATTTCCATCTCAAATGGGTAATATAAAAAGACCTATTTTTCACCATTTAATCAAAAGGAAATTACCTACCAAACAAGTAGATGAAATATCACAGGGTTTGAAGGCACAACAGCAATGTATTTGTCTCCTACTCAGTCTTCCCATTTTCTGTATGTTTAACTGACAGTTATAGTCTCTCTACAAAGTGACCATCATTTCAGACAAATAATTAAGCATTCCTTGGAACAGGTACGTAAATATAAGTTTACTATGTCCCAGGAGAATACCATTGCTTCCTCTCCCTTTAATCTTTCTTCTAATCCACATTTAGTCATTTAACACATTTAATAGCCTTAACAGGAAATATTGAGGAAATTCTGCCTTCTTTTTGAGAAGCCAGATGGTAAGAACATTAAAGGCACTAGACTTGGAAGATTTGGCTTCAGATTCCTGTTTCAAGTCACACTAATTGCAGTGTCTTAAGGAGGTTCTGCCCTGTGTATTGAGACACATGCCAAGTCAGTGTCTCTTTCAGATATTGTCTGTTGCAGTGTCCAGTTCCTGTAAGGTCTGAGAACAATTCTGAAGTTTGAATCTGTGTCTCGGACTCAAGATAGAGAATGTTGTTGGTATTTAGACAGGTGTTAAGTGTCTGGACCCAGGAGCATCAGCACCCCACCCTGCTCAATGGCTGAAACCTAAGTACTTGCACAGCTAATGAACACCTAGCTGAGCTGAGGATCCACACTGCAAAATATTTCTGCATAAAGTGGATTGAAGTAGGCAGGGGCCTCTCTCTCCCTATTTCTTTCATCCAAAGACAGATCTTCATAATTGGCCACCCACAGCAAAACAAAAAAAAAATGGGTGTTAACTTTTATCTTCCTGAAGAAACAGTCTGATAAATGTTCCTAATCCCCTTGCAAAGTCTGTTAACTGAGTTTCTGATGATCTGATCATTTTGAAATAGGAAAAGGAAAATAAGGATCCTGCAGCTTATTTGCCAGTCTATATCATGGTATTATGAAAACCTAAGTGCACTGTTCCGTTTTAGTTGAATGGAAGAAATGATGCAATCACCTGTAAATAAAAAGGAATAAAAAGTTCAGGCACTATAGCATCCCATTATGTGAGAACAAGGGCATATCTCACCCACTCCTTCAGTGAAAATGAAGCAGAGAAAATAATGGAAAAAGGTAGAACAACTTCCTTTCTTATACTAGAAGATACTGGGTGCTTTCTGGGCAGCCAGTAAATAAAGCAAACTGCTACTTTTCATACCAAATGGCATCTAAAGGTTGTTTGATTGCATCAGACTAACAGCTTTTCTATTCTTAAAAACGGTCCTATTAGAGACAAATGGAGGGGTTCTTATCATTATTGAAACAGCTCTTTTGGACTGTCAGACAGAAGAATCATTTAAGATATAGGAGACAGTCAACCATGTTCAGATTTGAGGGGATCATCTAACTGACATAGCACAAAAAAAAAGTCATTGAAATTAATTTATTTATGAAATATCCCTTACTTATTAAATGTACATTCATATGAAACTTCAGCATAATAATAATAATTGATATTTAGCCAAGATGAGTCAGAATGAATATCCTTATAATATAGATGGTGAGTTAATTAAAACAGAGAGGAGAGAAACAATCTGGTTAAGGTCATACAGAAAGCCAGTGAAAATAGCAGGAAGAAGCACCAGACGTGCTCTCTCTGAAATCTCTGTTTTAACCATTAGATCAGTAATTCACAGTCTGGCAGGCAGTAAGGTCTTCTACTGTGCTTCGTGACATATATTAAAAACCTAAAACCAAAGCCAACAGCAAAACATTGCCCACAGCATGCTATTTGTTTACTATTTGGCTGATAAATGGAGCCAGTTAGAGACCACTGACAAACTGCCTAAATCTGCTTCACGTCTTAATTTTTGACCAGTCTGTAAACCTGTCTGCTAACTTGTTAGAGAAAAATAAAAGGCATAAAACACTTCCAATGTTTCAGCAAAGGAGGCAGCCGCTGCTGTGGTAAGAAAGCATCTGTGGTCACATGCACAAGCACATGAGGGATGACAGCACCCACTGGTTCCAGGTTCAGCACCCACCCCAGCAGCCACCACGCTTGGTCCACCAGCGGAGGGCTTCTGTTGTTCTAACACAGACAGCTCTTGCATATGACAAGCAAGTTACTCACAGAGATTGTCAAGTGACTCTAAGACAAATTAAAGTAAATATAATTGACCACTGCACACTTGAAATAGTATCTCATGACAATTTACATTTTTCAGCCTGATTCTTTACATGTGTTGCAGTGCCACTGCATTAAGATAGATAAACATATATTACAGGCTTTTTCTTACAACCTTTTTTTCCAACTTGACTCTTGCAGTCACCACAGAAATATTAATCAAGATTCATCACAAGAGGAAGTAGCTAAAATGATGTGAAAGTGCTTCTCTATGAAGCTATTCATTAAATATTGTCAATATGTTAAATGAAGTACCACATCACATCATAGTAACTTTGTTTTGTAGATTGCCATCGCTCCCATAAATCGTGGGTAATGGAAGTTTTAATGTTCTTTAAGTCACATGAAGGTATATTCATTCAGGTTTTGCTATTTAAAATGAATGTGAATTATAGTTTTTGAGAGCAGGGCAGAGCAAAAAGACATATTAGGAAAACAACTATACTTTTGGCTTTCTGTTGACCCTAAATAGGAGAAAAGAAATTAAACTCAGAGAGACTAATTTTTCAACTACGTCTAATACTGAGGAGTTTACAATACAGGCAACTCATGTTAACTTTCTATAGAAAAGTATTTTATTTTTAAAATAATACAGGTTTGCAAAAATAAAAGATAACCACAAATTTAATCTCACAATACCTTTTTTTTCTTACCAGAGCATCTGACCAGAAACATTCTGAAGGAAAAACAAGAACTTTAACAAGGCTACTGTATGTCTGGGTTTCCCTAGTATTAGTGATTTTCTTACTGTAAGTTTTGCTTGGGCAGTATTTATCTTATTTCATCCAATATTCCAAAGATCTGGTAGTATCAGAAAGGTTGAGAGGTTTTGGAGAGTACCAATAGTCTTATACAATCACATAGCTCTACTTCCACATTCAGAGGAGACTAAATCAGACACATTACAGGTAAGATAACCTGATTATGAATCTATATTTCAATGGCAGAAAAAATTTCCCCTGAAAGATTTCAATCTTATGTCTAAGAGTACAAATAATGTCCCAAATGCGTATCTGAAACTCAGACCTTCTGGAGTTTTTTTCCCTCATAGGAGAGACATACTCTCTGTTTGCCTCAGGGAGTTCCCACATTACCTTGCCTTTAAATAATAATATGCTTTTAAATCTGAACTGGAGACAGACTTGTTTAGCCTCTAAATTAACTAATTTTAGTATATTTCCACTGACACTGAAGATATAGGTGGCCATCATCCACAAAGCAGTAATAGCCCACATGATGTGGGTGGACACTAGCAGAGGAAGAAACTAATAACAACATTCCTATAGGCATGAAAGGGTTCTTTATTTTAAGATATATGCAGTATAAACCATGCTTGGTTTCTGAATCTCCCTTTGCCTTTGTCAATAGGTGTTTTATATCAGATGAAAAACAGTAATAATGAAGAACCCTTAAAAAGAATATATTTGTCCCTCATACTGGTTCTGCCCACCAAATATTAACATGATCTTAACAAGTAATTGAAATTATGTAAATGAAAATGGACGTCCAGTTCTCTGGACTCTCTCAAGAATAAGCTTGAGACTACCAGAAGGATTTTTTCCTCATTTACATGGAAAACTATGCATTCCCCTATATATACTGCTACAGTTACTTGAGAAGTGCCTTTTACACATTCCTGGTGTTTTTATAAGTGAATGTTACATATGAAGGCAACTCTTTCTTCATACATTTTAAACTGTCTACATTTGGAGTCCATTCTGTTCTCATGTACCAGGAACTATTAAAGAACACCTATAGCACAGAAATTGTCACTGAAAAGATACCAGCAGGTGGAGGATGAATGCTGCCAATGCTTTCAAAAATAATCAGTCATTAGATTTAATATTAAAGTGTACACATATAATACTATAGTATGTGTGGGGAGGGAAAGATGGCAAATGTGGACTTTTTAATGCATTTCTACCTGTTTTACTAACAAATACAGAAAATCATGCCTGAAAAGGACTGAAAAAATGACAGAAGTGCACAAAGATGTCATGATGTTAAAGTCCAAGTTTCAGTTACCTGTGTATCTAAATTTAGCTCTATCTGTCTATCTATCTATCTATCTATCTATCTATCTATCTATCTATCTATCTATCTATCTATCTATCTATCTATCCAGACTCTCATATGTTAAAATATTTGTCCTGGAAATTTACTTTCAGGGACCTGAAATTTACAATAACATAATACAGAAGACATAAGGCAATTCAAAATAGGACCAGAACAAGTGTTTCATGAGGAGCGAAACAATGCAGCAAGTGCTGGAGACAGATAAGGAATTATTCTTGGCAAGTCAGTCACAGAGAGAAACTGTTCACAAGATCTCCAAGGAACAGTCTGTGCCTGTCAGAAGCACTGAATCTACATTTTGTTAGGTTAGGTATCTTCGACATTCAAAGAAATAAATGTTCTCATATCCTTTTCAAATGAGTCCCAGGTCGACCCAATTTGCATGGAAATGTTTACATTTCCTTCAAGATAAATCATCTAAACTTATTTTTTACTGCACTGAAATGAAAACTAATTTATCATTTTCCTGTTTACAGTACTAGACTATCTACAGACAAATATGTACCACACAAAAATATAACAAAGATATAATAAAGAATTAACTAGCTCAAATCTTCTCCACTAAAAGAAACAGTTCCTGTTATGAGAGTTTTTCATTTGTTTTCAATCAACAAAATCAGCTTTTTAAACTACCACTAGGCACAGGAGAGTTAACAGTGTTTGGGCCTAGTTATGTGAAGAAACTGAATCAGTAGCAATATTCCTACACTTTGGTGTCAAAGAGACAGCATAAGTGGTATCTCTCACCGGCTCAAGTACGCAATCTGTGAGGAACAGCCATGGTCATAGCTTTGTGATACAGACCACAGGATCCACTGGTTTTGAAGTATAAATGACACCTCCTACAGAACCTTTTCAACCACCTGCAGGACTCACTAGCAAGTCCAGGCTCAGTGAGACCTCCAGGACCACTGAGTGTTCAGGGCCTGTCTTCTAGGAAGAGGTAGCACTAACAATTTGTTTTAAACCAAGACACTGTCTATCATTGCCACAGTTTTCTGGAGCACATTAATAAAGTCATCAACAGGAGTGTTGGAATTTTGAATAAAAGATACAAAATACAGCTTAGAACAAGTGTGTGGGTCTATGGAACATTAATGCAGCATTATGTTTGCATGGCACTTGCCAAAATGGCTGTAGCCATTTTTTGATGTACTCAGCCATGCAATAGAAAATAGCTGACAGTATCAACCTCACTGTCGAAGGAAGCATGATAAAGCATTCAGGACCTAGCAGCAACATTAGATTTCCCAACACATATGCAATGCTTCTTATTCTGCCTTTATATGTTAACAAGATCTCGCTACCTCCTCAAGACTCAGATGGAGCCAGGTTCAATGGGGCAAGAGGAGCATGAACTCAGCACAGTACTGTTGCGCAGCAGCCCTGCTGCTGTCCCTGCTAGTTCCCGTCCCCTGGTGTCATGGAGCAGGATGGAGCTGAGAACCACCATGCAGAGCCAGCATGCAGTGGGACCAGAGGTGCAGCCATCAATGCTGTCATTGCCCCATGGTGGTACTGCTTTCTTGCTCCAACAGCCTGCCTAGGGAACTGCCTTCACTGCTCATGAGTATAAGCTTCATTCCGCTGGTCCAAAAGGCTGTGCAGGAAGGCAAGTGTTAGAAAGGAGCCATAGGACTGTTTCACAGCTTCAAATGTGAGATTTTTGCCTCTTAGTGCAAGGCTGCCTCTGCATTTGAAGAAAACCCATAAACTTCTTCCTAGTCAAACGAGTACAAGAATATGGGCGTGTGTATGTGTAAACACAGATGAATTAGCTTTGACGTTCAGAGTTCCTTAATTCAAGGGAACCCTTGCTTGCAGTCATTTTGAGCAACAAAAGCCAGCCCTGATAACTTTATTTGCTCGCCATTGAGTAATTATATATTTCAGTCACCCAAAGATGCTCAAATACTGGAAACTGGAAAGAAGTATCAGACATTTTTATAAATACAGTGACTGATTCCATTATTTATTCATGAGGTTATAAGGTACTGTCGAGTTTAGCAATCAAACCATAAATAGGGCAATAAAAGCACAGACCAACACCTTTCAGTTACCCTAGTAAGTAACTTCATGGTCAGATTTGTATGGTATACTGAGCAGAAAGCCATTTTATATCAGATAATGAAAATATTTAGAAAACCTCTAGAGCAGTGAAGGTTATAGAACTCCTAAAACTATAATTGTTTTATGCCATTATTAGAAATGAAAATATTGGGAAATTATGGAAGTTTCCCAGTAAATAGGGTGTTACACTAAATAATCCTCAGGTTGCTAAGAAAAGCCTTTTTGAATTGCATGAAAAAGAGGAGATATTTTGTCAGCTATCTTCTTCTACTGGTTAACAATATAACTATATGGATTACAATATCCTTGTCATAAATCTTGCTTTAAAAGCAAAGCAGCTATTATACAGAATACAGTGTACTTTTTATAATTCAAAAGGAGAAAAAAAAAGTTTTAAAAAGTATGATTGTGTAAGGCTCACCAAATACAACCACACATTCACTCTTTAGGATATCAACTCAAGTCAAAAAGTTTAAAGACAATTGATAATGTACATTATTTTAGAAAGAATAAATTGTTTGAGTTTACTTAAAAGTTGGGCCTGTTCTAAGCTGGTATTTTTGTTCAACATATTGGGGAAATATCTTTTCTCCAAGATGAGACGTTGGTCTAACTTTTCTCCTCCCACATGGAAAGGTAGTAGCAAGCATGAGATGTGTGATTTTGATTTTGAGGAGTTTGTGTGAACTCTGCTTGATCAACAGCTGAGAAATCTCCAAGGAAAACCTGGGGAGCCTTGAGTGATGGTAACAGCTACAATGGCTAATATAGTCTCAGCAAACTCATTGAAATAATTTGCATTCACTACACATTAGAAACCTATGAAGAAGCAGATTTTATCCTGTAACCAAAAGTACAAGAATAACTCTAGGTCTCAAACAACACAAAAAATCCTGAAGGAAATCAGAAAAGTGTATTAATTAAGATGCTCTTAACTGAAAAACATAGTTCTGATTTTCTATACTCTATTCCAGTCTACTGAAAATATATATTCAACATGGCTGCTAAACCCTTCTTAAGAGATTCAGCTCAACAACTATATGTAATATTCATGTCACATAATGGAAGCTGTCTAACATTATTAAAAACAAATATGCTTTGTAATAATTTATTTTACCAGTGCATTAGACCACATAGCTTGTTTTACATGCAGTATTTCTGTATTTTCTTTAATGTTATCATAAAATTAAATTACTTCTAAAGTATGAATACGTGGCATTAAAATTATTGGTAGATTCACCGGAAGGTACGTTAATGACTGCAAACCCTGTGTAGGTGGTGTGGTTCAGTTAAGGCCAGGAAACCAGACAGAGTTAGGCCTAGTAAGTCCCACCTGGTAAGTCATCACAGCCCTCACAAGACAAATGGATTGGCTTTTGAATACAGGATAGAAATATTTAGTGTGATACTACTTTATTTTGTGGGAATGAAAGCAGTGATATTAACACCAGCTATCTCACATGGTGTATATCGAGGGAGCAAGAGGCTTTCCCTGAGAAAACTGCCTTGGCTAGGTGAAGCCAGCTAGGTTTCTAGTTGCAACTAGCCAAGGTATTTTTGGTGATGAGATCCAGTGGGATTCTAGGGCTAAGGGATAATCTTAACAAAAGGACAAAATGGGTGTATGTTGGTGGTTCTCAAACTATCACCAGGGACTAGACTTGTTCTTGGCCACCTTGGGCATGAGACTCATGTGAATACATTCTGCAAAATTTTTCTGGCCTTTTAAAATGCAGCACTTCAAGATGTGTGCCTGCAGAACAGCTCCTTTGCCCAAATAAACAAACCAGTTCATGCTCAGCTACTGCCTTCCAAATCTTTCTTCCAGCAATAATAAGAATTTTTTTATATACCAAACACCCTCCTAATTCTCAGACAAATCATTTGCAATGAGAGCTTTTTTACAACAGGTAAAACTAAGGAGGTTACACATGATTAGCCTAAAACTACAAAGGCAGCTGTGCCTGAGCAGAATACAGAGCTGAACTAAATAAAATAATTGCAGGTCTTGCTACCTGACTGCCTTCAGAAGCAGTCAGTTTTGTGCCAGGATGGGAGAAAGTTTACACTGTATGTTCAAACATATTTATACCCTTTATAATATTATGCCAAAAATAGTTCAGCCAGCTTTTAGGAGCTCATTTGGAAAATTTTCCACTTTTGTTGGTCACATCTGGACTTCCTGTTTTTATGGATGATTTGGTTCAGAAAGTGCCGAGGCTGCAAAAAACCCTCACAAATCCAAGAAAATAAACAAAAATAAACTGAACTTATGTTTTTTGTGTAAAACCAAAGCATAATCTCATTACTTTGGAGAAAAAGCTTGAATTTTATGAAACTTTGAGAATTGTTTTCAATCTTTTTCAGCACCTCACCATTTCCTTTGTTTCTTAGCTACAAAGTTTGGCACTGAACTCACTGAATTTAAAGGGAGGAAAAATACAGTTATTATGCGTAGTGAAAAAGAAACTCACTGCTCTGCACCAGCTTTTTCCATCAGTCAAAAATATAAGCACAAATAGTACAATTACAGCAAATTATTTTGCACAAGAACTCTGTAAAGTGAAGTGTATTGCACTATCTATAGCTGCAGTATACTTAGCTTCACATAAAATAATCTACTCCTGTATTATATATACTACCCCGTAATAAAGCTGTGCTTTGTTAAAATAGTTCGGTTTTCTTCCTGAAATAGATTAAGAGTCAAAGATTTCTTTCCTTGTCTGATTACCTATGTAATGTTACAAAGTCCTCAGTGCACTCATGCCTCAGGAGTAAAGTGTTTTGCTAGATATTTTCCAAGGCAACTAACAAAAATCATCACTATTTTGGCTACTTACACACCTTCTAACTGTTCCCTAACTACATGCTCATCGGCATCGTTCTCATAAAACTTCTGTAAGAATCACAGAAAGGCTGAAAAAACTATTTTTACAGTGCAGTAGAAATGCTAAGCTTGTGCCTCGTTTTTGATTAATTTCATGCCTGACTCAGTCAGAGATTAGGCCCTGACACAGGTTATAATTAAATATTGAAATCATGAAGTGCAAGAATGTTTAATTTTTAAAATATGAGTTTTAATTTACCTCATACAGAGAATAGCTCTGGTCACCTGCAGAGATGCATTACACACTACATTGCCTAATGTAGGATGCCTGAATAAGGCTGAGCATACAGTTAAAGTAAACTAATGCAATTTACTGAACAGCAGTCAAATATTTATCCAGTTGATGAAGCAGACTTTATGTGAAACTCAGACAATAATTAAAGAGAAGCCTTGCCTAAAACATGCTTATTCCAGTTTCCACAAATATGTTATACCAAAGCAGCATCTTCCTTTTCTCAAATATTGATGTTCTCCTAACACATTATACAGTGAGCTTGTCCTTGGCATTCTCTTGACTATTTAATGAATACATTTCCTGGCATTTGCCTTATCTTTGTTATGTTGTTCTTTGGAGAGCTAAAACTATTAGTTAGCCCTTGACAGAAAAACATCAGAGCAAGCTAGTAGAAGGTCTTACAGTATCAAAGTTATTAACATGATATTTGATTAAACCATAGAAAGATGGAGAATAGATACTACAGAATATGTCCCCAGTATTTAGGCTTTCATAGCCTTGAATGTTTTTTCATAGAACTTTCACATTTGTTTTTGTCATTTTATCTGAGTAGTAGTCTGTATAGTCACAGGTTGAATACTAATCCAATGATTATTTTGTAGTGCTCTATCTCTATCATTCCAAATGGAATTGAATATGTTATATATTTCCACTTCTTCAGAACAAATATTTTTGCTTCAAGTTTCAGTTTTCATAGTAGAAGAAATTTAAAACTTTTATATAGAATGAAATGTAAACAGCACATAGACATTTGTAAAACCATAAATGGTCTAAATTTTTAATTTATAGTATTGAAGTTTGTGTACAGCATAATTTACACGCATTATTAAATCTTCACCCTTCAAAGCACTATTAGAATTAGGAAGCCTGAGTAGCTGTTCTCCAGAAATGCCTAAGACTGACCACAATAATAGAGAAGGCAGAGCTTTGGCACAATTTATATTCTCAAAATAGATGGAAGCATATTTCCAAAATAATCTATTGACCAGTTAGTAGTGAAGAATATATGCTTATTGGTTGTTAACAGTCATTAGGAAGTCCTCCAATTTTTCAGTAATAGAAAGTTGATGAAATGTCTATGTCCATCGTCTTCAAAATACACCCTACAAATTACAGCACACTTAATCCAACACTATTATTTTTTTGCAGACTGCTTGATAATTCAACATAAAGCAACTGTGTGAGGTTTGTACTTCCCTGAAGTACTATTTTTGTTTTAGCAGATTTTTTTTCTTGCTTGATAAATCATACACACACACAGTCCCTGCATCGGGAAGGCTAATGTTGCACTTTTAAGAAATCAGGATTATTTTATCAGAAGAGTGATAAAGACAAATTCCAACAACACAAAGATAGTGCATCAGAAAAGCTCCTGAGCAAAAGCCTTACTGGCATAAGCTTCTGTAGCTACTTCAGTGGAGCTGTGCCATTATACATCAGCTGGGCTTCTGACCTGGTATTTAGAAGCTGCATCCAGCCACACTTCATTTTCAGCTGCAGCCTCCAACCCAAACCAGCTGCATCTGCAAGCAGCTGGGAGGCTAGCCTTGGATGTGCAGTATCACCTCTGTACTTGACATGCTTAACACCAATATACCAGTTACAGATTTAAGGTTGCTGTTCTTACATGTCCTAAGGGTCAGGAAAATTCAGAGAATTTCTGCATGTACAAGTTCTGTAAAAACAGAAAATTAATACTTTTTAGCAATAGGACATCACAGCAACCAGATTGAGCTGCAGAGGATTTGATATTGTATTCTGCCATTCTGCTTGCACTATTCAAGTCATTGTTCAAAGCATGTAGGAAAATGACAAATCAAAAAATCTAAACTGCTCTCTACTCATCAATAAACTCATCTGGGGACTAACAGTATGTTCTAGAGGGTAGGGCAACAATCCCACCTAACTTGTTTCCTCTCACCTAAATGGGGGAGGTTGCTGTCAGCCCATCCTTCTACCTGCCTTTTCCCTGAAAACTGAGGAACTGAGAGAAGGCAGCTATTTTAATTTTAAATCAGACATTAACAAACTCATTCTTACTAACCAACTGCTTTACTGTTCATATAATTCCATAAAGAACCTCGTTGAAAACACAGAGACAACACAGAGAACTGAAGCACCAGAAGCTGAAGCAAGGCCACTAGTAGTGTCATACTGTATCTGATTTTGTGGTGATTTTTAAAACCTACTGTTGTGGATTATTTTGACAGCATTTTCAGATTTGCTTTATTATCATTTAGGGTTGGATTGGACCCTCAGATTCCCAGGATTAATTGGGCGAGTACCCAATTAGGCAATAACAGTATTGATGAAACTAGAAGTAATTTTGAAACTATTTTGTCTAAAGTGTTTTATAAGTAAATATGTTTAAACCCTTTTCAATGTTTTTCAGTATGGTTGGGTTTCTGTTCTTCTCCCCAAAAAGTTTCAGAGCTAATAAAAATATTTGAGTAACTATTGCTTACCACCCAACAGACAAAAACCTAGCATTTTAGCTGGAAGTAAAGCAGGGGCAGATTATAGGACATCTGCCATTTTTTGAGAACCATTTCAGTTTGTCCCCAAATATTGTTGAATATCCATAAACTCTGGATGCTGTTCACAGCCAGCTCTCTGGTGAGTCACATTACATGACATTACACTGATTTATTTTTTCTTCTGTTCAGCTCTTTCCCTTCAAAGTCCCCATTTTAACATAGTAAAACTTCTTAAAAGATGTACATTTTATGGCCATTTGTATCCCAAAGTCAGAGAAGAGTCCAGTCCCTACCTCTCTCTCTGTAAACACACATCAACAATCCCAGGAGATCGTATAGTAGCTGATCGATCCACAAAACTTCCAGTCTACTTTTCTTTGTACTACAACTGCTGAATGTTTCCCATGACCATACAAAAACTCATATTGCTGTTCCCAAAATTACTGACACTGCAAAAGATGCAATTTAGTTCAGCAGGAAATTTCCAACACATGTAGATGCCTTAGATGAAAATATTCAAATATTCTTGTCTCCAAAACTCATATTTTTTACACCTTTATAGCTCATATATAGATAGATAGATAGATAGATAGATAGATAGATAGATAGATAGATAGATAGATAGATAGATATGAGCTATATATAAATAATACACCACAGACTTATTCTCCTTCTATTTATACTTATTTACTCCACAGATCTGAATAAGTGTAATTTGTAAGAGCATCTCATGCTTTGCTGGCTTTCACATCATTCTAACTATAATCCTTGCATTTTGTTTATCAAGACCTAAGAATGTATGGCAGGGAAGCTGTCACAAAATTGATTCTGTGTTGTCAAAAAGAGAAAAAAATAATGCTTGAAGTGTCTAATACTGTGGCCCTTAATTACGAGACTAATTGTACTTAATAGATCCACTCATGGGGGCTGTAGAAGTGAGTCTGAACAGATTATGTTTTACCCCCTAGAAACCTGTGCTTGCTTGGTAGGCACCCACTAAGAGCAAGGCTGATTCACATGCCAGAGCAGATGCCACTAATACAGAGGGCTGTGAGTTTAGCTTGCCAGAAAGGATTCATTTTCACATTTAACCATTCACTGCAGCAAGATACATGGGTACACACTGGCTTGTGACTGTTACAGCCCCATGCTATTTTACAGTGCATAGAATCTGTAATGGAAGAAATCATTCCACAATAAAAATTATTTAAGATGGCCTTAGTCCGTATGCATCACAAGACTTCAAATTATTTTACATGGTGCATAATGACCAGCTATTGATGTTCTCCACTCAGGCTTACCAAGTGAATTGAAAACTTCACCTATGCTAAAGGAAAGTTCACCGTGCCATCTTGTACAGTGTCTTGCCTAGATGGCTACTACAAAAGATGAAATAACAGCTAGTGGCTACTCAGACTATTTCCAATGTTCTTAGAAGTATTCTTCTGTGTCTCTAGATGTGTTTTAAAAAAAAATTCATGTGTGTGAATACATACAGATCTATAGATGTAAGCACTAGTGTTGGGATCACATTAGGATATTGTAAATGTATGTTTTATTTGTCGCCTCAGTACTAGGATCCCTTTGATAATTTCAATGAACCATCTTACTATTCCAACAGGTAAAATTTTTAAATGAATAAATAAATGAAGTTTTAGAGGTTTCATATTTTCTTCAAAGACTACTTTTTAATAAAAAACATGGCTCCTAAAGGAGATCCTATTCATATAGTCTAATCTGGAGGGTATGTTCTTGATGATTTGGTGAAAAATATTCCCCTCTCCACCAAGCCATTTTGATAGATCATTTAGCAATATTGGTTTCTGTCATGGTTTTGCTGGCTCTTAAAAAAACTATCGAGGAATTTTTCCCTTCCCCCTACCCATTGTGTGAAGGGGATGGTGAATGGGCATATAGACTGTGGTTTAGGCAGTTAAGTAACACAAAGAATTGCCTGGTAAGACCACATTCCTGGTTGATGGCCTTCAAGATCTTATCTTTGCAGAGGGATATGAAATTCTTTTTTACTTTTTTTTCTTCTTGTCTCCTGGGAAAAAGGGGGAGGAATTTTTTTTGGGCTACTGCTGAAGGGGTGAGGAGTTCAGCGGCTGCAGGAGCAGCGACCAGGTCTGGGCAGCAGGTAGCTCGGGTGTGGGTTTTTTTTCCCAGCTTGGTTACCAGCTGTGGATTTCTGCTTGGATTTTTTCCATTGGAGAGGAACTGTTTTGGAAGGTTTGGTTTTTTTCCCTCCTCCGTTCCCATTTTTTTTCTTTCTTGGCAGCAGTTCTTGTGCACATGAGAGGAGAAGGGGGGTCTGCTCTGCACGATTCAACCAGAAGGACTGAGTGAGTTTTCTGCTGGGAAGGACTTTTTTTGGGGGGTTGTTTTTTTTTTTTTTTGGTTTCCCTCCACGCTCTCCCCATTCCCTCTGGGAAGTGGGGGAAGAAGAACTCTGTTTTTGGCTTCTTCAGCACACCCAGGGAGACCCCTCCACGTGGCGATCACCAGTGACCCAACAGCGTCCCCTGCCGATTGGCACAGGACATTGCAGGCTCTGCATCTCCAGTGATCCAACAGCGCCCCCTGCTGACTGCGGTTAGAATTGCACCAAAGGGCACAAACTGAATTGTCTACCTTTTGTTGTTTATTTGTTTACTTGCTTGTTTTGAAGGGGATTATTTTCAGGTATAGGATTATTGTTTAGTTGTTTTATATGTATTCTTTCATTGTTCTGCCAACACACATATATCCTCTAATAAAGGGCTGTTATTTTTCCTTTTCCACATTTTTTCTCAGTTGGAGCCTCTTAATCTCGGATTTACAATTGCTTAGAGGGAGGAGTTTGGATCTTTCTCATAACTCATCCTCAGCGAAACACTTGTGTCTCATTTAAACTGAGACAGTTTCCCATTACTATATGTATGTGTGTGTGTGTGTAGACACAGACACTTTCCTTCATTTGAAATGTAGAAATAATGCCAAATTCCTGTGTGAAGTTGTTAGATGACAATTGCTTACAGAACTATAACCTTACTTATGCAAATCACTAGAGTTCATGGTAAGTCTGACATTTAGAGAATTAATGAACTAAGTAATTAAGTGACCTGGTAAATGAATTGGTAAACCAGAACTATTAATCTTCTAATGAATTCTTTACTATCACTTAAATAATAAATTTTTCACATAATTTTAAAGGATTATAGTAAAGTAATATTAGAATAGAAGATCTGTTATGTAAAGGAACGTTGCTTTTATAAATCTGTCATTACGTTTCATTTTATTGAATTCATTTCTGTTCAAGATTTAGAAAAGTGGCAATTCCTGCACTGGTGACTAACAGTCCCCAACATTTCAGTGGTAAGATTTTTTTCTTGTTAAGACATGAAGTCTGGGATCATTTACTGCTTCAGACAAACCACTGCCTAAAGTGAGTACTTAGCATACAACTGTAATATAAGAAACCCCCTATTTGATGGTGTGCATCACACATGTTTCAGATTTGCAAAGCTCTAGTAAGTTAACTTGGCACAGTAAATGATGTTTCTGAACCAGTTCCTCTTAGAGACTTTTTTTGCTACATGTTGCCAGATTTCACCCTTGTACCAGCTTTGCACCACATCTCTTACTTTTTCATGTTAAAGTATTCTGAATTTGAATAGTTTCTTAAACTCCACCTTAACAGTATTCTTCATATCCTATCCTAACTGGCATGTAAATTCACCTTTCACCATCTTCTTCTCTACCTGTGTCCACAATGGAATTAAATGTATCAGAGTGAAAATCTGGAAGTACCATATGCTTCTCCGGGTATCATTTATCCCATTCATTGCTGTACGGACTTGCAGCACGCTTTCCTTTCTAATATATCTACATGTCTATATGTACCAGAGATAACATGGTACAATTCATGTGACTTTTTTTTTTTTTTTTGGCTACATAACCTGATTTGGTATGACCGCTAAAAGGCTTCAATATTTTTTTCCTATTTAGCATTGCAGTCACTAAAATTAGTCAGGGAAAAACAACAGTAGGTACCCAAAATGGTTTAAAGGACATTTCAAGTAATTTTTTCCAAATTACTATTTACATTTAATTTTTGATTTGTCTCCTCTGAAAGATGCTCACAGTGTCACTTGTCTCAACATTACAAAAACATTTCAAATTGATACTGAGATGTCAGATGGTGAAAAAAGTAATAATAAAAATAATGAAATTAGCTTCTAAATAGGATCTTTCTTTTGAAAAATTATCTACAAAAAACATACAAAAAGGCATAAAGAGCTACCTGTTGCAAAGACAAAAATAACACTTAGTGGCTCAATAAAGAAATAAGGTTCTACATCATTTCATTGGCATGTGCCAGATAATCAAGCATCTTTCATTGTAAATAAGTAAGTGGACTGTGTCCACACAACACTCCTATGGGCTTTCTGAGCAACATGAAAACACCAGAGATATCTTTAACATAATGCAAAGACACTAAGTTTTGATCTTAAAATAATTTCTAATTATGTTTCCTTTGTGAGTACAAAGGAATGCACAAAGGAATGAAGCACCAAAGCTGTGGTTGATACTTACTCTAGCTGGGTGCAGTTTTTATAAATAGATATACTTAAATGACAGCAAATAAAAAAGGCAAGGCTACATGAACCTACTACTGCTACAGATGCGTTTTGTGAACAAAATCCTAAAACTTAAACTCCATAGCTGAAAAAGCTTTACTATTTGAAGTGACTTCAGCTTATTTTCAGGAAACTGGTAGAACTTCATCAACAGAAAATCTAATTCTGCTGACCTACGCTGCACTCACATAGCAGGGCTTTTGCAGTTCATTATGCAGGCACAGCAACTGCAGCAGACAGTAACACCCACAAAAAAATTCTGCAATCACAAAGGCCTATTCTATCCCATAGAACACTCTGCCTCTAGGTAAAAAAGCTAAAAAAGCCATGAAGCAAAACATGGGCAATATGGTCTTCTGGAAGTTCAGTCACTAATTGAAGCTGGTCAAAAATTTTCAACCAGACAAGGCAAAGACATTTTAAAGAAATCATATAAACTTAAGTTTTGAATATATTTCATTATGAAGAAGGATGGGAAGAGTGTAGACAGAATCAGTAAGTCAAGGCAGAATAAGTTCAGTTCATACGGGTGTTTGGTATGCAAGTGTGTACATTTGTGGTTCTCTAACTTCTCTAAAATAACACCCATGCAGAAACTTACTTTCTGTTAAACATCAGACAAGCTATTCAACACTTCAAGTTAAAGAGAATGTCTAGAACAAAATATCTGTCATACAGAAAGGGCTTTATATTCTACAGATGATAATGTGATATAAGCACAAGCTAGAGGATTCAAGGACTAAAGGAAATTGGAAACCAAATAGAAGGGACTAAGGAGTTGTGTGAACCATGGAACTAAGACAGACTGCTTGCAAAAGAAATTGTGTTGGTTGACATTTTTTACTTAATTATATTAAGGCTGCAGTGTGAGCAGATTTGATTATATCAAATAATCCATATGGGGGAAAATACCTAAATGACTTAATCATAGTAAAAATGTACATCAAGATATGATCTCCAATAGGAAATAAAAAATATACAAGACAGAGAAACATATATGAAGATAAGATTGTTTGATTTTTTAATACA
This sequence comes from Platyrinchus mystaceus, assembly GCA_035041135.1. Lineage (NCBI taxonomy): Eukaryota > Metazoa > Chordata > Aves > Passeriformes > Tyrannidae > Platyrinchus > Platyrinchus mystaceus. Next base: position 25,072,026 of record JAWWLV010000045.1, read on the forward strand.
GTGACAACATCAGTTTTATAAAAGTCCTTAATTTTTAGAAAAAGTTCATTCTTTCTTTCCCACAGCTTAACTGTTGATTCTCTGGTGTCTAATGAAAACTAAGTTTAACACTGCCACTGTTTCTGCACTAGATAAATTACTAGAATCTGTCTTAAGTACTTTTATGAAGGTGGTAGGCATTTGCAGATAATTAGTTCAGTAGGTTTTATAGTTCTTGGATCTTCCATACACATAACACAAACATGTACAATATGAGCAGAGTCTATAGAGATGAAACTAAGAACAAAAGAAGCTAACACAGTGCTAGAAGCTAGCTAGAACAGTGACAATAAAGACTTGGAAGAGCTTGTCCCTGGAAATCTAAAAATGTATAGGAATCTATTAAAGGGACATTTTAAAGAATGGAATTTAATTTTGACCCTGAAATCAAGGGATAAAGTCACAAAAACTTTGTTTATATCCCATTTAAGCTACAGATGAAATTACTTTTCTGCATACAAAGAAACAGGGGGAGGAAGGAGTAGAAATGCTGGGTAATTTATTTGAAAAATGTTCTAGATATAATCTAACAAAGTTTTTATGTTATTCAGCTAATGCTAATAATTGCACTTTATCTCTCTAGCAACCTCTGGAGGGGGTTTCAAGCCACAGCAATCACAACAGCCTGTGGCTTACTTGGAAAATAAATATCAGTCTGTAAAGGGTAAATATGTAATGGGAAATATAGAGTGTATGAGTAAAAAGAATTATCAGAGAGACCAGAGGAAGCATAATATGTTAGAAAGACACTGAAATAATCTTTTTGAACTCATTATTTTAAGATCACAGATAAACTGTTTTCAAAATGGTATCAGTTTAATGTGCACTGGCAGAACCCAATTGACATCTCTTTGGATTGGCCACAGATGGTGCATGAGAGGATTCCCTGGGCTGCTGGTGCCTTCAAACAGAAGCTCTTCAGACTGGCAGCATGGGAATACTCCCTTTGAACAGCTGAATGAGATGCAAAAGATGTAAAAACATATATAAATGCTAATAATTAAAACCTAAATGAATAATACCCAATGCAGATTTTGTAAGAGTGTTGAGAAGGCTTTGGCATTCTGAGGCAGTGCCAGCCAGCTGTAATAATCATCTTCTTACATTTCCAGAAAGAAGGAAGACATTATTAGCGTTGTGGAAACAAAGCAAGTACCCCATGGATAAAAGTGTGTTTCTACAGTAAAAGCTTCTGTAGAAAAGCTTCTGTAGTAAACTGAAATGGTTATGCAGTTGAATTTCACTGCTTTGAATGAGCAAAGCAACATTATGTTTATAGGTCTGAAGAGACCCCACTAGAAACATATGGCCTTTTATCCAACTCTTCTCAGACCAATAAACTTTGAAATTCTATAGCTGTGTTTGTTACTTTATGGGCAACAGTGTATTAAAAAAATAAACATTTTTAGCACTGTACTTTTATAAAATGGAAAACATTCAATCTCTTCTGGAACAACCTAGGTAAAGGTTTGCTTTCGTTTGACAGTGCATGCTCCTCAGCTGAAAACCTCTGCTTAAATTAATTTGAAATAACACAAAACAAATTAAACATCTGAAACAATTTATCTTGAGAACTGTGAACTAAGCACACTTTGTATGAGCTCTGAGATAAATTTGATTTATGAGTCTGCTAGGCATTTGTGTCAGGGATATCTGCCCTGCAGCTTTTTGGCTCATTTTCTTCATCCCACTTGCTCTTCTAGTGTGTGTGAGTACCAACAGCTTCTGCAGGCTGTCTGGTCTGTTCCCAGGCACCACACAGCTCTGCCCACTGCTACAAACTGCCCAGGTAAATGTGCTGCCTTGAGCACAAGTCCCTCCAGATATTTTCAGACTATAGGTTACCACTGGCACACACTTTCTTATTCTTTTTTTCATATATGCCAGTATATATATTATACATCTTCCCTTGATGAAAACCAAAAGTATCAGCTGAACCACAAATGTGGATTACGAAGGTAAAGCCTGGCTGGTGTTTGAAATCTCACTTTCTTTTTCCTTCAAGTGCAAAGAGGTCCACTAAAACAAGCATGGAATACAGAATAAATAAAGATAACTGGTAGATGACTGATGTTGTCCAGGCTATAAATTACAATGGAAGCAGAATCCAATATCAAAATGCTGCTAGCAGGGTGACTGGAAAGAGAGCTAAGATTCACACTTGGAAATCTAATTGTGTAATCAGAGATTTTGAGCTGCTCTTTTCTAAAAAGAGAAACAGGCATGGCCACCAGAAGAACCCAAACCCAAGTGTGCCCAGAGCCCCTGAATTTTAGTGAGACTCAAGATATGAATTGACCCACAGATCTATCATACACCTGCTGGTCTGATAGGGAGAGAACAAGTACAGCATTTAGGAAATAAAGCCTGCCTTTATAGATGCATTAGTGAAATAAGAAAACCCACAGACCAAAAATGCATTTATCCCCAAAACCTGTGAAGAGCCATGGGTATGTTTTGGTGTGGATCTTATCCTTGCTATTAAAACAATCATATCAAATAGTCAGTAAAAGTACAACTATGCCATGTTCTCTTATATTATCTAGGGATTGCTTGACTGGGAAATCACTAAGAAAACCACACCATAGCTGATCAATGACTGCAGTGCAAATGTCACAGCATTAATAACTTCTCACTTTAAGCTGAGAACTTTGCACTGTGTCTGAAGTACAACACAGTGGTAGAAAGTCCCTGGCCTGCAAAGTCCTTCCTCCAGCAGCAGACTGCATGTCTGGGAAGTCAGACTGCGAAGTGGAGAGAATGGGCACAAGAGATAGAAAGTCACTTCTCAACCTGCTTTCCAAAGCTTGACTTTCAAGATCGCTTTTTACTTTCTGACCTTAATATCACTGCGAAGAGAGAGAATGTGCGCTATTTCCTGGTCTGTGATGGGGACAGAGAACCAGTGTCTCTGACATAGATGGATATTTCTGCTTTGTGGTATTTCCTGAGCACTAGTCTTGCAGCCGCTTGCTGCTGATATACAGCCCTCTTTCGTGCAGTTACATGAAAGAAAAACAAACAACTGGGATGTTTTCATTTTTGGGGCCTACTAAGATGAAATGTTTTAGTAAGAGGTGGTCAAGAGTAAGAAAATTCTGGAGAGCAACAGTACTGGGAAGCAGCTGTGGTGCAGCAGTTGCCATACCACAGAGCAAATACACACCAGCAGAAAACTAAAACCATTATATCTTGACGTTGTTTTCAGAAACATGAACTACTACCCTTCCTCTAAAAAAAAATTAATTGTACTTCTAGAAAACTAAAACATGGAAAATAAAGAAGGGGGATGGGGACAGGGACAATCCAAACCCAAATGAAAACCCCAAACCAATCTCTAGAATGTTCTATTGTTAAATTGATAAAATGCATGAGAACTCACTGTCATGAAAAATACAGCTTGACAGATCCGCAGACCCCAGACAGTACTCTATCAACAGGATACTCTGAGATTTTTCTTTTCTTTTCCAGCAGTAGAGGGTACACATGGGTATTTGTACATTGCCTGAAGAAGGCCAGAGCTCTCCTCTGTTTAAATTGTGCCTTCCAACCCCAGTGAGATCCATAAGGTCAGCCAGCCCGAGACACCCATAAAGGTCCTGCATGGAACATGCAACTGACCCCCTCAGGAGGACAGGGAGAAATGTAGGAGCCCTTCAAAATAGTGGGAGTTAAAAGGCAGTCTTTCTGCAGGTGGCAGTCCTTCATGCTCAAGGAAACGGAAGAGAAGCATATCTGAGGATGTGACAGCCTTCACCTAGAGTAGCAGCAAGAGGTTTTTCCTATTTAATTGTTTTTGAAGCCTCATACAGATCCAAGTATAAACTAACTTTTCACAAAACTAATAAAACACCTTCTAGACGTATCTGAAAAATGCTTTCATGGCATTTTCCTGCTGCGGGCATGATTTCCTCTTTTGAACAGATCAGACTACTCAGAACAAACACCGTCCCTTCAACTCTGCCTTCTCTTGTTCCTTGTATGTGTGTGCCTTCAGCAGCACCATCATATTCCATCAACAAAATGCTTCCAAGGCAGGACATTCATATTTCAGGTTGGCCAGATTGCAGCTTTCCATTTTGTAGCTGCAGCCCTTACATCCTAATTATTTTGTGCCTTCTGGAACCTTCCAAGCTTTTATGTGGCTTAAGGACAACTTCAGGTCTTACTCCAATTCACAACAGCAATTGATAGACCTCTGCAAGCCATCTGACTCTGAAGACTGGGCTATGACTGCATCTGGATCTCAGGGAAAGCAGAGGTATGTGTGCAAGGTTGCAGTTGTGGATGTGGCATCTGCATCTTTCATCTGTCACAGAGCCAGGAAAAGGCATTGGCATTAACTGTAAATGCACAAGACATGATTCCACTCATCAAGGAGGAGAAAGATGATCTGAATTGCACACTCAATATTCAAGACTTCATGAGTTAAATGAGGACCCATTTCACTGACTAGGGGAGAGCAGCATAGCAATATATCTGACATTGCCAGGCCAGACTGTCCAATCCAAAATGTTCCTTTGCCCACTTAGGACAGGTTTATAGATCCTGTACACTGACAGGGCGGTGCAAAGGGGCTCTGATCAAATCCTCACCGTATTGAAGTTTTTTGTGGCTCTAAGATGGTATCAGTGCAATAACTCAGCATTCTTCTTGCTCCTTCAGAACATGCAGATTCCTATTTCTATCATCTCAGTAGATGATCTCAGGTGATTATTTTAATTTGGGGTTCAGAAAGATCCATTTTATTTTGTATTGTGAATATTTAACATGCTTTCACAATTGAAAATCCATAGCAACTTTCACATCATGAAACCTAGATCTGACTGCAGAGAGCCTGCCCAGTATATGTAATGATTATAGGAAATTCTATCTTTCCTATATAGTCTTGTTAATTTCCCACACCTCTAGAGAATTTTCTGAACTGCCTTGGAGGATTGGAAAAGGTCCCTAAAGACTTTCCAATGCTCTAGAAGGCCCAAGGCAGCATTTCCAATGCTAGAAGGTGAACAAAGGTCCGTATTAGCTGATGAACTTGTCTGTGATGACTAATGGCAGTATTGTGAAATGAAAAAATAGTGTACAAGACTAGGCTTAGATAAAAAGGTTCTGGCTTATCTAAAAGGCCTAAATAATTGAAAAGCACAAAGCATACATAGCTAACCTGCTAGAAAGAGTAAAGTACGTCCTGCTGTGAATGAGAAGACCTACATTTTTTCAGTTAAAGATTTTGAACTACAAGGAAAGATATCGGGAAGTTCAGAGGAGTGCAAGGATAATAAATTAATACTTGCTTATAGTAGCAAGAACCACCAACAGTTCTGGAGAACACAAGAGATGTGACACATCAGTGATTATTTCTACCACAGTGGTCTCCTGAAACCCTTACCAAGGCTGAAGTCTTACTTACCCAAATGGCAGCTCTCTTGATGGTTTCCTTTAAACAAATGCGTTGTGAGACAGGCAGAAATATATTCACTGCCTTGTGACATACAGGCTGGCATGAGAGACACTGGGATCTGGGGCAAATATCAGAATACTATTTGCTGTCTCTTGTTTTAGTATTTTTCTCCATTAACATCCCCCAAGCCTCCACAACCTATGAACTCTGGCATTCCTTCAGTATAAAGAGCAGAGGATATTTTTAAGCGTCTCCTCACCAATGGCTTCCTTCCCAAGGAAGAATAGCTATGTGCCTCCTTTTAAACCTCCTTTTCCCTCTTGAGTCTACCTGCCAGACACCAAACTCCTTACTCCATGACTCTCTCTTCTGAACAGCTCGGAGACAGTAGTTCTATCTTTGAAGCTTTCCATGGCACCATTATCCTGCCAGTCCAGCCCAGCCCTTACAAAAAGGGGCTATCCTGATCATCAGACATTCTCTGCAAATCATCAGTGAAGTAATTTCCCAGGGATGTACAGCAGTCTGCCCACTGGTGCTTTACATGCAAGCTGATTTTTATCATTAATGGTTTCTAGATAAAATAATGTACAGACCAAAGTTACTATATTCTCTGAATGGCCCTCACCTCTTGAAAACCTCTACAATAATGAATAAAGGAAGATCTTAAACTAAATATGAAATTCTTTGTATTTAAAGTTTCAGTTTGATTTGATTCATATGTGGTTTACTGATTTGTAGTACATAAATAATTTTATGGAATCATTACCTGAAGAATGTATTCCTCCTGTTCTTGTTCAAAACTCTCTTAGAAAAAATACAACTTTTGCCTGTTAAAGATAAAATAAGGGATTTACAATTTAGTGGAGACTTCACAAAATTCCTCTGATGTAGTTAAGATATTATTTGTGTTTCCAAAGTGAAGCAGTACATGAAGTAGCATATGCTGGTTATTTTTTAATTTTTAAATCCAATTAATTGTTCTAGTTATAGCACCACTAATTTTTATCTAGCTGATTAACTAGAGAATAATCCAAATGCATTTCAAATTATAAATCTTTCATGATTTGGGAGATTTTATACTAATGTACATTTGACAGTGCTAATTTAAAGCAAATATCAAGCTTGATTAAACATTCCCAAGATAAGAAGGATAAACGATTGAATTATTTTATAGATTTAACTACTATTGATATGATGTTATAAACAGAAATATTTTGATGTTCATCATTAATTTTTAAAAATAATTCTTTGGGAAACAGCCAAGAAGGACTGGAGAAGTGGGTCATAATATATGCACAAAACATTTGTATTCTTTACTATATAAACACTAATTTATTTATTGAAATAATACACTGTTAATTATTTATTAAAGAAATTATAATTTTGCTGAGCTTCCCTCTGAAAGAAAAAAAAAATCATTAAAATGTGGCTAATGCAATGGATTGTTTCACATCTCTGCCTCCCAACTGTTTGCCAAGTATTTATTAGCAAATCACTATCCGTTAAAACATAATCTGTGTCAGAGCATCTCCAGCAAGCAAGGGAATTACAAAGTGTTTTAGTAAGCTTTAAGTACTTTAAAAATATTCAGTATACCCCATCATATTTTCAGTCCCTGTATGAGGAAGACTATAGTGAGAGAAAACTCTTTAGACATCAGTTTTCTGGAATTGTTGCTAAGGAAGATGAATTTCCCAATACCACTGGCTGTTTCCCCAAATCCAGGCTTTTAAAAATGCAGATATACCAAACAGTATTAAGTAATGGGGAAAAGAGAGAAAAGGCTTTTTGTGAGAGAGGTCATTATGTACATAGAAGCCTTTGTCATTTTTCTCTGTATTTTTTCCCCCTTTTCCCCACCTTTTTTTTTTTTTTTAAATCAAGGAACACGATGACTGATTTACCGAAAGTGTCTGAGCACAGTCAGTTGTCTAACCAGAAATAAGTAGACTTCATGCAAACACTCAGGTAAACAGAGAAAGTAGAAGCATAAAAACACCCATTACCAATAAGAAATTGAGCACATGTTCCCAGCTGGAGAGTGAGCAGAACCATAGTCAACAACACAGAAATATGCACCAGCACGTTATTCTCCAAGGCAGTGCTGTAAATGAGACAGTGTCCAGGGATGACTTGCCTATACTAATCTCAGCTGGCCTCTCTAGTTAATACATTTAACAAAAAACATAAATTTTCTGGAATCTATTACTGTGCTTGATTAATTTGGGTAAGAGGGTATGTAACTATTTTTCTCCTCTTTTCTATATGATGCAAGTAAAATGAACATATTTTTCTAATTATATAATTTCATTTTCTTTCATTAATTCTACTGAAAACCAAGCAATATTGTGTCCAGCTAGTGCATTAATACATATAATATGAAATTGGTTAATGCAACACAGATTTCTCTCAAAATCATTTAGCTCTATGTTACAGTGCAAAACAAAATTAAATCATGGTGGGCTTACTTTACATTTGTTTTTTCCAATAGTATAAACTGAGTTAGTGGATGGAAAGGAGAGCGAATTGTTTTTCTATCATAGTTACTGTATTTATTCTTTCTTATTTTGAGAAGTCTGGTTACCTGCATTTTGCTAAACATTGTTGAAGCACTTTGTTAGCATCCATACATCAAATTCTTTACTGAATTCCTGATAGAATGAGAGAATATGCTGAGTTGGAAGGGACCCAAAAGGATCATCGAGTCCAGCCCTTAGCCCTGCACAGGACTATCTCCAAGAGTCACACGTACCTGAGAGCATCATCCAAAAGCTTCTTGAAGTCTGGCAGGCTTAGTGCTGTGACCACTTCCCTGGGGAGCCTGTTCCAGTGCCCAACCACCCTCTGGGTGAAGAAAGTTACATGTTTTTCTAATATGTAATGTAAACCTCCCCTGACACAACTTCAGGCCATTCTCTCAGGTTCTGTCACTGCTTACCACAGAGAAGAGGTAGATTAGACCTACTGCATTTCTCTCGTCTAAGGAATCAGTTAGCAGAGAAACAGGTAAATTTAGTCTGGCAAGAATCCCTTTGGAAGGTTCATGTGTTTTATGCATTTTATGCAGAACCCCTTGTTCCTTAATTTCTCTTTCAAGACTTCCCCTATAGCATTGTATAATACTGCAATCGGATTCATTTGTCCTCCAGTGTTTAAGCTACCCTATGTCCCCGCCATCATCTAAAATATAAGGGCTTTCTTTGCTGATCCCTGTCAGCAACTTGGTCACTCCATTTGACAGATTCACTCAGATCACTGCCACTGTACCTGCACTTTCATGCGCTTACTTATTTGGTTATTTTGGGGATGGAAATGGTCAGGTCTATGCGATGTAATGGCATTGGGCTTTTAGCCATAATTTTAGCCTAGGTATTCTAATTTACTGCCCGTTCTCCCCTCCCATAGCCAGCACTTCTGTTGTTACAGAAAGTAATACATTTGATTTAAGTTTGATGCCACAGATGAACCATTTTTTTCTTGGCCCCCTGTTCACTGCACTGTGTTTGAGTGTCTCCTGTGTTCTCTTTTATATTTATACATACATGGCTGAGAAAAAAAAATACCACCCCCTCCACCATTTTTTGCTGTTTGCTTCAATTTACAAGATCTAATTCAGCTTTACTTTTGGCATTTATCTCTCCTTCTCTGTTTCCTGGCCTCTCAGTCATAGTCATAGAATAGTCCCTATCCTTTTAGGCGAACTGCTTATTTCTTCTGCCCTTTCAGAAGTGGTTATTTATCCAATCAGCTCTGGAGCCATTCCCTACAAGATTTTCCCCTTGATTAAGATGCAAGTTCCAGACAGTTTTCACACCTTTGATTTCAAGAAATTTCACGCCTTCTCCACATTAAAATCCCTAAGCTCTTTAATCCGGTTGACCTCATTAACTAGTTTCCTTAATTTTTCAAAGTTTATCTTTTTGAAATTGAGATCCTTTACAAGCTTGGTTGCAGCTGCGCTGGTGGGGGTGGCAGCTGCACTGCAGTGCAGCTGCTGCACTGGCACGTCAGTTGGACCCCATGCCACACCAAGTGGTGCTAATGGGAGAGGATGCAGCCCCCCTGGCCCCAAGCTGAATAAATTGATGATCATTTGATACTAGGTTATTTTCTTCTAGCCCTTTCTTTATGCCCCACTGCAAAAACTTAAGATACAACTGAATTTTTTGTTGCCTGTACGGAAGAGGACTCTGTCAGTATTAGTGGTACTTCTAGCCTGCTGTCTACTTTGGTCATGACTGTAAATGTTTGTATTTGTTTGGTTTTTTCTTCAAAGCCTATGCTTTAAAGGATAGTTCAAGCACTTCTGTAGTTGACAATCTCTGTACAGTCAGGGAAATTTCTTCCTTTCCTGTGACAGAAGTTCATTGCCTTATGGCCCAAGTCACTGAAGGGTTGTATTAGAAGCCTGTTCAAAGTGGAAGTTTTCACCAAAATCATGTAGTATTGGAATTGAAAGGTGAATATTACTGCTGACTTCTCATTCTACCTGCTGATACTGAGAAAGTATGTAATTTCCTCAAGAACTGACTGCTTACAAGATTTTTAAATATAGAGATGCTCAAATAGGAACTAACATAAAACTAAAGATGGGAGTGGCTTGCTATTGGACATGGATCTTCCCAAGAATAGAGAATGATTCATTCTTGCACGTTCTCTAATTTCCAAACCTACATGTTGCAAGCAAAGGGACATTTGCTGTTTCTCTTAGAAAGTTGCTGCATATCTTAGAAGGTCTCAACAAGTACAGGATATTCACTGACCTTTAGCAATATTTTCCCTTTCTAAACTTGGTGTCAGCCTTCCAACCATGGGCAAGAAAACACAGCTTAAACACTCATGGATAGACCTATGTAATAATGGTAATAACAGAAAGACATAACCTCACAGACTTCCCTTCCTTGTTGCTAGTTTTTAAATGGCTCAGCCACTATTTGTATGTGTTTGCTGGATAAGACGGGATGTGGGCATGTACACCATCCATTAACTGTCAGGCTCCCCTATGTTAGATACCAGCCCCAAGCGAATATCTAAAACACAGCAGAGCAAACCTAACATCAAAATGAAATGCACTTGTGCACTTGCCTGTGAAGAATGGCATACAGTTCAGTGGGTATGGCCCTGTGTTGCAAAGACCAGCTTAGTGGAATGTTGTCTTTTATGTGGGGTGAGCAAACAAGAACATTTATGTGTTGGTGCTACTCTGATTCTGTGACGTATAATGAAAGATAAAAGTACACAAGGCAGAGCATGTGTCTGCTAGGCACAGTCATGCTGTGGAGAGAAGTAATTTATCCCTGCTGGGTACATCCATCATAATCCAGAGTCTGGAAATATCTGTTATTAGAGTGCATTCATTCCAGAGCTTATACTATGTATGTCTGCTATTTAAGTTGATTTGCTGAAATGCTAGATTCATTTAGTTTCTGAGATCCCTTCCTATGATTTTGAAAGTAAGGAGCATGTTCACCTATATAAAGTCAACAAATTAGTATCACAAATGTGGGCAAATGTGAAAGTTGCCCCTGTGCTGCATCATAGTTTAGAGGGTGAGCCAAAAGAAAATTAGAAGAAAAATGGCTCCTATTTTGAAGTTAATCTTTCTCACATGTAATGCCTAAAAATCCAGAGGCACATATCATGAAGGTTAAGGTGAGATGTATTCAGAATTTAGCTAATCTTACCTAATAATCCTTTACTAGAAATCATTAGGAGTCTTGGGCAACTGAGTGTTTTTACTTGAAGGTTCTGTGGGAAACAAACATGTCGATACTTACTTCTTAGTTATGAGTTACATTTGCAGACAGGCAAATTCATTTTCTCTCTTTTTTTTTTTTAAGTCTGTCTTATCAAAACTTTTTAACTGGGTCTCAAATAAGTTTAGAGCACAACTTATGCTGTGAAAGAGAATAAAAAGACTGAAGATTGAAAACCAAAATTTATGGGTTTAGATTCCCTTATTTCAAGAAACTAGTGTGGATTTAATTAAAAATAAACAAAAAAAAATAGGATAATGTTAAGGTTTTGAAGCAGGAAGAGAAAAAGTAGCCTCTGATGTCTATTAAAAACAGACACAAATGAAAATTCCAATTCTCTTTTTGCATGATGACACATAGAAGTAAAGGGAAACATTAAGCGCAAGTAACAATGGAAAGAAAGTGATACATATCAGAAATTCTGAAATCATAGGTGCTACTCAGGGCCAAAGGCTTCCCTCTGTGTCTAGCAGCAAAGAGGAAGGTGACATTGACTTCAGACAGGGAAGTGCTAAGGGAAATACTGATTCTTGAGAGTGGCCATTCCTTGCTGCTCTGAATTTGCAGGGCCAAGGGGATGAGTGATCTGCAGAATGGGGACAATGTCAGCTCTGGGAGCTACCAGTTGGGGATTGTTCTTTGAAGCACACTGTTCTCTTGCCTGTTCAGCAATACAAAGCAATCAACATCATAATTATCTTTTTTCTTGATTCCTGGGACTCAAAGTACAGACAATTTCTTCAGATCTATTCTGGCCAGTTGTCCAAATTGGCCAGATACAAATGTCCAAACAGCAGACTCAAAAGTCCAAACAGCAGAAGTCTCTTACTAAAATAGAAATGTCCTGAGACGTGCTGGTGTTTTCTTTAATGTACAGCATTGCTTTAACGCTAACTCTGAGTAGAGGAAGTATTCATGAAACTAAGGTTTTGATAACATGATTAATATTTTCAGGTTGGCAGTGTAGGGGCAAGCATAGCCAATAGTTAAATAAATGACTGAAGCTCGTTTATGCAATATTCTACCTCAGCTTCTAACTAATCATTAAATAAAACAGAGCTAGCACATTGCTGTGAGCAAACTAATCTTTCTAACATGACTCTTAAACAACTCAGTAAATCACTCTTCAGTAATTTCTTTATCTAACTGGCTCAGTATCCTTGATAGATTCCCGATAGCCCTAAGAAATATTTGATCAGTGGGTTGCCTATGTGTATAATCTTTAGTTATTTGCTACACTAGTTTATCTCATTTTTTCCTAACTGAAATAGCATTTTATTATTTCATTGTGAAACATTTTCTCCGTGCAAAGGGTGAATTTATTAGATGCCTCAGACTCCTTCAGCCCTCTGAAGGATTCAGTCTTCTGTGGTGATTATGTGACAAATTAGACAACAGAAATACCTTTGCCTGGTACTGCATAACGGCTAAGTAGCTACGTAGTACAGGAGCAGCCATGAAGCACAGTCCTTAAAATAAAAATATTGCTTACACCCCCATTTACACTGTGAGGAGGAGGAACTGGAATGAGTGGTATGCGGGTTATAGCATTGCTCAATTTGCAAGTCAGCATGGCTGAAGCCTTTTCAGAGACATCAGTTTTTAAAAGAATTGCCTAGATGCAAACAAAACTCCCTTGTGGCTAAAATTCTCAAATGTGTCTAACGAGGTTAACTCTTTGAGTAATGTAAGATTTCCAGCCACTGGAGATCAAACAAAATGACGAGCCTGTGGCTTTGTGCACACAGAGTTCATTGGACTTTGCACCTACAACTTTCTAATGACAGCATTCTAAGTCAATACCTTAAAGTTGCTACCCCAGGGCCTGTCTCTTAATGTGGCAGGAGAAAGGTTAATGTTGCATGTAGTAGTTTCTGTCTTCTGTCAGTACTTAGCAGTTTACTCTCACTAAAATTAAACAAAATCGGCATCCAATTAATGGCCTGAGTTTCAGATTGCCTCTGGTATTGTGCTTGTTTTAGAATTAAATCTAACTGCAATCTTAAATTTAATATATCACTGATCTGTGCTTCAGAGGGAAATTATTTGCTGGAAAGTTGGTAAAGATTAAGGTTAAGGTGCAGCTTCAAATAGCTTATTTTTAAAAATACAGTATCTTCTCAAAATTATTTAGAACTGTAAGTAGAAAGTTGCACACACCAAATACAAAGGTCCTTAAAAAATGCATGGCTTCGAAAACTCAGAAGACCAGAATAAGGATATACGTGAATATTGCAGAACATTTTCCTGCACTCTTATGTCATTAAAAATGAACACTCCTAAAGTGCTACGTTAGATTAGTGAAGTTAGAAAGTGATTAAGGGTCTGGATTCATGGGTTTAGTTACATTTTTGTACCAAATAGATGGAGACTGGACAGTGTAAAATGTGATGTAAGGGGAAATTAGTATGCGAAATAGAACTAGAGTTTCAGGTAGAAAAACCTATATTCCTTCATTAATTACAGAGTTGCCACTGTGAAGTTATTAACAGTAAAAATATTTTTATTTTATACATCCACAGGGCTATTTATGTGTTTGTTTTGTGGGGGTTTTGGGGGGGGGGGGTTTGTGGTTTTTTTGTTTTTTTTTTTTTTTGTTTTTTTTTTGTTCTGTTTTGTTGTTTTGTTTGTTTTTTTTGGTTTGTTTTGTTTTGTTTCTGTTTGTTTGGTTGGTTGGTTTTTTTGGTTTTTTTTTTTTGTTTTTTTTTTTTTAAATGGATTCAGTCAGCTGAAATAACTGAATAGAGCTTTTTACATGAAAAGGAGCTCCTGCATGAAAGGACTCCATCCGTTGGCTAAAGTAGGCTAACACCACAAGCAAAATCTGAAACTTCTACTTCATTCTAATTTTAGTAATTTTATTTCTAGGCTTCCTTTCTGATACATTTTTCTTCTAGAAAAAGGAGAAATTAATGGAAAACCCAAGAACAACCTCTGTAATCAAGCTTAACTTTCCAAATGAGGTTATCAGTCTCAGAATGTTTTTCTAGAGCTTTCACTGGGCAGATTTCAATATTGCATCATTTGAAGAACTTAACCCACCCTCCAAAAAAATTTTAAAAAATTATTTCTAAGGGAAACCCAAAAAATAAGTCCTGCTGCTTGCAGTGCTTTCAATATTTTCAGTTAATCCCAGATCTTGTGGTCTTTGTCATTTTTCTTAGGGCCTATGCTTCACACTTCATATTACATATGTGTATAAGTTTTCACTCATAAAGGTAGTTTTTTTCATTCTATTTCTTCTTTTCTTTGAAGAATAATGTTGAAAATACAAGCTGCAAAGGCTCCTGAACTGACTGGAAATAAAATACCCTTATATTAGAAAAAAGTGTTAAATAAAAAGAAATAGTCTGCTCCTTATTTGGGACTGTCATTACTGCTTTTCCACCTGTCTACTTTCGTGTAGAAAAAAGCTAAAAATTGTTCCAGTATTTTTAGAGTTGTACCTGTCAGCTTAGTTTTCCGGGTGCAGACGTTGATCCCCATGTGAAAGAATTTGCTGCATGTCTGCAGTACCTCACATGTCCAAGAGATGCTACATTCATGTGAACTGCCAGATGCAATTGCTTTGCAGGCGGTGGCTTGTTGAGCCTGATGTTTGCCTATGGTAGAAAAGGAACCATAAAGGCTAAGGCACAGGAAGGCTCTCAGATTGATGGTGTCAGCAGAGGCTTAGGAAGCGTAAGCACATGAGCAGAATGAGAGTACGCCAAGTTAGTGGAGAGAACATCTTCTCCAATGCTCTCTGCAAGGAGTGAATGGGTGTGACTCAATTCTCTACTGCTACTTCAGTGTTAGTTTTCCTGTTCTCTTTGGATTTCATGTTAATTATCTTTCATAAATGATGAAAAATTGATAAATCTTGAATCTGGACTACTGCTATTTTGTTTCGCATTCACAGCAGTGGATTCTAACATAAATCAATTTCTGCTTTACACCAACTATTCTAAATGTATATCTCTCTATCTACAGAGAATTAAAAAAGAAAAATAAAAAGAGCAATAGACCAAATGGAGCTGGTCTTCTGCAACATAAGGAACGTCTTCAATAATAACACTACTAAAATAAAATCTGTATTTCCCTGTCTTCTTGATGGTCACATCAAGACATCATCACATCAAAAATTTCTTCGTTTAGCTGTAGCTGTGTTTGTAAGCTTTATTTGACATTAAGGTCTTCCGAGTCGTTATGTGAGGTTGTGTCAAAAGGACAAAAAAACATTAAACGTGCTGTCTTTGGCAGAAAGAATTCTTGCATTTACAAATCTTTTTCAATTAGGGTTTTCATTTCAAAGAAAAGAGAGATTTTAATTCCAACATGTGGAGATCTCATGAATCAGTACATTTACACTTGCAATTACTACTGCAAAGCTAGTGCTATCACAATGAGATAATAAACTTCTAAACAGCAACAATAATAAAAACCAAAACCACAAAAAAACCCCAAAAAACAAACAAACAAACAAACAAAAAAACAAACCCCAAAAAACAAACCAGAAAAGGGTTATTAATCAATTTGACAGAGTGAGTATCATATTCATTGCTTTGGTGCAGCTAAAAGGAGTTTGTTGGTATACAAATACAAGTCTCAGTTTAAAATACCAAATCTTGTTATGATACTGTTGGATGAAGCGTAGAAGTAATACCCATGATCATTTTTATCATAATTATACTTTTTTGCAGAAAGTGCCCATTTCACGATTATTCTGCCATAAACCACCTAAATCTCCTAATGAGGTCTGAGCTATAATGTGGCCATACCTCTTTTGGTGTAATTTTTACTTACTAAGATTTGCTCTTATTTGTTTTTTAATTCTTACTGAACATACCACATACAGTAGCCACTCCCATTTTCCCACTTCAAACTGGACTGAAAATCTTTACCTTTTAGTACTAGAAGTGCCCGACTCTAAAAAAACACAATTATATTAAGTCTTGATGGTTTAAATTTTTCTGTGTAAGTAAAAGTGCTTGAAGAAGCAGCATAATGATGAGACTAGTGGTCATTTTTGAAAGAAAGGTATCTCTTGCACAGCTAAATATTCCAGATAGGCCACAGCACCCTCTTGGATGGGGTGTTAATAGCAGACAGAACACAGCATTTTTAATACAGCACCAGAAACAAATAAATTCACAAGCAACTGCTGGACTCTGAAGAAATAGTAATGTAAACTACTTTGTTTATTACAGCTAACCATATACTGTTGGAGTAGGAGTTATAGTTTGTCAAAAAGATATACAATATCTGCCTTTTCATGTTTTCAGTTATTTAAAAATAACAAAATTCAGTGCCGTTTACTTTTCAACAGAAAATAAATTAAATCTAAAGTTATGGGTGTTTTTCATTAGCTGTTAGATACAGTGGCTGTGCCAGAAACCATTATCTAGTACATTTTGCTTTCCAGATAAAACTTTCAAATGCTTACATTTCATTGCACATTGGTTGATTGGATAATTTGAACATCAAAGGAACCTTTCATTTAATTTAAGCCGAAAAGTTGTCTTTTGCTTTATTAACTTTCGATCAATAAACAAGCAATTTGGAAATGTAATCAGGAAATGCTTCCAATTGGCTGACAATGTATCAAAGCCAGTGCTTGAAGGCAAGAGCAAGCTGTAACAAGCAGTTTATTACCAGTAGCTGTTACTGACATTAGTCAAAACCAAGAAAGATAAAATGGAATAAGAAATGTAATGCTGGAAGAGCCCTGGGCGCTGTGTTCTCTTCTTCCTTTTGAAAACTGCAAGCCTGTCTTTGATATGATAACAAATATAAACTGTTTAAAAACACCAAATGCAGAAAAACTAGCCTGTCATGGAGTTAATCCATTCTAGACTGACATACAAATAGTGTAACATCCAGCGGATATATGTTATGGAAATATTTTGAATTGGATTTACATGTAGTGAGCAAATTGGAACTTTTGATTTTATGTGATATTGTAATGTGCATGTTCTCATATTAACTGAGTGTAATCCTATTTGAAGATAATGAGTTCTCAATAGGCTCTCCAGTCTGAAACTGCATCAGAACATTTTGATTTTGGCTGGAGAAGGTCCAAATGGACTTAGAAAAAATGCTCAGACTTGGGGGTACCCCTCATTTCTGAGGGAAATTTGAGTGGGTTTTTTGGCCAATATATCACCCATAAATATAACAGAATAGTGAGCTTTTCTAGTTTGCTTTGACAGTGTACTATTTGTTTTGCTCTGCGCTGTCTATAGCCCAAAGCAGAGCACTGGGCTGAATTTCAACTCTGTTTTATTGAGCATGTCACAGAAAGCAACTTGTAGTTATTTCACAATTATCTGTACCTATTTTTAACTCAATTAACAATAAATAAAAAGGAAAGAAAGGAAAATACGTTTGACCAGAATAGATTTGAGAGGTGAGTAATGAGCATAGTGTAACAGATTTAATTTCCCTGTTAGACAGCGGAACAATGTCACAGAGACTTAGCACAAAGGGATTCAGGAAAAGAAGAAAGAGAGAAAACGTTTTAGCTGTTTTGTGAAAGTTCTGTGTGTTGGCACACTGGGCATGCTGAGCACATCACAAGGCATGCTGACACACAAGTCACATATTTCGTCACCTCAAAGGGAAGTAATATTCTCATGGTAGAGGATTACTTATCTTGTTCTTCCAGTTAACTGTTTTACAGGTTTCATGAAAGTAGCTACTCCATTGGAACTATAACCACAGGTGTATACAAAACAACAACAGGTATTCATTTCATCTCATTAGTGCATTCCAGTAATGCCTTAAAATTCCCTTTTCCTTGGGGCCTTAAAACCTGGACACCAGTTCCACTGATGGTACATCAGCTGACTCTGCTGCCAGTCCTTCCTCCAGCAGGGAGGGCAGCGCTGGTAGGTTGGAGGCTTCAATCCTCACTGCTCATCTGTTTAGACTCCATGTCCTTTGATAACCTTGCCCTTGACCAGTATTATAATGTTTTTCTTTGAGTTCTACCATGTTTGGCATATTTGACTTGGAACCATTGTGGAGTACTGAGGAATTCCAAATAGCCTTACCTTGTAACTAGGCCTCCTATAAACTGTAGTAATACTAATGGTCACTTCTTATAAGCTTGGAAGCATTAAAAGTGGCATGTTCTGGCCACAAATATAGAAAATAGAAATTAAAATATTATGTTTGAGGAAGTGAACCAGTGTACTCATGGTGTTATACCATCTTATACCAGCTGAGATCCTATCTAGAGTTTCTTGGCAGTATTCTTCCAGTATTGTTCATATAATATTTTTGAACCCAGGACATCTAGAAATAAGAGAAAACCAACGAGTGGACTCAGAAAGTAATTCATGTGTCAAGCATGTGTACCTATCACTACACTGAAGTTTCGTATAATCAATCACATATGTTGAATTCATCATACTGACATGATGACATGAATAGATGTGCTTGAGGGATGTTTCATTCATCAGCCAAAATTAAAGAGGAGAAAAAGAAAACTCGTCTAACTTACAGGTAAATTCCATTATTGCAATATTTTACCCATCAAAAAAATTATAGAATTTAGCAGACCTTCACATCCAGAAATGGGAAAATAAAAGTACAGAACCAAGAAGGTTATCCAGGATTATATCCTGTGTCTTTTTCAAATTTTTGATCAATACAATGCTTTAGAAATAGGACAAAAATGAATATAAGATTGATACAATCTTGGCTTCATTAGGGTAAGTTGAGAAAAAATAAGGAACATAGATAACACTGAAATAGAGACAGGAATAAATGTACTTTTTATGTGTCCTAGAAGATCATATAATTTTATCCCCACCCATGTTTGCATGTTTAATAGCATATTTGTAAGTGAAAGGATTTGTTGTGAGATATGAATCATTTGTGTTAACCTCATCTGGCAAAGAAAAGGGGCTTGTTCAGGGCAAGTTGCCTACTCAAACCTAATTTCTGCACATAATTTTGGTAAAAACAAATTCCCATCTTGAGACTACATTTTTTTGGTAGAATATGCAGGCAGTGGGGAGCCAGGAACCAGAAACGGCTCCAACACAGAAACCATGCCAGTGACACCAATGACTGCTGCAGCAGGAGGTCATCCCTCATCATCAGGGCAGGGCAAGCAGAGGTGGGGACGGTGACATGACTTGTTCACAGCTCAGCAATCTGGCAATGGCAAGGTGACAAGTCAGGTCTGAAGTCAGTCAAGGAGGGCCAAACAGCAATTCAGGAATAGAAAGGAATGGGACAGTATTCTCTGCAGCATCTCTGGGGCAGGGACGGAGAACCCCAGGCTGAGATGAGCTGGAGTCCTGGACCATGAGCAGGGGTGAGGAGACATAGGGAAGGACGGTCAGTGATGCTTTTTGGTGCCCTCCGGGCCCTGATAAAAAGCACATTTTAGAACTTCTGCAGAATACCAGCTTCAGAAATTTATATAAATTTTCAGAAATGTATGAACATAAGGAAAAGAGGAGGTGGGTGGCTGAAACAAAGCACAAGCAGGTGCATACATCTGCTCTTGTAGATGTGTGCATTTAAAGGACAGAGAAATGGCTTCCACACTCCCACCCGTGCTTTGCTCCACTCACCTGAGGAGCAGGGTAATATTTGCCCTTTAAAACTGGCACCTGTCAACTACCACCTGCATATGCCAAGTACCCTCTGACGAGCACGAGACCTGTTACCTCTCAAGAAAGGAACAAGAGGTAACAATAACATTAAAACAGGGATATAACAAATCAGATTTTAAAACTAAAGCCTTTTCTCTCTTTTTTCCTCACTCTGTCTCTAAGTACACCTTTCCAGCTCATTACCGCAAATCATTTGAATTCCAGCACACAATGTCACCTGCACTGTAATCTGATTACTTTATGGAGGAATTAGTATGTATATTTAATGTAGAAAGGTTTTAATCTTGATGAAAATAATCCTAAGGAACTGTGATAGGGCTGCTCATATGTCTGGCAGATATGCCAGTAACATGCTAATAAATGACAGCTGATTTATGTATCTGGATTCTTTTATTTATAAAAATAGCAAGTGGACTGATTTTTGATATTAATAATACAAGTGAATCCACTTTGATTAGACTTCTGTAGAGAGCTGTGCATATTCGGCATTACAATTAAATCTTATGATGTGGAATGGGAATGACATGCTAATGAAGCAAGCCAGTGAGCCTGAACCAAGAATGTCCAACATCATTATGGGATATCTTAGATGAAGAGTAATTATAAGAGGAACACTGAAATGTCATTAAAAATCTTCAGTAAGAGATTTAACCTACTATTTCATACTAATGCTGGATTTTTACAACATAACTGAACACAAAGTTCCTTTTCAGAATTTACAGAAAGGGCTTTTAAATAGGTCTGGATTTAAGAAAAAGATACAATCTAGTGTCCTAATTTAATTTGGTACATCAAAATTCAATGGTAGTATGTAATTGAAATCTCTTTTTAATAATTTCAGATGAATTAGCAATTAGGGCTTGATCCGATTTCCATGAAATTTATTAAAATTGAGGTCTGAAGCCCTTGAAAATTTTTATTCTTTTCACTCCATTAGCACAATACATCTAGTCTAAGTGACTCTGTCAGTTGGCACTGTGCATTCCTTGTTTATTTATGAGAATTTGTTTCATGGAAGTTCAAAAGAGGTAACCTTATGCATATTCATAGTAGATGGCTCATAATGCATGAATCAAGAAAACTCTCAGAGCCTGAATTGGTTCTTACTTCCTAAGTTTACTAACTGTTTTTGCCTTCACAGCTTCTTACAACTGCATTATACCTATGGATGTGCTGCCCATAGCAGTGACCTTTTAGAGACCAGCGGCAGCTTGCCAGGCCTCTCTTTGAATACGACACAGGAAAGGATCAAAGCTGTACTGGCCTCTAAAATATATATAAATATATAAAACATGAACTTCTGAAGACCATTATGAAATGGGAGCCCTAGAGAATGGGACAATGAACCAGAAACCCAGTACCAATCGTACTACCATAATACCCTAAAAATAGTGTTTCTCTGTGACAGCTATAAATTACACACAGAGAGAATGAAAGGTTACAAGAAACATGTCATGCAGAGGTTTTTTGGAGAGGTTGGCTAACTTTTTCCATAGAACCTTTATGAAAAGCAATTATGCTTAACAGGAAAACGCTGGAGCACGATGGCCTCACTCCGTGATAGCCATGTATTTCAATTCTAAGTGTGCAGCTTTCCCTGGCTGTTTGTCTGTATTGCATGCACTTTATTAAAGATGCCATTCTGGGAAGGGCTGGTCCTCGCTGTGTCATTATGAGAAAGGTAAACATATTTCTTGTGGAAGAAGGGCCATTTCTGTGGCTATATGAAGGAAATATTTATTACACTTCATGAAACTGAAAAATAAATGTGTTGCTAGTTGTCTGTCATCAAAGGTGCTTAATTATTGAAATAATGAGACTCCAGATGGAAAAACTGAAAGGATAAAGTAGAAAATTTCTTAGTAAATTACTTTGACAGAAAAGAGAGTAATCTACTTTACCTCTAAGGCCAGTAGGACTTCTAATGAGAGATAAGACCAGATAATAACTTCAGACTTTGTGTTTATTATTCTAGATAACATCTATCAATTGCTAAATATAGATTAGTGGCATCATTAACTTAAAAATAGATCAGTATTTCCTATGTTTGTAGACATATATGTTTCTAACATGAAAAGGTACAAAAAAAAATTTGATTACAAATTAGTGTCAAAAAAGTGAACAATGATCCAATAGATTTTTGTATTTTTCTTCCAGAACCAATGCATTAGAAATGTATTGCTACAGGATTTCAAGAATTTTTGGCATTCTTCATTGCCTTTGTAGGATTTTGTGTAGAAACGAATAAAGAACATATTTTTTTATCATGCATTCGCTTTTTCATTCAGCAAAGCCATTTCTGAACTACTTTGGTTTAATATTTTTTTCCCAAGATGAAGAAAGAAGTTTACCTTTGCCTGCAACAGATAATGGAAAACAAGGAAACGTGTCACTTGTTAATCAGCTTAGAAAGTAAGGTGGTATTGTTGTGGTTTGTGTCAGGAATTTCCTGTATTAAGATTAATGGTTGAATAAAACGTTATTTGGGCAGTATCTCATACTAAAAAACTTGAACAAATACCCTAGTATTGCACCCAACCATCTCCCACTGGCAAAAATCCAAATAAACAAAATCCTGGTGAGCCAATAATGTGACCTGAAGGTGAACAACCCTGTGCTGGTAAGATCAGCAGGGAGGTGAATTAAGGGTCCAATAAACCATCACTGAGAACACATTGCATCCTATTCCCCATAGCATGAAACTAGAAGCTGTTAACAGAAAGTGTTCCAGCAGAACCAATAACTACCCATCCCTTAACAGTTCTCTGGTGTCCTGCAAAATGTTCAAACATGCTTGACTGTGTTGTGGGTCTGGAGCAGGCACAAACCACTTACTCGAGTTCTGATCAATCTGCGAGGAAGAAATGTGTGCAGCATCTGCCCAAGCAGCTTGTTGTCTTGTTTCAACTGAAGAGCACTGGGGACTCTACAAGCTTTCCTTTTTCTGCCGTGTCACTTCAGACCTTAGGATCTGAAGATATGCAAATGGTTTGGACAAGCAAACATGGTGCCAAAGCTGTAATCATAGCAAATCATGCTACAGAACACTGGTTACTGTTGCATTGTGGTGGGTTTTCTAAGATAAGGATAAGCAGACTAAAGTACTAAAGGCAGACCTCTCAAAATATTTCCCACATAGCTTGCCAGTTTATTAATAGAGAGGAGCCTTAGCGGCAAAACTTCTCTAGTCATAGAAACTATGCAGCTGAGTCAGCAAGGCATTGTGTGCAAGGTAACATGCCCTGCTGGGGGGCTGGTTTAGACCAACTCCATATGCCGGAAGACAGGGCATGTTACATCAAACACAGTGCCAAGCAAACCCAGCATGGGAAGAGATGCTCAGGCTTGTATGCACCTGTCTGTGTAGACATTTTCCTAAATTTTTATGTGCAAGTCGGGAGGATGACCTGCTGGGTTTTGAGATTTTACTAGTTTTTCCAAATGGCCTCAAATATCTGAAAATACTGACATTGGTCAGTCATGACTGAGATAAAACACAGTTCCCTCCATTTTCCTCTGATGCTTTGTGTTTTACTCAAGCAGGAATTGTAATGACAAAAATGGATACAATTGTAGTTTTGTTTGGGAACTCCAATAACAACAAAGAAGTCCCTTAAGGAAAAAGAAAGCATCAAATGAAACTTATTAAAACACTGATGAGTTTCTCAGGTTTAAAAATAAGTCTGTATCTGCTACTATTACGAAAGAAAACGTTATGCAAAGTATTCATATAGAAGTGTAAACTGGAACCTGAACACCGAACATTCAGTTACAGAAAATGAAACCTTTTCCTCCAAAACCTTCCAGGGAAACAGCTAATTTCCTCCTCCAGGCTACATTTGCATACTTTCACCCATTGTGATGCTTACAATGGGTCTTTCTAATCCTTCCAGAACCAAAACTTGTTTTTGGAAGTGTGCATAGCAGAGTCTTCTTAGAGGGCCATCTTTACAACAACATTTTTCTTCTGCTCAATAGAATAGGCCTCTGTGTGAAGGACATTCCCCAGGTTCCTGAAATGCCTCTCTTACAATGGTGAGCTCCACTCTTCCTGTTAGCTGACCACTAAGCATTTTCTTTCTGTCAAAAAACACATTCGATTTGTTTTTATATTTGTCTTTCATTTTTGCACTTTTCACTAACAAGTGCTTGGAGCAGAATTACGTTTTATTTTACTCTTGCTGTTTTAAAAATTTCAAGTGTGATGACCATTCTGTTTATTCATTTTCTGTTTTATTATTCTGCTATAGTATTTTTATTATAAAAACACCAAGCTTAATTTTGAAATTCTTGTTTGTAATGAAAAGCATTTAAAATAGCACAAATTAATTAATTTTCTGGAGTTCCATGAATGTAATTTTTTTAAAGTCATGTTAAAAAGAATAGAAATTTGATCGTAATGGTTTAATTTCTGATATTTACTAGACTAAGTAAGATCAGGTGCTTTCAAGACCTATGATGTCCCTTTGGTAACCACACTGCATTTTTAAAGCTGTTCTACAGCTATCACTTAGACCAGACTTGTACAACTATTGGTGTAGCAGAGGGAGGAGCTCTGGAATGGGATTTCCTTTTCTGGAAAATATTTGGTGTCTCATTAGTCAAGAAAGTGGCAGTGGTCAGAATGGCTGCAAATCAGCCAGATAGGCAGAGAATGGGAGGCCTAATGTGACACAAATATATATATATATTATAACTGAAAACTGCCAGTTTACTTCTTGTTTTATAAAATGCTGTTGGAAGAATGGGTATCTTCAGTGTACCAGTGAACCCAGTAGAACTGCAGCAGAGGCAGAGTTCATTCAGGCTTTTGCAGAACGTAGAAGAAAAGATAAAGCAGAACTCTTGCTCTCTTACCTTCAAATACTGTTTAACCATTAATTAAAATAAGCTCTGAATTTCACTCCTCAGATCTTTATATATTTGGTGGTATAAGTAAGTACAAGTTTCAATGAAAAGAATTAGATGCTTGTTCAGCAGTTCCAAGGCTACTTCTTTAAAAGGCAGGTGTGATTGAAACCAACATTCCCCTTTCTCCAACATATTGATTCTTGTTGACATTAATGTGTAGTTTTGCAGCTTGACAGCTTGAAACCTCTATAGTGCTTTTTTTTTTTAGCTAAAAGCAACTGTTGACTATATCCATCTACCTGCACGCTAACAGAGCATACCTAAAATCAAGTGTCATGAACACAGGGAGTTTTTACCTTCGATAGCTGGCCTAAGATTTGTTCATGCATTTTAAACAGGTTGCTGAATATGAACAGCTTATGGGGATATGATATTATTATATATGAATTTATAATATATTCATTAACTATGCTTCATACTGAAACAACAATCTTCATGAATGCCATTTATTTTCTGGGAAATATATGTTGAGAAAATAGTTTTACAGGGCTATCTTTAAACAATACAGTTACTGTTTTCACTACCTCCCCATTTCAATAGCAGTTTTTGGTCTAACAGCGTGTTTTAGGCCTCATCTGTGGAATTTTCTAGCAGAAAATATGTTTATTTATTATTAAAAGATTTGATAAAAGTAACAAAATATCTCCAAGGCACATTACTCTCTTTTATTCACAGTGAAATGCCACTTCATGCAACTGTGAAATAAAAAACTGGCAATTTCTGTGATAATCGCTTTGTCAGTAAATAGTTAACATTTCACAGAATGACAGAATATGCTGAGTTGGAAGGGACCAACAAGGATTATCAACTCCAACTCTTAACCCATCTCCAAGAGTCACACCACGTGCCCAAGAGTATTGTCCAAACGCTTCTTGAATTCTGTCAGGCTTGGTGCTGTGAGAACTTCCCTGGGGAGCCTATTCCAGCACCAAACCATCCTCTGGATGAAAAAATCTTTTTCTAATATCTTACCTAAACCTCCCATGACACAATTTCAAGCCATTCCCTCGGGTTCCGTCACTGGTCACCAGAGATCAGTGTCTGCCCATCCTCTTCCCCTCACAAGGAAGACTGCAATGAGGTCTCCCCTCAGTCTCCTCTTCTTCAGGCTGAACAGACCAAGTGACCTCAGCTGATCCTCATGCAGCTTCCCCTCAAGGCCCATCACCATCTTCACTGCCCTCCTTTGGACACCCTATAATAGAGTTTAATATATTTCTTATTTTGTGGTATCCAAAACTGCACACAATATTCAAGGTGAGGCTGCACCGGTGTAGAACAGAGCAGGACAGTCACCTCCCTCCAGCAGTGGCAGTGGGGCAGTGGTTGTGAGGGCCATAAGGATGATATTAATGGTCTCTTTCTTTCTTCCACTAGAAACCAAACATCCCTCCCTCTGTCTCCTGTCTTTTCCCAAACTGCCCCTTCATTCATAAGGACAAGGGCAGTTGATTTGGAAGTGTCCTTTAGTTCCTCAAAGAATAAGTCATCAGTGTCATTGTCCTGGCTGAGAGGTCTGTAGCAGACTCCCACAATGACATCCGCATTATTTGTTTGCCCCTTGATTCTTACCCAGAGGCTCTCAACTGTGCCATTGCCAGCTGTGAGCTCCATACATTCTCATCATCATGGCTAGGCTTTGTGAACAAAGATTTGAGAAGGACTCTACTCACACTTGCTGCAAGCGCGCTGATGGCTAAAGAGGCCAATGCGAGACAGACAAGTCCGGTTGCAAAAGGCACAGTGGAAAGTCTCCTTAGGCAGTATAGGCAAGACTTGTTTTTTCCTGCGTTGTCTTTTCTCCTCGAGAGTGATCCTGTGTGTGTTCTCAAAAGAAGCAGCAGCGTTACAGATAGTGTGTCT
>JAWWLV010000045.1:25098710-25113710 GCA_035041135.1 Platyrinchus mystaceus
CTTAGGGAGGCGGTAGTCCTGCATCCTGGAGACGTGCCCTGCCCAGCGCAGCTGTGTTCTCAGCAGCATGGCCTCAACTCGTGACTGCTGCCTGCTCAAGGACAGACGCATTAGCCACATAGTCAGTCCAGTGGATGTTTAGGATTGTACAGAGGGAACGCTGATGGAAGCGTTCTAAGAGTCGCAAGTGGTGGTGGTAAATGACTCATGATTCAGACCCATATAAAAGAGTAGACAGTACAATGGCTCTGTAAACGTTGACCTTTGTACTTTTCTTCAGGTGTTTGTTGCACCAAACTCTTTTGTGGAGTTTACCGAAAGCTCTGTATGCCTTTGCTAACCTGTTTTCTATCTCTTTGCCATGGTCAAAAACCCCAAAATTTTTCTAGTTACACCAACCTTGGAGCTTCTCACTGACTTGATAGATCTGTCTATTCTTATCATTGTTATTTCTTGTTACCAGAAGGATTGAGGAGATTACTAACTGGGCTCCTGA
Source organism: Platyrinchus mystaceus (assembly GCA_035041135.1). NCBI lineage: Eukaryota > Metazoa > Chordata > Aves > Passeriformes > Tyrannidae > Platyrinchus > Platyrinchus mystaceus. The sequence goes on from JAWWLV010000045.1 coordinate 25,099,207, forward strand.
TCCCTCTACCAATTGTCTTTTGATTGCCCTCGGACTTCTCTTTGCTATTTCGTCACGCCAGTTTGAAAAACCAATAGCAGATAGTAATCAGAGGGCCTTACTAGACTGGAGGGTTTTCCAGTATTGTTCTGTATCTAAGCCCTTGGGAGAGAGCATACTTCCCTGTGAGTTTGGTCACATTGAACCAATAACATTAATTAAAATTTTAATGTACTGTCATTTTACATTCAATGTAAAATCTATTGAAAGTAATAGGTGAGACAAAAAAGTTATTTTTCCTTGTGTTTAAAAAATTCCTGCATTTTTTTACCACAAATAGTCAATGTTTTTTTGGGTCAACGCTTTATTTCTGTCGAAAGCTGTGGCTTGTTTATGTTGTTTGTTGTACAGTACATCTTACAAGATCCAAGTCAAGAGTAGTCTCTTTTGTACTAGGAATATATAACATAGGTACCAGAAAATAGATGTTACCAATTGTTGGGTACCAGGCAAACATTAGACCTGGGAAAGCAGGTGCAGTTTTTTAGCAAGAAGCCTCAGAGATAAGGATGGAATCCAGCAAACAGCCTTGGACGCTCAATGAAGCGAGAGAAGCTGCTAAACTTCTGCGGAAGAACATCATGCAATGGGCACCTGCAGCCCAAGTTAAAACTGAGAAAAAACTCTTAACCCCTGCTTTACCTACAGAAAAAATATGGACTTAGAAGAAGCAATGCTAGAGTGGCATATGATAGTATAAAAAAGTTTAAATAGAGTGAATAAGTTTTGAAAAAGTGTGTAACTGTGTGACAAATGTTCTCTGCATGATCCCTGTCCTGTAGCCTGTAATATCCCTGTGCTAGGTGTGATAAATATGCTTTATGTAAACAATGCGTTCCAGATTTGGCTCTTCGGCCATCTCTGCTGCTGCTGCTATCCACTTCCCCTCACCCTGTTGCGCGCGAGACAAAGAGGACAAAGAGCAAACCCCCCATTTTTACTGCTGCAATTGAGCTCTCTTTATTCCACCACCAAGCCTGCAGACAGTTAGGGACCGAAAAGCCCTAGTTAGAGAGCTGAGTTAGGGAAGTGGACAATGGCAACCAATGGCATTTTGAAATGGTGTCAGACTAGTGCTCAAATTGGTGCCAAGAAGAGGCATGTTATATTTGGAAAGCAGGGGAAAAGGGATTATATTTATCAAAGCCTTTACAAAGAGACATATGCAAAAATCCTTGAAGTAGCTCAGATATGTATATCCGGAGAAAGCCTGAGCAAAGTTAACATGACTGACTGAGAACAATGAGAGTAAGGAGACAGGAATGGGATTTGTGAGGGAACAACAAATGTTCGTTGTCTCTTATGTATTGTACAGAAATCCCTTTGAGGCACTGGCCCTTTTTCGTCATGGCCTAAGCTTCTGCAATAAGTTTGAGGAAGGGCTAATGCACCTCAAATGTCTATGGTTTCCTGGCCAGTCCATTATCTTATTAAAAATGAAACCTTTTACATGTTTCCTAGCTCACATCAATACACAGCATACCTTTTAGTACACAGATAGACTACTAAATAAACCCAGATTAGTTTATGTGTGTAGAGTATATTCATATATCTGCTACCAGATAAAGCAGCGTTATCCATGGGCTCATGGTTTCTTCCCTTTTAGCCATGAGGTCAACCCGGACAATCAGAAGTGATGAGGTAAGGTACTTTTCACTTGGCTGATTCATTGCACATCATTATCTGCCAAGAAAGTCCAACACAATCTGATATTTCTCTAGAGGAAAAAAAAGAAGATAAAATCTTAGATGCGAATTGTCAAATTCTGTCTAGATGGATGTCTGAGTTATAATAAGAAGTGGAAAATGTGTAGTCAGAACAATGAAGAAAACTACATTAGGCAAAAATGAATAAGGTGCCAAGGATCTTACATGAGGGCAAATCATAACCAGTGCTCAAAGTGCAATGGATGGGGGATATTGAGTAATAAGAAGATAAGGATCTAAATACAGATATTTAACCTCTGAAGGCCTTTGAGGCTCTTGTTCTGTAAAAGCTAGATTATAGCTATGTAAGGTTTAGATATAAATGAACTCTGGAATTGGCAAAGAGTTTTTTCTTTTCTGTTTTTTAACGTTAAGTAATTTTCATGGATACTGGTGAAAAATGAAGCCAGTTCAGCAGTAAGATGAAGAGAAGGGAATGAAATGAATGAGGTGGTCATCTTTCCAAGAAGACAGTTAGAAAAAAAAACTTTATTGGGGTTAATTTCTTAAAAATGGAGGTTATAGTTTTTCATGAGCAAGTCCAAGGACCCTTATAAGAGAAGTGGATTTTGCCCTCCAAGAGTAGTGAGATGCAGCAAACACTCCAGATATTAAGACAGTAGCTTAGCACAGAATTTTTTCTCTACATATGGTTAATTAACACTTGTAACCACAAGTCTTAGTTGCTCATTGACTACCACACAGCAGAAACAGCAGATGTGTTAATAGTTTTTGGTAGAGCTCTGTATCCAGACTACCTTTCAACTGGATGTGACGCAAACTGAGTGAGTGTAGGTGCATGGCCTTATTGGTGTTCTCCTGCACAGCAGATTTAGACAAATTCAGATGGGATGGACCTCTGAAGATACAATAGAACTGTAGAAGAGCTAAAAATGCTCCAGCAGGTGCAGAAGACAACAAGGCATTGGGAAAAACAAGTAGAAGCAAGAAGAATATGAATACCTCAAGAAGGACCATTAATATAGAAATTTGTTTGCATGCTAACAGTTCCAGTTTTACAAGTATGAAAAATATGGGATGTACAACTTACCTTCCTCCCAGTTGGCTCTATCACTGTTGCTTAATATTTCTCAGTTGTAAAGCCTTAATCTATATTAGGTGCAATTTCTTTTCTCTCAATAAAATCCCTTCATCATAAGAAAACAGAAGTGCATCTAATTTTCTATAAAAACTCTCAGTTTTTTCACTATGAACATAAGAATTCTAAATGTAAAAAAGGTAACATGTAGTCTTTTTTAAAAAAAATATTCCAATACCTATTGTTATTACTGAAGAGGAATATAAATTTTGGGGTTTAATTCACAACCTCACTTGCTTGAAAACATATACAGCAACCTCTCTGTGATAATATTCCTATGTCACTAGTAATAAAGAGCATGGGCATCATTCTCTTTATGGATAGCATAGTAGGGTTGGAAATGAAAGGAATCCCTATCATTTTGCCTTGTGAATTCCCTTGTGCTTGTAGAGATTCTCCTGCTTTCCTTTCATTTATGCAAAGGGCTGTTAAACAAATCACTACATATGAAGATAAGATAGCGTAATGCACTAATATATTTTTGTTGTGATTCTGAAAATTACAGAAAGTAATGGTATAGCTAATATGCTTTAATTTTTTTAATTAAATAAAATTGGTAATTACAAATTGATATTCCCAATCCAATCTCTCTCTCATGATGATATTCCCCTGTGTTTGATACTAAAATGCTGCACAGAATAATCTGCTTGGCACTACCCATATTCTATCTGCTGTGAATTACATAATAATATTTTGATGCTATATAATAATATTTTGATTTAATATGTATCTTGAAGAACATGTAACAAAATGCAAATCTAAAGCAGTTGAAACCAGTAAGTCAAAAATATGTAACTGGTCTTGTGTCATAAATCTCTTAAAGATCAACCCTAAAAAATATTGTAGCTTTTTTCTTTTAAAAGTGGAATTCATAATATTTAAGCAGGGATCTAAATCTAACTCCAAATCTCCTTCTCAGAGCCCAACAGAGTCTCTGAAGTAGAAGGGTGGTCAAGCTCTCAGGCCTGCTGAAGATTTAGCATTTGTTGCACTTATGCTGTCCAGCCTCTCTGCTTTTCTAGATTGGAATTGCTGAATCGCAACTTTGGATACTGGGCTACAAGGAGTGTGAGTTCTCTTGGACATCCAACATTAACAATTGGATTTTTGTGCAGCACATCTGTTTTACATTCCCATTTTTCTGTAGACCTGGGGAAAAGTCTGCTTTTTCCCGCTCTCCTGTGAAACAGGACACTGTGAGCAAGAAGTAAAAATTATTTCAAATTATTTATTTTTGACTTCTTGTTGCAGATCTGAGGTTTTTTTAAGTTGCCTTGCTCTAATTTTTGTCAAATTAAAACACAGTGTGTGAAATTAAAATCTCTATGGCATTTTTTATTAGGTTTTTCTTAAGGAAAACATGACAAATTTTCACCTTGGAAATTTGGAATCCCTTCACAGAAAAAATGTAAAGGCCATAAAAATGGTCTTTGTAGAAGAAATAATACTCTCTCTAAAGACAGTGGAAGTATAATGTTGATAGATTTATTTTTCCACTTGGTTTGAATTTTTAAATATGAGACTTACAAAAATATATGCAGAATTTCTGATATAAAAATTTCAATTTTTATCAAATATTTTATACCTTCTGACCTGTTTGTATTGGTACTTAGATGTCACTTTTGGAGCTTATATGTCAAACCTTGTTGCAACTAGCAGTTTACCAGTCTTGTTTTGACCTCAGCATCCTAATTGTATATGGAGAACCTGATCTGCTAAAATAGATGGGGATATACTTAGAATGTGTTACCTTTCAGACTCAAATACAATTATAGAAAAACTGCCAGGTGAAAAGAGATTGTTTGTTTTGGGTTTTTTCCCTCCATTTAAGCTCATTTTAAGAAGTTATGTGTAAAAAGCATGATTTAAATAATGGTTTGGTGACTTGGTAACTGTCTGAGCAGGTGTACAGCTCAAAATGTAAGCACTGTGAGGATGAATAAGTATTTTGTTGGTCACACTTTAAGGAAACTGGTTCAGATTTGTGAGGATTTTTTTTTGCCCATCTGAATGTAAACATTGACCAAGTGACCTCATTTTATTACATCTTCTGTCCTCACCTGCTATCTTCTTTAGTAAGAAGAATTTAAATGCTGTAAAGTCCATCTGCAACACACTTTCTTCCTGTCCCAGTATTCTCATCTTCATCAGTGGCCCCTCTGCTTCCTTATGAAGAAGATCATGGTCCTCACAAACTTCTGCACTTCTTGTGCCCATCGCTTTGCTCATATTCAAGTACCTTCTAAGTAAGGCAGTCCTTGCCTTTTAATACTCACTGTGGAGTCCTTAGTCACAGCATAAGAGCGACTTCCAGGGAATGTGGGGAAAACATGAGTGAAGGAGCAGTTTGGGAAAAGGCAGGAGACAGAGGAAGGGATGTTTGGTTTCTAGTGGGAGAAATATCGTTAATATCGTCCGGATGGCCTTCACTGCCACTGACTTAAACCAAACTACTATACTTGAGAAAAGAAAGGTTTTCACAATGCTGGGAAAAAAAGTGAATTAATCTGTGGAATGTTTATTAGTCAGAAAAAAAAGAGGTAAAAGCCAGCAATATGTTGGAGAAGTATAGATATGATTATTGAATAGAAATTTGAGGAAATTATCCTAGCACAGTCCAAGAGACTAATGAGTCCATATTAAGAAAACAGCACAGTGCAGGTCACCCTATTATAAAACAGGATATTACAGAAATGGAGAAGGTGCAGCTAAGGGCAAGCAGAGTGCCACAGCAACACAATGATCTTAGTTATTTGGAAAGGTTAGAGAAACAAGAACCACAAGCTAGGGAAAATAATTAAAATTAAGATAAACCCTCAGCAAAGTCTGCCAGAGTACTTTTATGCAATAAGTATAACAGCTTTGAAGACAATACCTACAAGAGGATATTTGAACTTCTCTCACTACAAAGTAAGGGCACTGTCATTTAGATTTGTTGGTTTGGTCAATATGTAGTAAATAATATATGGAGTATAAGTAATGATAAAATGGTTTTACGTGATTTAAAATATAGAGCAAATAAAATTGACATGGTTTTTCTGCTTCTGAAAGAATGCCTGAACATTTTTATTATCTTCTCTAACAGTCTTTTTAGAACCTATGTGTTCTTATATATCTGACCAAACTCACAATTAAATTTGGCTTTAGCATACACCAAACAGTGAGACAGTAAATATTGCATAAATACAGAGAAAAGGCAAGAAGACAGGCTTTATGATGATGTTTGTGTTATTCAGATCTTTACAAAATAGTAATATGATCCATTACTTTAATAATGTAGCAGACGATGGATTACTGCACAAACATTACCTATGAATATAGATTTAGTTGTAAGTATCCTGTAGTATTGAGTTGACAACAATAAAAAAATCCTACCACATTGCTCCTTTACAAGGAAGCTTACAAAAGGCTATTTTATTCACTAAATGTACTGCTGGTTTCATGAATTACAACTGGAACTTTTATGAATATGAAAACTTTCATGAGAATATTGATTACTCCAGATTATTGTCTACAACATTTAGAACAGCAATTGGTACTCATATATCAGGCTTTTAACCTGTGCTTTTTAAACTCCTCTACACTTTGGAGCAATGACAGTCTCCATTCAATGGAGAATATCCATGAAGGACATAGATATGTAATCCTAGAAATAAAGTGTTGGTCTAAAATAAAGCGTTAGCCCAAAGGACAAGGAGCATTCCAGCAGCTGTTTCAACATTCTGTTTCAGCAAACAAGCTACATTCTCTGTAGTGGCTGGATCCCTGATAATTAGTCTCATCTATCTGTAATATGATCAAGCTACAGGGACAGAATATGACCTCTGGTGTGGAGAGAATATATTTAGCTTGGTTTTGAATTTGTAAAATTTTATTAATATTATTAAACAAAAGCTGTTTAGCTTATAAAACAAGTTTATAAAGAGTGAATGAAATAGCATTGTATTTAGAGAAAAACATTAGTTAGATTAACTCATCTTTTTAGATGTTTCTGCAAATACTGGCAGTGAAAAAAAGATTAGGAAGAATTAGCTTTTCATTGAGTGTTTGGAAATTAGGTACCAGAAAAGTGTAGAAGTAGGTCTGAAAAAGAGTAAACTCGTTTTTGGGGAGAAAAAGTGATCACTTAAGAATCCATGGTATGCATCTGAAAATCCCATCAGAGACTGTCAAGATGCATTGGTCAGACAAAAAGAATATGAAATGGGACCAATTAATACCGATGCTGTTGAGTGCATGGCAATAGCTTGTACTTCCTGATTTAGAGAGGAGAATACAATTGAGTGGAAACAGTTTTGATACATTTGCATTTGTGGCTACAAGTCAAATTCTATATAAAGAGATCTAGCAACTATAGAGTTGTGACTAGGGGCCTTGATTCCCAGTCCAAAGTCTGGGGTGATATTGCTGGTTCTGCAACTGATCTTTGTGATGACCTTGGCTAGATCACTCTTTGTAAACATTTCATGTACTGAGTTTTGTTATATCTTATTATATCAACATACCTATATATGTTGATTGTAAGCCTTTAGAGTCTTCTGAAGAGCAGCTTATTCACTGTTTGTACAGTCTGCAGCGGAATGAGCCTGTGATCTTCTCTAGGGAGAATTTAAATACCATAAAATCATGCAAGCAGCAGAAGAACCATGACATGGAAAGGAAGAAAATCAATGGGATTTGGGGATCAAAGAATTTTAAACTCAAGGACTTTCAAATATGTAGCTTCCCCGCAATGAAATAGCTCCTAATCTGATCCAAAATTTTATCTATTTGCTCAGCATGTTTCCATGTCCTTGAAACAATTGTGACTATTGCATGTTTTTATAGATTTTTTTTTCAAACACTGGATGGTAGGTCTTTACTAAAAAACCTGATTTTAGTGGTTCTTAATTAAGGGATAAATAGTATTATACTTAAAGAGAAGCAGTCTCATCTTCAGTTGTGTGAGGTCTTCTGTACATGGTTCAGAGGACTCTATCCTCAAGTGTCAGCAAAAAGAAATGATGCATTAGTCCTCTTCCAAGCTGACTGGACCCTTCTTCACACGGTTTGTTCTCTTCATCATTCTGTGCCACTGTAGCTACAGGGCTGCCCCTTGTGGGCAGGCTGCCTCTTTTGCAGTACATCGCTCTCAATCCTCCATGGGCACTGCCATGCAAAATTCCCATGGGGTGTCACCACAGCCTGGCAGGGCCACAGGCTGCAGCACAGGTGACTTGGAAACTGAAATTAAACTCTACCACTTCTAGAGGGTTTAACTGCTGTAACATAAAAGGAGCTTTTTCTACGGCAACATAACACATTTCATTTTTTATCTTCTCTTTTTGGAGGGCTAGTGACTGAAGAGGAGAGTTCCATCTAGATTTACATTTGCCACCTAATAAAGTATTTTCGTATGCACTATCATAACAGTGTTCAGAGGAAGCAAGCCAAATGGAATGAAAAACAGACCGCAAGCAGTGTTATCGCAACAGGCTTTTCACTGTATTTATAGCATCTTCTGTTGACTCATCACTAAAATGCAACAGAAGATCATTTTGTTCTTGACTTACTAATAGAGGAGAAAAAGGGATTCATCTGGTTAAAAATTATTCTAGTATTTATCAGCCAGCAGCAACTTCTAAGTTCTATACTGAGACAGAGTTTAGTAGGCTGAATTTGTCTCTGCTATTCAACATTAGAAGTAACCTAGGAGAGCCTAGAAGTGCTTAGGATATGTGAAAGAATAATTTTTCCATTTGTAGGTCTCAGGTGTTGATCAAATAGATAGTCGTCAAGCACTTTGTAAAGAAAAATGAAACTCTGACGACTAAATGATCAGACATCATTGCTCTTTCTTCTTGGCTAGTTAACATCCTATTTTCAGTGCATAAATTCTACACAGTACCCTTTAAAACGCACTCAAATCATGTAACATTCATTCTTCCCTCTTTTTCCCATGTTTATGGACAAACTTGTTGATTATAAACAGTTTCTTCCAGCTGAAGTGAAACAGGATCAGTTTGGAAGAGTGAAAAACACAATGAGGTTCCAGTGGTTCCTCTGAGAAGTATAACTCACTGATGAGCAGAGGTGTATTCTGGGTTCTGCCATCAGCATGAACCTGTAAGTTTTTGACACTCATTTTATAGCCCCATGTTTTGATGCTCAGACTTGAGCTTTTGTCATCCAATTAAGTTTCTTGTCTGTGTGTCAGAGCCCATTTACACTTACAACAGGTAACCCTCATTTCTCTGAATTTGTAAATCAGCTGAACAAGAGCAATAAAAAGCCAAATCACATAATTCTGTAGTCCTAAACCCCAACAGATACACCATAGTATTTTCAAATGTACTGCTCTCATCTCATAAACAAGGCTTTATATCTTGCAATATCAAGGCAAAACAACAGTATGACTGTGAGCACAAGTGTCCAGACTCAGGCTGAGGGCACCTCTGCTGGAAACACGAGTTTTAAGCCTCACTGGGCAGCTAACTGAGTCCATAGTTGAAAATGTTCGTGTTTAAGTTGTCATTCTCCACTTCTTGCACATTTGATGAAAAAACACAGTTAATTACTTTCCAAATAGTCTTTCTTTTGACTCTTTATTTCCTTAGCAAAGGTGAATGGAAGATATTAATGTTAAGCCCCTGCCAAGTTAAAAATGTGACCATCATGAGATAGTTATGAAAAACATAGTAAAAAAGTGAAATCTCAATGCAATAAATAATAAATAGAATAAACCAGTATAATCCAAAGAAAACCAACCACAACTAAAAAACTCCAAACAAACAAAAAACCCAAACCTCTACCTTATCACCACTTCATGATTTTTTTTCTCCTGACATAGATTTCTCACATAAATGTGAATTTGTCTTCAACCTCTGCAATTACATGATACTGGTTTAATCCAATTTGCGGATCTAGATTGAGGACTTCCTAATTCTCTAATTACTAGGTTTTTCCTGTATGGAGAGATACTGTCCCAATTACATTGGATTCAAAGACTGAAGAAAGTAGCACTTTCAGGTGAAAAATGGCACACAGCCCCTTGCCCACTGAGTCTGTTGGGTTAAATTTTGCTTCTCCTTCTGTTCTTTACCTGTTTTGTTATCATTTGGCCTGATTAACTGAACAACATTGGATCAAAAAAAGTCCATCTGTTTTTTTTTATGGCATTTTTCAAGAAGAAAATATATTAGTGATAGATTTCTGTTTGAATGAAAAAGTGCTGTTACGATCTTAGGGCACAAAGGAAAAGAAGTTATATATAGAATGTGCATGTTAATGACTAGGAAGTGTTGATTAGCATCATACATTTATTTCACACACTTATTTCACATTTTCGTAACAAAACTTGTAAGAAAGCAGAACTTGCCTCATTTATGCATTTGTTTATAAAAAGTGAAACAGCAGTTTGCATAAAGTCAAACTAACAGAACATCTCATAGTGTTGTGGGACAGGGCAGGTGAGTTTGGGATCACACCCTTCTCCTCTTTCCCCTCACCCCAGCCCTGCCATCAGGCTGCCTGCTGGTCATTACAGTGCCTATTTTGCTACCTGTTAAAATAAGCACTTTTGCAATAAGCAGATTGCTCAGGTCTTTCTACAGCCTGCTAGGGTACAAGTTGATGGCTTGGCAAATGGCCCTTATTCTCAGCAGCCAGCAAAAGCCTGAGCTGATCAATTGCTCTGGAATAGCCAGGGAGGAGAAGCATCAAAATAATGCAAGGAAATAACCATTGGGGTGCTGAAGAAAAAGGAGTGCCACTCACATTCAGAAAGTATTTGATAAAGGTAGGCTTTCGAAATAGTTCTTTTTGTTACATAAAATTGCTACCTCAGCTCTACTTTGTCCTCACTTTGTGCCTGCTCTAGCAGAGTTTGTTTCTGTAACAGCAGGGGAAGGCTTTTCAGAGGCCAAATCTGAGAGCCAGCTGGAAGAGCTGAGGAAAGGAATTCCTCTCCTTGAGCTTAAGTGGGCAACTGTGTCGGTAATGGGTATTTTAGATGAAATGTGTGGTTCTGCATGCTTGTTTATGCTGTGTTGAAGATCCTGTTATTGCTTTTGTTGGTGGATAATTTCATTTGACAACATGCTGCAGATTCATCTTTATGTATGAATTCACCAGTACAGAGTGAGAAGCATAAAAAAATAATACAGAACTGCACATGCAGAGTCACAGCACACAAATTAGAACATTCAGTAGTTCAAAAATGCCAGGATAGGCAATTTCAATCTTTTATATCAACTCTGTACTTGTAAAGCTTTATCTTTTGCTCATGATGGTAAACATCAGGAAATCAAACTCACTAAAGAATAGAATAAATGTAGTTTCAAAAACTTGGTTGCATAAGAAAGCAGAATATACTGCTCACACTTTTCCAGTATTCCTGTGAATGTGTAACATTTTCAACATCTGTATTTTCTGTTCTAACTTTTACTGCATGGGTAAGGAGTAAATTAAATTCTTTCTCTGGTTCCCACCTATGCCTGGGCTAAGCCAGTGTTTGCATGAAAGGTGATGGGGCAGTGTGAAATGCTGCCACCCCCCAAATCCTTGATAGCACCCAACAAGTTTTAAGAGGTATTGGTTATTTTGGTTTTATAAGTTGCTTTATGCTCTCTAGTTTTTGGAATACACTGTAATTCTCAAGCACTTACCTGACATCTGAAGAAAAATGGCATAATGAAAACACATATTTTTTTTTTAATTTAGGGATTCCAGCATTTCTTTCCTGAAACATTTTCATGACTATGATAATATCATCTGAACAAGGAGCAGAGCAAGATTCCACAATGTGATTAGAACTTTTTTCTTTTCTCTTTAGATTCCCAGGTAAAACTGCTTCTGGTTCCTTGTCTTAATTAATTGGTCCTACTGACTTTCCTAATCTTCAAATGCCGCTTCTGATTTTTCCATGCCATGGTCACTGCTTGGTCTCAACAATGTGACTTTCCTTCTCTGATGGATTTTATAGCTTTCTTCTACTATTTGAAATTTTTCAATCTGCTGTCTCTTCCCATCTGATTAATTTAACAACTATACCATCTCCTGAAAGGGGGAGGAGGGATACGCTAGTTCGTATCAATGCTGAAACTGGGCATGTGGTTTTGCGATAATTACTAGAAATCAACACATATTGGGATGTCATTGTTACACATTCCAGTAATCAATAAGATAATGTTATCAAAATATTTATTACCCGAAAGAACACAAAAGTTGAATTAAATTCTGAATTACTACAGATTTCAACTAATATGCATCCATTTATCAACAAATAAAATTACATTAACTGGCCCATCACAAATTATTTTACAGTGGAATTTGGAGTGGTTTCTTAAATAACATAAACATGGGAAAACCAGAACAAGTCACCAGAACAAGTCTTGAGATAAGAATCTTACCAAATTTCTGGAATTGCTTTTTCCTTCATAGATAAAACATGTTCTGCTTTCTTCCCATCTAAGCACATATTTAAATAATCAAGATGGCAGAAACAAAATGGAGTTTTCCAGCAGAAGATAATCCATGGAGGAATGATGTCCTGAAGTTAAATAGAAGGTACAACGAGTGGCTGGAGAACTCTACCACTGCCCCAGTACTCCAGCTTGTACCAAGAAAAGTCCTGCAACTAGTGGCCATAAATAAATACCCACAGATGGATCCGACATCTATTGAATCTCATTAATTACCATGTGGCTCTGCTAGATATGAAGTTTACCCATAGGTTATGAATTGTGGACTCAAGCATAATGGTGATATGGCAGTAAAATACCTTTCCTTCACTAAAACACTTGGGTTATTCCTAACATCAGAAAATAAAAATAGGATAAAAAGGTATGTATGACATAAATATTTCAGTGCCTGCCCTATATTCTTGTATAATAAAGAACAACCCTGAAATAAAGTCCATAGATCTGGCTGTTGTGTGAAGTACAGATTTCCCCTCTACACTGTACTGGATCTAACTATTCATTGTACAGGAGAGAAGAAATATGACAAGGGAATCAACAGAAAGACCTTGAAAATCTTAATCTGTTTTTCCTTTCTCAGTATGAGACTTCTTTAAAGACAGGAAAGATGCTACTGAAATACAAAATGAACCATAAAGCTAGGTAGTGTTGCTTGATCTTATTTTGACTCAGGCCCATACAAAACAAGTTATTGTCAAGCTACTTATATATTTATATACACACACATATATAGTTATTAATGCTCACTATTAAAAAAAGATATAATCACAGTTTGATAGGGACTAAAGGGAAAAATGAGATAACATGACAATGTTTCTGTGGAAAGAAGGAGTTGATATCTGTTAAAAAATTAAAATCATATAAAACACTACAGCACAACTTTATTTTTTTTGCCAGAGATTTGCTGTAAAAAATTTGACAAATATATTGATGTTGCAGAGTTTGGTAAATACCATCCACACTCAGTTGCCTGTATTAGGTGTTCTAGATCTCAGACAGTTTGGAAGCCGTAAGAACTTGCATGATGATCACACAATTACTAGCACAGGTAGTATTAAAAAAAAAATAATTTACCTTTACCTTTTATTTTTCTTAAGCTTTGATATGACACAGGTGGAGAGAATCTAATGAGAATATTAGACTTTGATACAGCAACTTAAAAATGTTCTTAACCTTTAGTAGTATTAGGTCCCTATTTTCTCACAGAAATATTATTACCATTTGATTTCCTCATTCTGATCTAAGGTACTTTTTATCATTTAGCCCCAGACTATGTCTATGCCAGGAGAGACAAACTTCACTTTGATATATTAGTTGACATATTAGTTTATTTGCCTACATACTCAAGCTTGTTTGCCTTCAGGGATCTTAAAAATTTTACCCAAATAAAGAGTATTCACTGAAATTATTTACAGCCACACTTTGCTTTTGATCTATATGAATAGTTTCCGCAGATTTTACTGATGTTTCAGGCATTGAGTGTTAAATTGCACTGTAGCAATAAATGCATCCCTTTTCATTACTGCTTGACTACACAATGGACAAAAATTCTTACTATAATGCTTAAAAGTTTAAAGATTTTTTTTCAGACTAGCAGTTTTGCCTTCCCCCTTCTCCTCTGCCTAATAATAATTCCTTGCTCTGATTTTTTACTTCTGATTTATTCAGTCTTCAATAGCTTCAAGTAGAAATGGTAAAACTTGCAATATAATATTTTAATTTATATTAGTACTAGTAGGATTGCCTGCCTTCTTGTTTGCTGGCCCAGACTTTATGCTGCTTAAAAGACATAGTGGAAAGGTTTTACATTCAACTAAGATATACTGGTCTTTCTGTAACTAGTGCCCATTAATTTTTGTTGTTTTCTTCAATTTTAATGCATTTTTTTTTCTCTCGATTTTCAGAGATTTAACATTTACACATTAATAATTTTGTATTGCATAATATCTTAGATATTTATTTATAGTTAAAATGTATCTTTTAAGAAATATGTTGTAAATTACTTTTGATACTCACCTAGAGGACACCTAGAGACTATTCCTCATACAAATGGTTGCATAGAGAGCAAATAAATAACTTGATATTCATCTAAGGTCACAATATTCTTGTTATTTAAGAATACTTAATTATAACTAAAATTAAAATTTCAAGGAGACTAGCTGTTGATTTCAGGGTCTTTTTCTTTAATTGTGAAAGGATTTA
>JAWWLV010000045.1:25123710-25126564 GCA_035041135.1 Platyrinchus mystaceus
ACTTTTTTTCCCAAAAGAGTTCAGTTTCTTTCAGGGTAGTGTTCACATTGTTTTTATTACACTTCTGTGGTTGGAGTGCAGCCTTTCTGTACAAACAGAGGGGATAATAAGAAATAGCCATTAAAAATGCACTATATATTATGATATTAGGTCCTTTTGTGTTGTAATTTTTTAGTATTGAGAACTGGTTTTTTTTAAAGGACAGTCGAAAGATTATTTGGATGACAAATCTGTAGAAGGATTAATAGCTTAAAAGACTAACCAGGATACAAAATTTTCATTTTTGTCAACTATATTTTCTTACAGATTAACAGTAAATCAAGTACAAAAATCAAGCAGTTTGGTTGGCCATGCAAAAATAAATTTCATAAGCTTTTCTGCCAAAAGCTTAAGAAAACTTTCTGAATTCATAGAAAGCACTGCCATACAAGCACCTTTTTCAGGAATTGTAAACACAAGGAATAACACATTGGCTCTTGAAACTAAACTTCTCTCTAGAGTTTGTTTTTCAAAATTAAAGGTTGAAAGGCAAAGTTGAGGCACGTTGGTTAGAGATGTAAAGGATCTTCCATTATAGTATCTTATGTACGTTCTGAAGAGGAAGCAACTATACAGAATATGTATGAAAACCAAAAGGCTTTTCTTCTTCTTTTCCATAAGGCAAAGCAGATTTGAGAACCCATCTTTTAAATTACTGAATACATTTTTATCTTGAAGACTTTCAGTATAGTGTGATATAGTCCAAGCTGTTTATTACAAAGAAAAAGCAAAATATTCAGATTGGTATTTTTATGTAAATATGATGTGTGTATATAGACAGATATATTATTTAAATGTGTTTATTTGCAAAATTCTGCACTACTGTTTTGTTATACAATAGGACCGGTGTGCTAAGAGCAAATTCCCACGTGAAGTGTTGAGTACTTAAACATAAATTCTGAATAAATATTTATAAATTCCATGACTTCTTATTAATAACTATGCTACTCAAATCCTAACAGCATGTCACAGCCTAGTTCTGACTTCTAATCAAAACTTTGTTATCTACTATATAATTGGAATTTTTATTTTAACAAAGTTTGTTATAAACTAGTCAGTGTTTTTTATTAATGACAAAGAAGATAGAATAGAGAGCACGGTTCTTAAATTAATATATGTCAACAAATTGGGAGGTCATGCAAGTGCATTGGTGAAGATGATGAGATTTCAAACCAATGGCAGCTTGAGAAAATCCTGGTAGAGGTTTAGAAAAAGCTGTTATATGATGAAAGGCTGAAAAAAGGATGTCTTAGGTTATAGAAAAAGCAACAGGTCAGGTGCTGGGGGTTTCAGCTTTTAAAAGGTAAAAATATTAGTACACTCAGTGAAGCACTGAGTCAGGTTGCTTAGGCAGCCCTGGAGTCCGCATCCTTGTAGGTCTTTACCAAATTGTCCTTGGGGTTAGACACACATCTGTGAGAAGTTAGTTCAGTCACTGCTAACTCTTTGGTATAATAAAGGGATGCTGAAGACATCTCTTAGCAAGTTCAATTAGGACATTATGTTGAAATGTCCTCATCAAAATGCCTGTCTCCTTTGAATAACTGTTGGCAAATTACACCTCTACATGAACTCCAGACTGACAATGAAGTGTCACAAACAGGAAGCAAAGAGATGAATGCAGCAGCAGCAAAAATAAAATATAGTTATGCTAAATTATGTCTAAGAACTTTTAGGTAAAGATATAAACAAATTAACATCCTCATTGCCATGGATTGCCTTCTTTACAACTGATGTATCTACAATTATAAAGAAGACTTTCCTTATACCCCAGCACTTTTAAAATAATACTCTCTGTGAGAGATGTTTTTAATATAAAAGAAAGATTCTAATATCTTGCAGATCTGCCTTCTCATCTCAATATATTACTTCTTCTTTGCTCATAGATCACATGAAGTTCCTCTGTCTCTGTGTCTGCCTCAAGCATTCATCTTCCACAGGCTTTACAGCTTTACATGAAGAATTTTCTCTCACTTCTATAACTGGCAAACTACAACTGCATACTGTATCCCTAAAGAAATCATAATTTATAACATTTAACTGAAACAACCACCAGGAGACAGGTAACAGTTGCAGGACACTTACAGAGGCCTTATGAAGACTGTAGGCTGTGGGAGAAGAGCTTTGAGGCTTCAAAGGAAAAAGAAAGATAATAGGACAGGCAACTGAGGAATAAATACATACTAGGAAGGCACGTATAAAGTAGGTTCCAAATATTTAGGGACAAAGACAAATTCTCAAAGCCTGCAATAACTCGTCTGATACAAGGTGAACTTGTCTTCTGAGTTTTGCATATGCCTGATCCTGCCTTGGGAAATCATGTTTAGTATAATAGCTACTAAAATCCTGCTAAAATCTAGACAGCAGCAACAAAACAAGTGTTACATTCAACTTTTAAACATTGGAACGTATGCTGTTCCTGACAAGAAAACAACCAGATCCTATAACCAAGTACATGATTTCTTAATTAAATTGAGTTGAGCCGCTGTCAACAAGGAGACAATATACTTGATACAATATTCTCAATTATGAATAGCATGTTTTCTACAGTGGATTCACATCACATCAGCTTTAATGTAAAGGGATACTGAATCCAACAAAACAGCAGTGAGAACGCAGGACAACAAAATATAAATAATTACAATAAACAAGGTTTAGATTTGGCTAGTTGAAATAGTGCTCATTCCAAGCTTTGAATAGAAAATGCAACTTTTCTTTGGAAAAAATATGAGGCCAGATGCTGGGAGTGACTCAGGGCCTGATGTGGGGCTAGAGGAATGGATGTCAGGTCACTCCACCACACCACCTAAGATGG
>JAWWLV010000045.1:25126664-25144164 GCA_035041135.1 Platyrinchus mystaceus
TCAAACATCACCTTGCCTCGTGTAGCTGATTCTTCCACCTAAGCGTGCAGGGCCACTCCTGCCAGCATACAGCCCAGCTGTATTTGCACCTACATACCAAGCCGAGTAGCCCAGTGGCAACCCCGCTCAGCTTGCAAGGACCCGCGGTCGCGGTTTGGACCCGTACCCCAAGCCGCAGTAGCCAGACAATGCCTTTTATAACCATCAGCATTGAGTTACTATAGTGATCCTTCCCTTCTTCAAAAAAAGAGCTTTAACAATTTAAGTTTCCCTGTTTATTTTTCATGCAATTCTATTCAAGGAAAAAAATTAGTTCATTTCTTATTTATATATATGAAAAAGAAAAAGAAGTGCCAGTAGTTCAGTGTTTAATTCTGAAAGCTGCCAGGAAAGTTCGAGGATTTAATCCCTCCAGGATTCTCAGAGAAACAAATTCCACAGTTCAGATCTGGGTCCTCTAAACATTGTTGCCCATATTCACCCAAAATCTTTAACGTTCTGTTAAAAACATTTAAGAAAAAGGGGGGGCGGGGACACATCACAACAGAGAAATTGAGTCTCTCAGACAGTTAAGTCAATGTAATGACTGGCACTGAAAAGACATTGCTCTTGGCTTTGTATTGAAGAGGTGGCAGACATTGAGAGAGAGAAGCTGCCTAGGTCAACGTACTTACTGTGAGCCTTGTAGCCAAACGTACGGTTTACAACAAATCATGTAATTCTTTTAAGCTCTTTCAGAGCATTTTTATTCCTCTCAGGGGTTGCAATAATCTGTCCATAATCATGAAAGAATAATCTTTTTGCTGGGTTGCAGCTGAAAGTATTTTGTATTGCTGCGGTGACTTCGGCACCTAGTAACACTAGGGGGTTTTTTGCTTTGGTATCCAGTGGAACAAAGGGCAGTAAATTAGATCATGTCTTGAAGTTCCTCCCAAGTTTATTTCCTATGAGACTTCAATTTTGATACTATTGGCTCACTAGCTTTCCTAGTGACTTGTAGAAGTGTATAAAGATGATGAATTTTCTAAAACTTGGACGAAGAAAGTTTTCCCAGGGGAATATTTTCAACTGAATAATTTCTAAGCCATATGTGGTATGGCAGCCTATATTGATTTTCTTTTAAGATTATGTTTGCACGTTAAAGTAATGAAGATTTTTAAAAGGTAAACCCCCTCCAAACAATTATGTAGCTCCCCAGAAACTTTAACTGTTTCCCAAACCAAATTATGTTCAGTTTAACCCACTCTTCCTCACAATTCTGTAGACAGCCTTAAGCCCACAAACATTATATCTTCACAACCAATTGGTTAGTCTGCAGATATTCCTCTAACTGTACTATTTATCCACTATCTTTACTTCATTACAGTTACTATGCTTCAGTATATGAAACAAATCAGAATGTGGTATATTTGTGTAACACATTTCCAACGGAGCTTTTAACATCAAACAACTGCATTTTTTATTTACATTTTTGCTTATTACGGACACTGCCTTCAATTCTTCGATGCTGTAGGCAGCCCGCACTGCAAGTGCAATTTTGGTTTAGCTACACAAAGTGTTCCACAGATATGCTGGGAGAAGATCCACAGCTACAGAATACTTCAAACTCTGGAAGTTTGAAAATATTTGTGTCCAAGTCAACAAGATGAGCTACTAAGCTCAAAGAATACTCTGGCAAATCTAATTATTTCTTTATGTTTTCATATTTTTGCATTTAAAGAACATTTTAAATATTAATTTTTATCTGAAGCATCTTGGCTTTCTAAAGAATTCCCTGTGTTAACATCAAGTATTTTCCAAGTTTAACTTGTTGAAATATATTACGTACAACTTCCATTGCTGTCTGACTTTTTTTCCCTTATAGACCTGAACCAGTATTTCCTCAAGAAGGGCTGTATCACATCTTGCCAGTATAGCTATAGATCTGTAGAATGTCCTACAGCAGTTTAAAAAGAAAAGCTCTTTTCCATTCCACAATTTCAGATGAAAAATTTTTATATTTATGCTTTGGTAGGCAAATGGAGACAAATCCTCAAATCCTATAGCATTTTCATGTTATCTAATTCTATTACTTTGTCTTTCTATAATTTCACGCTATTATAAAAAGTTTATTATTTTTCTTAAGTAGAAGTGAACTGTTTATTGATGTGAACATGTACAGCCACTTAGGGAGACACTAATCCAAATACTGAGAAAGGGAAGAAAAAGTATTAGATGAGTAATTAAATACAAATTCAGTAATGCTACATCTGTCCTGGAATCCATTATTATTTCTCCTTGAAGATCAGGAAACACATCCTCCATGTGTTTATCACATATACTGAAATGCCAAAGAAGTAGCATTAGTTTTAGATAAAATAATGCCTATATGCACATATCCGGCTTCAAACAAGGAGAGGAAGGTCCTGTTGTCACATATCCTTGTCAGGCAGCTGAGAGTGTGCTACCTTATTTCACTAAGGAGAGAGCAAAGCTACAACATCCTGGTGGAAGAAAACTGGAAACAAAATTCCTATAGAAACAGTGCTCCTCAGTGGGCTTTGTTTATGGTTATACTTTGTCAACCTGCTACTTTCAAATTACACCCTTCTACCCTGAGCCCTCTAAGAGCCATTTCGAGAAAAAAAAAAAAAAAAAAAAAGAAAAAGGAATTAACAACCTTCTCTTCTCTCAAACGCGACACTGAAGCACAAAAAATACATGTGAAATATACTTATTTTCCTATCTATCACCAAGGATTTCAAGTCTACCATGGTGGAGCTGGGAGCTGCACTGACTTGGCAATGGAAAGCTGAGGCAACAGGCCTAGCTGGCAGGCACCACTGATGATGCTGACAGGATATAAAAGTGCACAGGAATAATTAATTAGGCCACTAAAGTTTGTCTTCTTTAGTTCATCGCTAGAGGAGATGGCATAAGATGGAATTAATGATCAATGGTCACAAAATGCCTCTGGTGCATCAAGTAAGGTGTAGGAACAAGTACAAATGAGTTTGTGTAAATCTATTATTGCTTTTACAACCTCTAAAATAGACTTGCTTTCCTATTTATAGTATCTGTTGATAAAATGTTATCAGTCAGTGTAGAAGAAGCTAGTGTTCTTCATGCCTTCCCTTCAATTACTCTAGGATAAAAGGAAGGTGAGTCCCTCAGGGTGGGGAGAAGAAAAATAATGATAATCACAACCCCCATCATTACCAACTGCACAAAACTGGTCTTGCAAACACAACTTCTGTGATACATTTAAAAGATGCAAACTCAGTTATTGCTGTTTGTAAGATCCACCCCTTCTATGAGCACCTGATATGACTTCGCTGATATGTGTAAAACAAAATCCAGAGCACCTTCCTCCTTAAGCTTGGTTGCTACAATGCTAGGTTGCTTCTGCTCATTCTCTAATGGTTCTGTATTTAAGAAAACATATGCTAGGATCACTGGATAATTCAGCTCAGAGGGGCCTCAGAAGAACTCTAGATGAACCAGCTTCCTTAAAAAGGCACAGCTAGAAGGTCAGACCAGGTTGTTCAGGATTTTATCCAATCAGGTTGTGAAAACGTCCAAGGACATAGACTATACAACTTCCTTGGCAACAGCCCCACTGATTGTCTAACTGATCTTGTGAGGAAAGAATTCACTTTTTATCCAATCTGAAACCCTAATTTTAACTTATGCCCACTGCCTCTCATTGTACCACTCAGTGAAGAGCCTGGTTCCATATTTTTGCTAATCTCCCTATAGGTACTGAGGTCAGGTCCCCTCAAAGTTGCCTCTTCTCCAGGCTGATCAAGTTCAGCTCTCTCAGCCTCTCCTCAGAGGACAATTGCTTCTGACCAGAGGACAATTGCTTCTGGGTAGACTTTGCTGAACTAACTGCAGTTTACTGCTGTAATTTTTAAATTTGAGGTGCAAAAACTGGACATGGGAGGGAATCTTCCTTCCTCAGTGGCATTTCATAAAGTTCCTCTTGGTCCAATCCTTCAGCCCATACAGGTCCTCTGAATGGCTATCTTACCCTTATGCATATTGACTGCTCCCCCAATTTGATATCATCTGCAAACCTAATGAGAAAGAAGTCCATCCTGCAAAAACTTCACTTAAGATATTAACTAGAATAGGTCTCAGCACATTCTTATGTCCCAGGAGAAATCAGAGAATATCCAGCTATTGCAACTGGAAGACCAGAGTAAAAGTCAACAACAATTAATAACTGGATGTGAAGATCTAGCACAAACATGTCAGAGGAAAGCTACTCTGTATATAAGTGCCTATGTATTGTTAATATCAGAGGGGAGGAGGACAGCAGGAAGATACTCATTGTTACCTGAAAATCTAAAACAAGTGAACACGTGCTATTTTGAAGGGAAGAATACACCACAAGCAATATAGGATGTCTAGAAAGGAGGTACAAAGTATTAAGAAGGCAGTTAAATACCAAAAAAAAAGGAAAAAAGGGGCGATTTTATCTGTACCTTTTGTGTTTTAGGGGAATACAGATAGCAGAAAATATTAGGACATTACAATTACATTAGCAGGAAAAAGAAAACCCAAACCTTTTTAAAAAAACTCTTACAAACTTATTAGTTAGAAGGTCATATCCAATTAGTCCTGACACAACTGAGAAAATATTCCTTACTTGTATTTGCATCAATAAAACTCTTCTGGATTTCAAAATCATTTTGCTAATGTTGTAGTTAATATTGTAGACTACTAAGACTGTACAAATTTTCAAAGATCTAATAAAAAGATTTCAGATCTAATTTAAGTCTATGGCAAGATTCCCCTTGACTTCATTAGGGCCATGATTTCACTTGTGAAGTTCATTCACAGCAGAAGATGTAAGTAAAATATGTAAGGCATCTGACAGAAAGCTTGGGGAAATGGAGGAATAACCAAAGGTGAAATATGTAGTGAAGCACATATTTTTCTACTAGATGAACGAGGTGAAACAGCAAGTCAGACCGGTAATTTTACTTGCTCTAAGAGGCATCTAAAAGTAATACTATAGCAAACAAGGAGAGCTGATAATGTATTTTAATTTGCAAATTCCTGTGAGAAACTTCAAAAAATCCAACTCACACTAAAAGTAGACATAAAGATTTGCCAGTATTAAAACTAGTTAGATGAAGGAAGAACACAAGATTATTTCACAACATAGAGGAAGGCTAACAGCAAGAACTGTCTAAGCAGTAACTGTCTAAGATTGTACACTGGATTTCTATTTTGAACATAATTATGAATAACCCTGAAGATATAAACAGAAATAACAACACAATATATTTAGATTAGTTATATGTAAAGTCAACTGTGAAAAAACCCCAAAGTTGACAATCCATGGCAAATCAATTTACTGTTGACAAATAAAAGAAGAAAATAAAACTACCCATATTCATCCATCTACTGTAACCACTTGGGAAATATATTATTATGAATCCTTCAATGGTGCCTCTGCTTAAGAAGTCAAAATCCAGTATGTTAGACCAACTAGGAGAGAATAATGACAGTTACAATAATATAGACCATGTTTATATATTTATAAGTAGGCCCTCACCTCAACTTGTATATTCAACGTACTTGGCTACCTTTTACCTATACTCACTCATCTCAAGAACAACATAGGAGTATCCAGGAAAGAACAACAGAAGTGACCTGTGTCATGGTAAACATATCTGTAGGAGGAAACATAACAAATGGTAGTAGTATTTTGAACTGATTTAATTTATCTGCCTCTGAAGTCAACACAAGAGGAATCGAGGCTTGGAGATATGAGCAAAAGTATTACAATAGAAATACGGAAACAAGGAAAATATAGGAAAAAAAGCAAATGTTCACCTTCACCTTACACATAATTAAGGGTCACCCAACTTAATACAGAATATTTATGATCATTTTATTATTTCAGTTATCATACTACTAGTTTATTGTAAAAATAAAGGGGCATAGTGCTACTGCAAAAGAAGTTTTAAAAATCCTCTGTAAGTTACACAGTTAATGAATTGTGTTTTTATTAAATACTAAAAACATTAAGTATTCAAAATTCCAAGATGCCATCTACCATTACTCTACAGGAAAAATGTTTAACACATATTGACCTTCATATTGCAGAAGCCTGTCAGCCATTAATTCATGGAGACTAGAAGCAAACCTTTCCTTTTTCATTTCTATGGCATAGGCACTTCCCAACTCAGGAATGACTTTGTGCTGCTTGTCTACAAAATACACCAATACATTTGATCCTGAAATGGCTAGAGATGGTGTTTGGTGCTTCCTGCCCTATCAGATTGACAGATTTTATTTTATGATCTGAAGATTTCATTTCACTTTGACCAAAAACCAGAAATTCTTCATTAAAAATGGGAAATGAAAACATACAGATTTTTTTTATAATTATGAAACTGATAATTATATTGCCCAGGTCTTGGTGTTCTGACGGTTGTTCGGGGTTCTATTTTAATTATTATTCTTTTTTAATTTGGCAAGAAAAAGCTAAGACTATAAATAGGGATATCCTATTTACACTAATATATTATCAGCTATAAATTTTAATACTACATACTAAAGAGATGAAATTTTGAATATAAAAAAATTACTTTCTAAAAAACTGGCATATTAAGAATACATTTTCTTTAAATATCAAATGAGGCTTAAAAGTCACCTACAATTAGCCCTTCTTATGGGATCAAAATTTTTAAGAACCAAGTTCTGATTAAGAAGATGACATTAACATAGATTTTCTGATTCTAGCAACTCTTACTAGAATTCCCATCCTTGACATTGTCTTGCTCCCTTTGGTGTCTAAATAAATGTATTTTCTCTGTGACAGAATCACAAAAAAGTAGAAACTTGACTAGAAATTAGCTTAGGGCACAGGCCTCTAAAGTCTTTCAAACCATCAACTGCATCTAGTTCAAACGCCAAAAGTTAACATGCTAAACAAAGAAAAGGATTAGGGAGAAAGAGCACAGAAGTTTTTAAGGCAAAAAATCAAAGGAAAATGACAAAGTGCTAGAGATTTGAGTGTGAATATTTTTGGGGTTGTTGAAGAACCACAGAAAAAGAGAAGCCCAGAAACAACAAAGTTTAAGACAAGAGGCTGTGAATCTGGTGTGCTCTGTAGTGTCTAATGGTTGGGAAGTTTTAAAAATTGTACTAGTTACACAAAAACTTATCAGCAACAACTAAGTAACTCAGTGTTATTTGTGGGTTAGAGAAGACATATATTCTCTATGCAAAATCTGAAAAGCTATCCAGTGATCCAGGAAAAGCTGAGGGAGACTTTGGACTGTGCTATGTGTGGCTTTTGTATATTTTAACAGAAATATTTGGTACATAAAATTGTTTTTCTATTTCTGTGGAAAACTTTTAGATCAGTAAAACTCTTGGGAAACATATAGCTGATCAGATAGATAATATGGGACAAAAAAGTTGAAAAAATATCTTTTAACTAACAATTCCAGCACCTTTACAAGCTAATAATCAACATTTCTGCACAGTGACACCTAAACATTTTGCTATAATGCAGCAACGAGAATTAAATAGCATTACATTTACACCTACGCATGGAACATCTTTTCTTCTGGAACAGTTCACTGAAAATGTTGATTGATTGATATGCTTGATGGTAGGTTTCAAAATTTTCAGCAGGATGCTACCAAAGTATTTTCTTTCCATATGCTAAGTTTCTTGGAACTTTTATCTTTTATTTTTTTAATGTTTAAAATCTAGGACTTGAAGTGATCATAGAATCACATAATATGCTGAGTTGGAACGGACCTATTAGGATCATCAGGTCCAACCCTTAGCCCTGCACAGGACCATCCCCAAGAGTCACACCATGTGCCTGAGAGTATCATCGAAAAGCTTCTTGAACTGTCAGTCAGGCTTGGTGCTGTGATCACTTCCCTGAGGAGCCTGTTCCAGTACCCAACCACCCTCTGGGTGAAGAACCTTTTTCTAATATCCAACCTAAACCTCTCCTGACTCAGCTTTATGCTGTTTCCCTGAGTCCTGTAATTGGTCGTGAGAGTGAAGAGATCGGTACCTGCCCCTCTGCTTCCCCTCATGAGGATGCTGAAGACCACGATGAGGTCTCCCCTGTCTCCTCTTCTCCAGGCTGAACCAACCAAGTGACCTCAGCTGCTCCTCATATGGCTTCCCTTCCAGACCCTTCACAATCCTTGTGGTCTTTCTTCAGAGTTCTCTAATAGCTCAATGTGGTTTTATATTGTGATGCCCAAAACTGCACACAATATTCAAGGTGAGGCCGCCGCAGTGCAGAGCAGGATGGGCCTTTCCACAGCACTGCTCTCCAGCTTTTCATTCCCCAGTGTATAAACACAACCAGGGTTGCCCTGTCTCAGGAGCAGAATCCAGCACATGCTCTTGTTCAGCTTCATGTGGTTGCTGACTGCCCATTTCTCTAATTTGTCAAGGTCTCTCATCAAGGTCTCTGTCCTCGAGGGAGTCGACAGCTCCTCCCAGTTTAGTGTCATCAGCAAACTTACGTGGTATTCCTTCTAGTCCTGCATCCAGGCTGTCAGTGAAGATGTCAAAGAGAACTGGACCGAGGATGAAGCCCTGCAGAACCTCACTAGTGACAGGTCACCAGTCTGATGTTACCCCATTCACTATTATCCTTTGCACCTGACCTGTGAGCCAATTGCTCATCCATCATGTAACACAGTTATTCAGCTGTGTGCTGGACATTTTGCCCAGAAGGATACTGTGGGAGACAGTATCAAAAGAACAAGAGGAGATAAGAGCTCAAAACATTTTTTTGGCTATGATGTCTGATAATGCCAAATTTGCAAGGAATGAAGAAAAGGAGGGGAAACACAAAGAAAAATAAAAATCAAGTTGGGGGGAAGTTCCTAATTACCCAGTCTGCTACTACGACAGCATAATACTGCATCAAATAAACATCTCCCCTTATCCATCTCAAGTAGAAGCTTATAGAAAAGTCTTTGAAGAGCATTAGTGAGCGGCAACAATCATACAAAGATTCTGCATCATTAAACCTTTATTAATGGTACAGTGGAACAAATGAACTTGGTAAAGTCTAGGTAAAGGAGGAAGACTACTGGATATGTTCAGCCTAATTTGATATATTTTTCCTTAGGTAGAGAAAACCACCAGAATACTTGCAGTTATAACCCTAACAGAAACTACATAAGGGTCTGTACTACAGGTATTCACAGCATTGTTCTAAATCAAAGGCTGCTGATGGATGCACCTGCATTTTGCCACAAGACTGTGAATGTTACTTCTGTATATGGACTTTACCAAGTATAATCAGATCTTCAGTCATCTGGAGATTTGGTAATTTCAATGTGACCTACAGATGGGGTTTAACACTGAGATGAAGTCTTTCTATAAGGTCCTTAAAAAAAAAAAAGCACATTGGAATTTTTAGTTTTTTAAAATCTGTAAAGTGCCTACTTTTCTACAAATTCTAAAGACTAAACAATTGGCAAAAACTATTTTCTCAGCATGATGTCCTATATTTTTCAATAAATGTTTGCTTGGATTTATAGATCATAATTTAAGCTACTGGTATAAGCATTACCAATTGGATATAACTGTATGTTTTCATTTGACTTTTTATCTTATAAGTAAATGTAAAGACACATTTTGGACATGTGTATTTAGAAAAAGATATCCAGAAAATCCACTTTCAAAAATTTTGGCTTATAACATTACTGTTATTAAAAAACCAAATGCAATCATCAAGAGGGGATAAAATTTGTAACTGTCTGTGCAGTTTTAGAAATACATTGATAATGGCACTGTCATCTCAGTTTTGCACTGGACAAAGGCAGGAATCTCTTATGAACTAATTTTAAGAGTTACACAACCACATTGCAGGGAGATTTAGTTGTGCAACTTCAAACACATTTTTAACATCTGCAACGATATTTAAGATGCTGCCTTTTCTTACACTGAAAAATGTGAAAAAATGGACAAAGTAAATTGTCCATACACCGAGAATTCATGACAGCAGTACCACAAAGTTTTCAGCAAAACAGCTTCCAGAGAGATTCTGTGAAACCCCACAGGAGTCTAACAACTTTTACATGTTGTGCTATGGGGATCTGAATCTTTTCAGCTGAAGGCGCTGCATCTCTGGAGTGATCTTTTTAAGAGCATTGGGAATGTATTCTAGAAGTGCAACAGTTGGGGCTTATAATGTACGGGAATAACGTAAGAAAGAAATGGCAACTTTTGATCAAAAGTAAGAAATGTAACATTTAAGAAGCAAAGAAGGAACTGATAAAGGACTGGACCATCAGTGTTGGAAGAAAACTGATGAACAGAAGCAAAATGTAGAAAACAAATAGACTGAAAAGTAATGTAAAATAAAATTGAAAAAAAAGGATAATATAAATATTTAGGAAAACATTCAAGTGAAAAGTTGTGTTAATGGGAATGGTGAAAAGTATTATTAATCAAAACACCATTGCTTATTTTTCCATTAGTGCCCACATGTGCATGGCTCTGTACGAAAGCCAAAATTTTTTCACTGTGTATTATCACAATAGAACTTCTTTCAATGGGAATATGCTCAGACAAAAGATATAACCTTTAAGATCCCATTTGCTAGCTGTTCCTCTTTCCACATAAAAATAAAAGTCAATTGTTGTTCACAAAGTCTCTTTGCCCATTATCTTCTTTATGTTAGATTTATGAATAAAAATGTGTGAAATTAAATTATACAGGCATTAAAATATCATGTGATTAGGTGAAACAGTTTTGATGAACAAGGATACCTAAAATACTGCAATTGCTACCTCATTCATCCACTCAATTACATGCTTCTCACCTATTTAATAATGCTTGTTACATCCCTGTTAATTGATGTGTTTTGCAAGTTTATTTTCTTATAGACGATGTCAAGTCTTATACAATGAGCAAGAGACTTGGATCATAGCAGTCCCCTAGAACAAGCCTCCAAGGTAAATGCAAAGAGATCATGAAATGGGACAATGAAACGATAACATAAAAAAAAAAAAAAAGGAAAGAAGGAAAGACAGGGGATTGGAACATTATGAAGTTAAAGAAACAAGAGAATGAAAGGGATTAAAACTGGAATGATAGGTAACCTACTGTAAGTGGTGTGAAAGCTTAACAGTGGGGGACTGGAATAATCAGATATGGGAACGACCTGACAATGGAATGCTTTCAAACTGAAGCACCTCAAAAGTAAATGATCTTAGAGCAGAATAATCATATTTGCCTCTGGGAATAAAATTTAAAGATAAAAAAGTTTGAAAAAAAAATAACAAGTTTGATGATTATGCAGATAGAACTGCAGAGAGAAAGGATCCAGTCAGGGCAAGAGCGAGAAGTTAAAGGATTAGGTTGGGAACGACAGCAGAATACAAAGGAAAAGGTGACTGAAACCACAGATGGTTGGAACTCACTTTTTCCACACAAAATTGAAGACGAAGGACTATACTGGATATAACTTTTTTTTTTTTTTTCAGATTGACTCTTACTCTTGTTCATTTGGACAAAAGTTATTTCTTTCTCATAACAACCTAACATAAAATTTTCTAGAAACAGCTTTAAAGATCATGGGATATATGTGTGCATCTTGACATTTGGGTTCAAACAATTCCTGTCTTACAGACTACAGAACTACAATAGCTGAACACAAAGAGTCATAGAGGAGATGAGGACATACGAATTCACTTTTTAAGAAGTCACTGTAAAAGTTATTTCTTGTTTTCACTGTACTTTTTAAAAAAAGCTATGAACAATTAAAATTCTATAAATCCAAATGACATCTATTAACTCCAGGATTCTGGATTTGCTGTTAGGAACTAGATTATTTAGGTAAATCAATTGAGAATATGAGATTAGTTGCACTGTCCTCAGTGCATTCTCACAGATTGAGAACTCTCTACATTCTCAGAGAGTATAAAAAACCATGATGACAACCCCCTTCCACAAAACCTCAGCAGAGGGATATCTGCTTTCCCTATCTCTTTTGCTAAATCCTCCTACTCCTCGTTAAAAGAGCTGCAGTGAGTTTTAACAGTACTGTTTCTTATGGCAAGACTACATTTTCTCAGTCTACAATTTTCCTAGTTTTCTCATGACCAATTTCTTTCTGTTTCCTCAACTGCTACAAAGACTTCTGCAGATTAAAATGGTACCTTCCCCCTCTCCCCCCCAAGTTTATACAATGAAGTAAAATGGCATTTTGCATGATGCATTTGCCATGACCACACGGAAAAATGATGTACTAAGCGTTCTGGTGATAAAACACCCTGGTCTGTGGCAGTTGCAATAATCACTTGAGTGTGATCAGTCTACTACAAATGCAGAGACAAACACCAGAAAAACAGTTGAACTTGATTTGCATCCCTTATATGCCATTCCCAAGAGTGAGAATTCTTGAACATATAATAGAGACTGGAAAAATAATAACAAAAAGTTGATTTGATTGTGATCCTTTTGTTAATTTAAGAATTTAAATTTATTAGTTCTGAAAGAACTTTCAAATCTCTCCAAAACTCTTCAGCAGTATGCTGACGATAACGTTTTTTATGTTGTTAAAAATGCTGTTAAAAAGAAGTTGCATTATCACTAATGCATGAACTTATTGTTCTAAGCGTCATTCCATGTCATACAATACTGTTGTTTCCTCAGGAACAATAATAGTTTTTCCAAAGTTTTCCACAGCCATGCAGCTTTAATTGCATTGTTTGGATACTTGTGGTTTCTTTTTTTTTACTTCAGAAGTCTGCATTTATACTCCAAAGGTGTGTACTGTGGAACTTCCAGCTACATCTGTGTACAGTTGTTATTCAAGATTAGCAGCAACTCCTTTCACATAAACAATGAATGTTTGTGTATAAAATATCTTCAGTTGTACTTGTCACTTTGAAACCTGTTGCATATCAGATATAACTAACAATAATTTTGGAGAAGTAGTCCACACTGAAAAAATTAAGAAAGAAACAGTCTTAAGCATTGACAATTAAAATATAATTGTCTGACACTGATCGTTGACAACTGATCTTAGAAGAAATCGGAATTTTGAACAGAACATATATGCCCACAATATGTAACATATTTTCTCAGTGAAGATTTATGTCAAGGATGCACTCAATGCCTACATACCAGGAATCGGACTTGAAAACCAGTCAAAGACAGAACTTGGATTTAATACTGATGAAACACAGAAAGTAAACCTAGGATTTAAGATCCCACTAGGGATATGCTGCACACTGGATCATGGAATTACCATCTTTCATCAGACAGAGAAAGGAAACTGGAAGGCACACAGCATAGAATTTCAGATGCTTTATGCAATTATTAATACAAGAGTTACCCCAACTACCAGGCCATGGTTATCCTGATCACCTACAACTTACTGCAGTATTTTTAAGTGTTCAAAAAGCATAAGAAATGGAGCGGATTATATTTCATTACCCGAGGCCAAAATTTTAAAGCTTTTAAAGTGCCCTAAATACTCTGGCTGGGACTCGCTGCACTTAACAAGCACTTAAATGTGATACAGTTACTTGAAGTTATAGACCTACTGTCTTTCTCTACTCAATGAACAGAAACTATTGTCTAAGTTAGTTGATTTGCCCACCTATGTTAAGACACCTGGTCGCAGATGGGTAAGTTGATGACTTAACTGCTCTTACTACCCTGTTTCAAAAACCAGATGTGAAGTACTAGGTTCATATCCAAAGACTGGAATAATTTCCCCCACTCTCTGACACGCAGTAGCTAAGGTACCACAGTAACAGAAATCAATGTTTCTGATAATGTTCCCATTCTCAAGCATGGAAATACTGACTTCTGCACACACACACAATATTCATTAAGTTTATAAAAAGATGCATTTATGCTAAAAACATCAGTATGAACATCCCAAAAAAAGAAAACGTTGCTATCATATTTGATAAAACAATAGTCAGTACAATTTTAACAACCTAATGCCTAAACTGAGACGCTTGGCTTTGACATTGTCACTGGGACTCTTTTCACATTTCCTGCCGATGCTCTAATACTAAACAAATATCTTGCCATGAAAGCTTGTTCAGAATCCAAATTCTGCACCTTCCCAGATGAATGCTGTGATCTCTAAATTGTGCACAACCTCTTGCTTCTTTCCCTAATACCATGCTCCATTGTTCCTGGCTGTGTGCCAGGTACAAGATGGCAGGCAACATAATTGCTCAGCATATACCTGGTGTCATGGCTAGTATAGCCTCCTGGGAATCAGGAGATGGAGGTTTAATCTACTTGGAGATTAATAGAGCCCCCAAATTCATAGGTGAGTACAGCAATTATCATGTAACCAGAACACTTCTCTAGGGGAGAAACATCCAGTCTTCCTGGATGAACTTTCTCAGGAGACTAAAAGTAAGTTGGTGCTTGTGTCAGTAAAATCCATTCTTTTTACTAGTTTATTAACTATTTTTCATTTTTAAAAAATGGTATTATGTAATCTATGTAGGTAATGCAAAATTTGTGTCTTCATTGTTTGCCATATTTTACCTCCATCTTGCTCTCCCTATATTCTCATTTTCTTAAGTAATGCCCTTTGACAAAAATGAGGAGCCCTGAACAATGTGGTCACGCAGGCAAGGAAGAGGCCTCTTTTTTTCCTTGGTCCTCTGCATCCTACACAAACCTCTCCCTTTCTTGACTTTTCCTTTCAGATTGCATTCATTCCCTTTTTGCCTTAGCAAAGAAAGAGCAAAAACGTCACAAATGAGCATGTATCTAGTCATAGCCTGTATCTTTTGCCTAACAGCTGATAGTCTCACAGAAGCTCAGTGATACTGCACTGTTTGGTACAAGGGGTAAATGAGTATGGGCTCTTTCTCCATTGGTATCTCAGAGCATTTACATTCTGTTGCTTCAATCTATCAAGAATTGAGAAACACATCCTTACAAGTTTCAAAAGAGTCACCACAGTAAGTCCCAAAACTGCAACTTTTGACAAATGGTATATCATAAAAATGAAAGAGGAAGGCTGAATCCTGAGATAGGGTGTAACTCCAGGTATGTGCCTTTTTCATAGGCAAGAACTGCTACAATATGCAGTATTTTAGCTATAAACACAGCTATCAGTGTAGCCATATCTACATAATCATATGCACAGATATCTCAGTTTATCCAGCCGAATGGCAGACGGTACATAAGATATGTAAACAGATCTGCCAAACACTTACAAAACAACTTTAATAGCAAGTGTCATTCTTTTCTGTAAAGTAGCTGTTTTTAACACACATGATCTAACTCTTGTTTGCTCTTTAAAGTTTTATTGTCTTGGCGTTTTATACAGGAAGAGAGCATTAGCATACTCAGGAGAACTGCTAAAAGTAAAAGGCCTCAAGCTACCCACTGCATGGTTGATAGCATAAAGCATGGGATATAAAAACTTTTGTCTGATTGCTCACTTTACTTGTTTTAAAGTAGTGTTACTCTCAGGAGCATATATTCATGTTCTTTCTACTTCAAGTTTTATTACTTCTTTTGTATTATTTAATACATCTAAAGACACTTCCAAAAGACAAATTTTTCCATTTTGAAAAAGTAATGGTTTGGAACCTGATAAAATACATGAATGTTCACAGTGTATTATTTTCAAAGGCAAGTAGAATAAATGTACAATAAAACAATTAAATACATGACAATAAACATTTCTGTGTGATAAAAGATATATTAACATACCAAACAAAAGAAGAAAAAATTGGCAAAATATTTCCCTTAAAAAAAAGGGTCAGATCAAAATGGATTCTTCACACACCAGAGCATAAGTAAAAACGGAGTCTGTTCTAAATTACTGTTACTGCTAAATATCCCACCCTAGAAATTAAAATGAGTATTTAAAATGTGAAAGAGAAAATGGAATGAAAAAAGGCAAATGAGATCAGCTTTTTTAAGCATAAAAAAATAAGAGAGAGATACCATAATTATAGATGCACATTAAAAATCATTCTACAGTAAACTTAAGACTAAGTCTACTTAGATATCACACTGCTAATTATTATATAAATAACCTGGGAAACAATACCTCCAAGATACATGTTTTACTATTTAGTAAACAAGAAACTGCCATGTTTGACACCACTGATTAAGGCCAGGCATTTCTAAAGCTTCAGACACATTTCTGAAATCCACAATACATCAATTTTTAATACTTCCACTCTCTCAGCTCCATTAAAAAGATGGTAGGGGAAAGATTTTAGAGTAATTAATGATATAGTTAGCTGCTAAATATTAATAGGAATCGTAGTCTTGCATAAAATATAACATATAAACCTTGCCAATACAGACGCACCAGTAATTAAACTTGAATATGTAATTACACTGATTTATATGACAGGCAAAAAGTTACACTTTACTGGCTTCTATGTAAACTGCAGGCAACAGTTAAAGTTTGCATTTTACGGTTTATATAAATGGGCAATATCTCTACTACAGTTCATAAATGCTTTAGAGACTCATAGTTAAAATTACAACTAATTCCAATGTGAACATTCTGAGTACACCTTACAAACCAGGCTGTGAAAATGACCACAGAGATCATTATGTTCAATGCTTGCAAGCAAGATGACGAGGTTTAAAAAAAAAAAAAAGGAAAAAAAAAAGAGCTTACACTAATCTGACTACAAAGTAAATGAAGACACATCTATTTAAATGTTTTAATATAAATGTTTAGTTTCAAATATATAGCTCCAGACATTTCACTTACCATCTTTCAAAGCAGTTTTGAGTAATATTGTGCCTTAGATTAAGGCATTTTTTCTTGAAAGGAAGCTAACTGGACTTACATGTGAGGCTGAGGAGAGCAGCCTGGACTGCTATTTCCATTACTGTCAATGTGATCCAGTGAACCATTGAGATCTTCATGGACTGCCTGCAGTAAGCCACTGGATGCGTTATTTATCAGTCCTGGGTTACTAAGCAATGGTAAACTACTCTCTGCCAGTGCAGCCTACCAAAATGAA
Source organism: Platyrinchus mystaceus (assembly GCA_035041135.1). NCBI lineage: Eukaryota > Metazoa > Chordata > Aves > Passeriformes > Tyrannidae > Platyrinchus > Platyrinchus mystaceus. Next base: position 25,143,644 of record JAWWLV010000045.1, read on the forward strand.
GAGTAAAAACAAAATGATTACTCCATATATATATATATATATATATACAAAGCACTTATACATTTATGAACATTTAGAAATATTCACACACAGAGCAGCTTATTTTGAGTAGTTGTAGAGGTGATCAGAAGGATTTCATGCATTTCCAATTATTTTCACATTCTGAATATAACAGCATTTCTACTTCTGGTTCGCTATTTCTCTTACTTAGGTTTCATTATTTTCCATTATTAACTCTGTTCTGATATTCATGGCATTTTCTAGTTTTATATCATTTTTTGACTCTGAATTACACTTAACCCCTTTGCCCTTCCACACAATGTATGGCTCCTTCATAATGCAGGCAGCTGCTATACTTTAAAAAATGACCAGAACTTACCTCAAAATAAAAAAGTCCTGACATTTGCCTCTTCTGCATAAAAATTATATATTATAATTAAACTTTAAAGTTTTTGCCATGAGCACCATGTTCCCAACACTATGATGTGAAATCATTTATGACAGCTTGGATAAATATTAAT
>JAWWLV010000045.1:25149164-25159164 GCA_035041135.1 Platyrinchus mystaceus
AGGAGTATATATCATCATTAATACCAATCCTTTTCACCAGTATCCAGTATTAACTTGTGCTAAACCAAGACTCTTTCAGAGCTTCTTTTTCTTTCAGTTTTTTATTTCTTTATAATGATTGAAAAAAAAAAATTGGATTTTAAAAAAAATTCCATTTATATCATCTGTATTAAATACCTCTTTGACAGCCTCAATTTACCTCTTCAATATTTTAATACTTAACAGCACAAATTTGGGGAATATCAAAATAAAAGTATTGATCCAAATTGTCCTACCTGATGACATGGGAATGTTGTATTTGTCTGAATGTCTTCTTCGAATGGCTCCCACATTGGGTACACTGGCTGGGGTGATTACAGAAGGTCCCTGGGTAATTGGGGTGACTGGGGCCGTTGGTGTTGTGGGAGTTTGAGGTAAGCTCTGTGGGGATGTCTCCAACATGTTCTTAGACATGGTGACACTAGACACCAAATTGAGCTGCAGAAACCCAAAATGAAAGTAAATAAAAAGCAGAGGGAAAATAATAAAAAAAAACCCCAACCCCCACTCCCCCAAAAAAGAAAAAACAACTTAAAAAGGTTTGACAAATGAGAATGGATTCACTTCTACAGCTGTGTTGCCACTAATAAGCTGCAAAAGGAAGCAGCCAATCTCAACTAATTACAGGATGAAATTGTATCATAAGAACTCTAATTAGAGGATGCTGTTAGAGGTTATCTAATAATCTGCTGCAATGTTACCAACTCCTTCTAGTACTACCAGACTTCATAGAAAGTATGTTTGTCTGCAATAGAAACTAGCTGGTGATTATTTAGGTCTGTTGTAAAACAGATCTAGCTCCTGGTGAAGCAAAAGTAACAACAATAAATGCAATAAAAGATGCTAGTATTCATACAAACAAAACTTAAAATAAGTTGCAGTTCTGATACTGCCAGAGTTTTGTATTTTTTTCCCCGGGTCCCAAATCTCAGCTGAGAGGCTCCAGCCAGCTGGAAAATTTTACACTGACCTTTAGTCTCCTTGCTAATTTGGTGGAATGGTAATGACATTACTACATATTCAAACAAAATTGTCTTAATTGCAAATTAGCCGGAGGAGGCTGAAAATTTTCAAATTAAATCTGATTGGAGATGGAGAGAGGGAAATGGAATTTCCTCACTAACAATCATTTGTGGCATGTGTTAACAAATATAATGAAATGTCAAGTTTGCCAATTCCTCTGGAAGTATCATTTTCAATTTATGATTACAGTGTCACTTATTGCTGATGTACCCTGGAAAGTGGGTGTCAGGGTAGAAAAAAGGAAAAAAAAGGTGAGAATGTATGCAAGCTGTTTAACAGTGTGCCCTTCATTACTCCCCTCAGGAAGGCCCTGTTCCTCATTATCAAAAACTCGTATTACCTCAGTCATATTTACCGTACATCTTTTGTCATAAATAACATCCAATTAGCAGAATTTATACGCAGGGCAGCACATAAAAAGATTGCTTCCATATACTTAAATGATACTCATAAGGGGTAACCTATACTTAAATGATACTCATAAGGGGTAACCTGTAGTCATTTTCACTTTATACAGTAATTTATAGAGCTGAGCAGGAAAATAATATTAATTGTTCTTCATCTGCATGGAGCAACTGCAAGTGGGTAAATACCAAAAATTTGGGGTTTGTGTATAATTTAGCAACACCTGCCTTTTTAAATCCGAAATACACTTCTTAAGATAAACCTCTTTTTAATGGGGAGAAAATGATGTGTACAGCATTGATTGATCTTTCTTTGTGGATTTGTTTTACACATTTAGTCAGTAGAGAGATTTGTTAGGGAAACAAAAATTAACATATGCCAGCTAATTGTTCTCCTTTCTTGGGCAGCAGCCAGAAGAAGCACATTAGCAGTCTAATAATAACGACTGGCACCCTGAAGGCATCCCCAAGTGCATCTGTTCCCAATAAACCACAGACTGTTCTTCTGTTCCTACTCTAAGCCAGCAGACTGGAATGGGAATTCTTTGTTACGTACATAAAAAAAGCTCAGATAATGCTACCAAATGCTTTATTTAATACATTCACAAAGCTCAGAATTTAAGCTTGTCTGTGGCAAAAAGAAGTATTTTTGAAGAGTCTGAGAGATGAAGGAAGATTTAAGTGACATATACCTTCCTTAACTCTGAATTGTTAACCTTTGTTTTTTAATATCAAAGCTTTTAAAAGTGCATTTGATTTTTATAATAATTTCCTTTTACAATCAAGCAATACAAATTAGAAAAAAAAAAGTTTACTTTCACAGCACTTCATTGAGAGATTCTTTAACTTATCTATTTGCCAACCAGAAAATGCAAAATGAAAAACCATAAAACAGTAAAACTTCTGGCACAGCAATAGTGTGTAGCTAGAATACACTTTATAGACACATTAAAAATTACAAAAGCTGCAGAAATACCAATCTGTATGGATGCAAACTACTATGTTTACAATGTTACGGTAACTTATTCTACTAGCTGGCAATAATAAGCATAACATGTTTGTAGGCATGCAATCATGAACTGATAAAATAGAATTTATTATTAACTAAAGAAAAGCATGTAAAACCCAGGATGAGCACTTAGCCACCTCAGCTCATCTGAATATATTCAAGGTTGGGTGAAACTCATTATTCAGGACTCGCAGCCTTGATAACTTTGATTTTCATCCATCCATAGCATGGCCAAAAGGTACCATTTAATGAAGTACCATTCAGAGAGTAAATGGGGTCATATAATAGACAGTGCGGTTGCACCTTGTGTTCATGTACTGATAGCTGTTAAGGGTGCAGTGATGAACCAACAGAGCTCATTTCTCCTTGGTAATAAATTCATGCTATTAATATTTATCAAATGTGTGGGCCGTCTCAACTGAGCCACTGCACATGAGACCATAAATCTCTACTATCATATCAATTTTGAAGCTTCTTTTGTACAGTGTATAAATTTTAGGGGGGGGGGAGTAGTATTGACCACTCTTCTTTCAAACCAATTTGAGGCCAGCAGTGCAGCTCACCACTTCACATATCTCTAGTTCCAAAGGGAACTTTAAACTGTGGTTTCATTTTAAATCGCTCATCTAAGATTCTGTATTAATTGCCCACCATCAAACGCAATTAGCAATTCTTTCATGTGTGGTTTATGTAATGTAATACTTCAATTACATTATTCATTCAGGTTCTGTTTTGGATTATAGGCTGAAAATTCTTTATTAGTGTAGATGTAACCATGCTGCTGGAGTTTTAAAAAATTTACTGATTGAATAATTAATTGGAAAAGAACAAGCTGCAGATTCCTGATGGATTTATGAGACAATTATTCTGTCTTGTGATTATCTACATTATACTATAGGAAGGAATGAGAAAAATAATCTTAGTGAAATGAGACAGTGGCTTAAAACTCTAAAGAAACAATATTCTCAAAATTTTGATAGACTACAGATCATCTGGGGTTAAAATAATTAAATAGTAAAAATGTGTTCTGAAAACCTTTTCCCACACAGTTCAGCAGCATTTGGTATCTAACCTGCATTATTTGAGAAGCTGCATGAGAGAAAAACTTCACAATGCATTGAAATGTAAAAAGCACTCAGATTACTTTATTCATATATATCCCACATATACTAAAATTTAAGTTTCCAAATGCTTTTCCTTAGTAGATAAATGAAACAAAAAAATTCAAATATAATTAGGCTAATGAAAGCAAAAATAATGCATCTAAATTTTCTCTCACAAGGGCAGGGGTTAAGGAAATGCCAACACTTTTTTCTTTCATCACCAGGTTATGAAGCGTGCCCTCAAACAAAGATTTTCTTTGAAGTACGAGGAGCTGAAAACACAAGAGACGGAGCATGCTGTCCTTCTACGTAAATATTAACTGGGCATGATATGCAAGTGTGCTCTTTAAAACAGATTATGTTCCTTCTGCCTACATTCCTAGACTTTTATAGCCACCGATTTTCCTCAATACACCAGCACTTCATCTTCAAGTACTGGTATATCCTCTTCATATTGTACATACAAAAGTTACTGTCATGCTTAATGTTAATGAGCAGTTCGTGTTTCACACAGCTTCTAGTATAAGTGCAGTGCATCTAAGCACAGTAAATTTTAAGTATTGCAATGTCTGACACCTGACAGTACAACACTGGAGCTGCATCAGACAATACTTTTGCTTATATGAAACCACACCGAGTTTAATGGAGTTTGAACCTGACTGCAGATCCAGCTGCACAGCTGAGGCTCGATGCAGCACTGTGGAGTGTCTGGAAGCAACGGTGACTTTTCAGTACCTGGACAAACCCCAGCAGCATCAATCACAGTGGATGCATAACACTGCAGCCTTGACAAAAAATGAACAAACCCCTGGTGTTTACAATTCTTTCAATTCACTGAATAAAATAACATTTTTGTTCATTTGTTTAAGAATAAAAAATTGTTTATTTGTGTCTCCTATTTGTGTAACTAACTTGAGAAATTTTGTAAGTACCTAGATTCATTTTACATTTATTTTTTACTGCCACTGAACTTCAAATCTTTCAAAGTGGATTTCCTTTTAATATCTGTAAATACATCACAGAAAGATATTCTCTCTAGTTTCAATCTCAAGGCAATGATTTGAACACTTACAGGTGTACTTTGTTTAGTGTCACCTATTGTGTAGATTGGATAGATTTTGTAAAAGATAGCATTACTTTTAAAGAAACATACAATTTGACAAGCTATTGCATTTTACTTTCATTCTATTGCCACATTTTTTATCACACTCATTGTTTTCCACTGTCACTAAATTGTTCATTTTCTTAGCCTGCTACATTCGTAGACCTATTTACTGTTTATAAAGCAATATGCACTTACAGGTTTTGGAGATGGCTTGGGCTCCGAGGGTCGCATGTGCAAGTGGGTCATCATTGCTTGAAGACGTTCGCGTTCTTTAGAAAGCTGTCAAGAAAGAGTGAGATCAGAAGCATTTTAGAAATGACTGATACAGCTATTTCACTGCAGTGATACATCTTATCATGGAGCTTGTCTTGGTGTAATGATTCCTACATATAAAAGTCTGTGTCAGTAGAAACTTATCTAAGAGGAAATGTAACTTTGGGCATGGAAAGAAAGAAAAAAAAACAAAAAAATTTTATAGCCTTTCATATGTTAAAAGGTCAGAGAAAACAAATAGCACTTCATCTTTTTGTCAATAAGAGAATTGAGGTCACAGTTGCCTCAACAGTAACAAGTTACTAGGACCATAAATTAGAAGGCCCATAGAGTCTCTTTAAAGTCCTGTGGACACTGTTAGCAATGGACTAGTGCCAACAGCTGTGAAGGGGTGAAGGGTCCTCAAAGCACAGTGCCTGCCAGGATTGACTACACACTTCATCCTTTCCCACTGAGGTCCAGTTAGTGCCCCCTGCAATCTGCCATCATCAATCTAATTCAATAGAGTGACAGAGCCTAGCCAGTGTGAAATGCTGAACTCTGCCATCAAGTCGGCACCGACACTGCACTGGGTCTCATTACAACTGATGGACCCTACTTCACTAGCAGTCAGACAAAGCAAAAAATGGCATAATTGGTCACACTGCAAGCTAAATCTTCACTTGGACTGTTAGATTACAGCCTAGCCTTTGTAAATGGTAAACAGTTCTCAAGCAGCCCTTACGTTGCCTTTAGAAAACATCTCATTACTCAAACCTCTACTTTTTCCTTATACCATTTTCTGACCATATGCTATGTAAATAATTGTAGTTTCAGACTCGAACAAGTTACCAAATTAAAGGTAAAAAAAGAAAGAGGAAGAAGTGTTTGAAATATGTAACTCATTGATAAAAATTGCAGAACATAAAAGAGGAAAATATACCTTATAACATGAAAAGAATTTTTTTTCCCACAAACTAAGTTCCAAGAAGAAATGCTCAAAATTTTATTCTAGGGACTTGGCTCTGGATACCTACAATATGATTACAACATTAATTGCAATAAGAATTACTTGGTATTTCATATTACCACTTTCTGGAGAGTTCTTGCTCAAGAGGTACACCTGTAGACTGAGACTGGACCAAGGAAAACAACTTGTAGGTAATTTTAAGAGAGGAAACCATCTTCATTACTGTATATATTTTCAGTATTCTGGATATAATTTGGTCAGTGCATCTCCAATTGAATGTTTGAGGCAAGGGGTGGGAAGAAGGTTTCTCCATTTGTGTGGCTTCATACTATGTGTGTGACACTTTAGAGACATGGTATTTGCTGTGACATAAATTCCTAACAAACAAATTATCCTGTGAATATTATAAAACAAACAGCAGCTTTACCTGGGTTTAAAAACCTTTCATTTTAAGGCAAATGACAATTTTCTGTACATTATTGTACAATCCTCTCACTGTTTTGGGTTTCCAGTGTTAAAATAAAAAATACCCAAACACTTTGCCTTGGCTGAAAGAAGAACAAGTATTCTTTTATGAAAGAGAACAGTGAGACAATATGCTGAAAGGTGAGAAAGGTGAAACGTGTTTATCTTTCTTTCTCCAGATATGGAGAGTAACAGAGACAAAAATCTCAGTTCCTTGCTGTGTCTCTTGAGCTCCTCTGGCTGGTCCCAGGAGGGGACAGGACTGCTGAGAGATGCCCTTGCTATGACTGCTGTATGGGCAGGAGGGGGCAGCGTGGTGTAAGTGTCCTCCAGAGTCATTCCTGAGGCTTGTGCCCAACCTTGGTGGCCTGATAAGTGTAATCTCAATACTGTGAGACGCCAGGGGTACTCATCACTTCTTGCATAAGCAGAAGGGAGCATTCACATACATGCAGTGACCTCTAATGGTTAGAGGATGTACAGGGCACTAGAGTCTCACAGTCCCAGGTGTGGGACTCTCCCTGAGTAGGTCTGACATTATACCTTCTGCTTGTAGAAAAAATGCCTACTGACAGGCTGGGAGTACTTCTGGGTGGAGATATGCTCTGCTAATCTTTAATCCTGCAGAATGGCATAGACAAACATCAGAGGTCAGAAAGGGAAGCAGGAAGAGGGGTCCAGATCCAATGCTTCAAGAACTGAAGATGGCTTGGATCCCGTCTTTGCTCCAGGGACTGCATTTTTCATTCATGATGAATGGCACTGGAGTCTCAGTTCAAGCAAAATACTGTAGACAATCTTGATGTTAGATAATTATTGCATAATTTATAATGTGAAAAATCCCACTTGTTCATGAGTATCAACAAATTTCATGCAAGAAGCATATGGCTTTAAGCTAGAGTCACTAAGGCAAGTGTATTCAATTTAGTTCAGGTTGATAGCAAATAAGTAGTAGGATAATACATCCATGTAACAAACCTGTATTTCTAACTGCTGAACCACTTGCATTTGCACCCGACACTGAGCAGTGCTCCTGTCATCCAATGCATGTTCATTGTTAAGGTGCCTAAAGAAGCAAAGAAGACAGTATTAAGATGAGGAAAATGTCTTTATAAGTCCATTTTTCTCTCCTGTGCATATGGCTTCCATTAGTTCCAATGGGAGTTATGCAAAAAGACCTAATCAGAGCATGCCTTACACAAAACAACACAAAATAACAAAACTGATTATTTCATTTAGTTCTACAAACTTTCCCAGTGATGAGTCAGATACCAGTTCCTATCTCCCAGGTCACATATGCCATCTAAAGGCCAATGTAACCAATTATGGATATTTGTTAGAGTGACTGAACAGATTTCCACTCCCTGTTGCTGATGCAGATAATCACCTTACAAATGATTCTCCAAAAAATGTAATTACTTTTAAGCTGCTTGAACTACTGTGAATTAATGTAGAGTTTGTTAAGGTTTCTCTATCTGCTCTTCTTTAATCATTAAGCAAGAACAGAAGATCTGCTACCCATTCCCCAAAACAGAGCTGTAGGGGAATATCCAATTTTCAGTGCAGTTTGTGGAAGTAGCCTCTGAGGACGATGGAAGTGATTGGGCCCCCCATTATGAGGAAGAGTGTGCAAGATAAAGGCAGGGGAAGGACCAGCTACACACCTTACTAATACAGCAAGCCTCCCGGGAGAGATTCAGGGTATGCATGCCAGTTTAGCAAAACAAAGCCACACTCTGCAACAGGGAAAGAGGACCTCAGTGAACAGCTGCCCATAACTGAAGTTCAGCCCAGACCCAAGTGGCTGTTCCCCAGAGATTTCAATCAAGCATAACTTTACAGAGATCGTTTAATAATGTTTTTTGTAGGACGATGTTTTCATTTTATTCTCTCTCTCTTCCAGGATCAAAGAAGTCCCTTTTTGAGCTTTAAGACTGTGCTTGCTGCTCCACTGAGAAGAATACATAAGGAACAGGCTAAAGAAGAAATGAGAGCAAGAGTTCTGCATCTGAATGTGGATTTACTGGCTCTTTCCACTGTAGGCACGAGTGGTAAGCTTTACAAGGACTATTGTCAGGGATGGTGTATCTCACAGTTACAGTAACTAAGTTATCTGTGCTGTGGAGGAAATGTATCTTTTCCTTTTTCTTTTCTAGCAGAATTAACCAGAGAACTATATAGACATTTGATTGCTAATCTATGGGGAAAATGTGTTAATCAGAAACAGTGGAAAATTAGAGGGGACTGTATTTCACTTTTACTAACATTTGCCTCTTTTTATTTAAATCTTATGACTTCTCAGTTTTAGGACCCAATGATAAGGTTTTCAGGTAAGCAGAATACAACAGGTTCTGCTATCCTTGCAACAGGCATCGCTGGGGAAGAGATTGTGAAAAGTATTTTTAATTTTTTTAATAAAAAATTGTTTGAAGAGTGTACATGTAGCTTGCTTGGTAGTTTATGCTAAGTACAAGCATCACCAAGGACACATTTCCTTTATGTGAGTCATAAAACCTATAATTTATTTATTTTTAAAGGAACGGACTTCATTCCCCCCCGATGCAAAAAATGCACAGTCAGTTTAAAAAGCAGGTAATTGCTCAGAATGTACCATTTGCTTGTTTTTTGAAATGTTGATTCAAAAGAATTTTACTCCCTCAATTACACAAGCATGATAGTGCACAGTCTGTAAATGTAATGGTTTAATGTTTTCAGTTAATGGGGTACAAAATTGCCAGAAAAAGGTCTGAAGACAGATTTTACCTCAGCATCATTACCGCTCTCACCAGTACACACCAGTACACTGTGCTTCCACGTGCATGTATGCTCACCTGCGTGTGTGCACAGGTATACGTGGATAACACATGAGAGTAAGCAAGGGTGTAGGTATAAAAGATCTCCCAGACCAAGTTTGAGGTTACTGTGTACTCATGATTATTTATCAGTTGTTACAACGCCACATGTTTGCATAACACCTTACAAAATAGATACAGACACAGTCCTTGCCCTGAGGAACTTTAAATGTAACAGCAGTATGCAATGTGGGAGAAGACAGTCCAGTATAATGTAATTTCAATATGATTATACGATAACTTGGGAGAATGTTCCAAGTTTCTTGAGAGTTAACACAGTAATCTTCAGAAACTCATGAGATATCCGCATCTTTTATACCATGCTTTCATGTACTGTGGTTACTTGTGCTGTGCATTTCGGAGAAAAGCTACTTTATGGAAACATTAAAAGTGTAAAAATTGTTTTAAGAATTATTTTTTCTGATCTTTCTTGCCTGTGAAGTAGGCTTGCTTTATTTATCATACAAGTACAGGCAATGTAGTGAAAGAAGAACTAGGTCTAATACATTTTTAAAACCCTCTAAAATAACTTTTCTCTGTATAAAGTTGCTGCACTTTTAGGGTCTAATATGCTGCAATCTGCCAAGACAGACATATATTGTTTCCTCCAGAAGACTGAAAATAATTCGAGAGGTTTCGAGGTTTGTTTGTTTGGTTTGTTTTGTTTTGTTTTTCTTGTCATGCCTTTTAAGTTGCATACAAGTTGTGCTGATCAATTTTCATATTTCATCAGCATATTCCTAATCTTTTGTCTCCATCTTTTACTAATCCCATATTA
>JAWWLV010000045.1:25164164-25179164 GCA_035041135.1 Platyrinchus mystaceus
ATCTTATTTGTTTTCAGGGCACAGAAGACAGACTTGAATGAAAAGAAAAAATAACAAAATATTCTTGGACATTTTTTGCTGGTGTATAGGACAAAAGCCATGACACTGCTGTAAACCCCGGTTGACTCTGCACCAGAATTATCAAGATATTATATGTCACTTTCACATTTTCCAGGGTTATTTGGTTCAGGAAAGCAAGAACATCTGTAAACCTAGCACTACACTGCCTTAATCAAAATGGTTTTAGTGATCATGGATTATAACATGAGACCTGACATAATGGATGTGCAAAGTCTGCCCACAGAATTAGCATCACTATGGCCTACATGGATGGATGTATTTAGAAAAATAGTTTTCCTTGAAAAGAAGAATGCTTAAGCTAAATGAGTTAAAATTCCTAGTACTAATAATACTTAAAACACTACATTGAGTTTAGAAGATTTTATTGTCTTGTAAATACAAACTTATGTAATTCAGGTTTTTTTAAATCCTATACCGGTTTATCCAATAATAAGCCATTGTTTTGACATTCCATTTAATTCAGTAATAAATAAAAATTTATCAAGAGTGATACCTACCTAAGATTTGCAAGTCAGTATAGGTTACTTCATTTAAAAGTGAAAGATGAAGAAGGCATTACAAATGCTTTATGAATAGTATTGCTATAATTCTATTATAAAAGTTATTGTTATACTGAGTGCTTATGGTCTGCTGTTAAGGTGCTTCTGTAATATACTCTGTAGTTTACCATTTGTAAACACATCTTTTTGATGTTTCTGCCAACATCCTGGCAACAAAGCAGTGCAATTTCAGATGAGCTAATTAACTTAATTGTTGATGAAGCATGAAACAGTTCATTCACCCTGTTAGCTGCACCATGACAACATAAGAGTCTCAGCCCCTGAAGTTACTCATCTATATAAGCCTATCTGTAGCTTTCCATTAAGATCTATTGCATGCCAAATGAGTATGGCTCTTCTAACAAAGACCAGTCCATAATGTACATGGGTAGAAAATCAGTGCTGTTGTTGAAAATTCAAATGAACACAGAAATACTCGTAAATACTTTGAAATAAAAAAAAGGAAAAAATGCAGAAACCCATTGCAGTTTGAAGCTGCAGATGGAAAGAAAAAGCTGTGTATTTTATTTTCTAAATGCTGTGATTTAGACGATAGCTGCCTAAAACAAATGTTGAAAGATGAAAAGTTTTGACATCACTATTCAGTCCTGAAAGATGCAAACCCACCTGTTCATAGTGTTTTTTTCCCTATGTATATCGCACACATACAAGAATAAAAACAAAAATAGATTAGCAAGTGAGAGTTAAATGGTCATGCTTAGTCCTTTGTGTTTTTTTTATTTATACTACATACATAAATTCCCACTTTGCACAAACTGTCAGAGTTTAAGATGTGCTTTTTCATACTCCTACTATCCAATATAAAATCTAAAGCATTTCTTCATATTTTCTGAAGCTCCATTTCAGTAAAGGATAATAAGAGGATTAAATACTGTGCTACTGAAAGGCCTGCAAAAGTGTTCAACATGAAAGAAAGGATAACAATTTGACCCTCTGCCAATAGTCTCTATTATCCAGTTGCTTGAAATACACAAAAAAAATCTCTGCTATGGTTTACAGTAAAATTTTGTTTGTCATCTTTCTCTTTCCCTGGCCTTAAACAATTCTGTAGTAATGAATAAAAATCCACCTACTTTAAAAATTGTCCAAAATCTTCACAAACACTTTCACAGCCAGGCCATTTGCAAACTCCATGACCATAGAGAGTATGTGAGGCCCCAGTCTCCTCATGTGACGAGCTGTAGCAAAAGAATAAGGCATCAGATTCATCTCAAAAGCCATAATCGTTGGAGGCTGCTAGCGCCTGTCAGGTTACGATCAGTGACAAACAGGTCAAAACAGGTCAATTTAGCTCAGAGCAGTCAGAAAAATTTAATCGTTCTATTGAATAGTTCAACTGCCAAGGCTAGATGATGTTCCAATTAGAGAAGAAATAGAGCCAAAGATGACTGTTAATAAAGGATGAAAAAATAAGATGACTGTATAATATTATATGCTAATTATGCCATATGACCTTGGTGTAACATTTACCTATAAATAAAAAATACACTCATAAGTGATCAATTCTGAGAAGAAATATTGAAGACCAACACTCAGAATTTATGAATATTGTGAATGTTCAAAAAATATTTGAGTTTTCTACTTAAATGTGTATAAAAATAAAGTTGCTTCCATTAATAAATATTTTTATTCACAAGCATTGCTTCCATTAGCTATTTGGCTTCATAAAAATCCCTAGCTGTATTCTGTGTCTTTTTTTGGAACCTCTGCAATAGTTTCATCCATGATAAGTTATCAAAGAAATTCCAGGAATTGTTCTGCATATGTGGGTGTCAGCTACACATCCTGAAGCAAAGAAATATTCTGTGAGATATAACCACGAAAGTAATACTAACTAAAAGTACTACTATAAATGCATTCAGATTTTTAATAAATACAAAATAATGATGAAAAAATGTTCTCACAGTCATATGAGGAAAAGAGACATTTAAATCATAGTCTCATAATTTAAATATTAGAATAATTAAATGGAATATTTATTTGAAAAAATTTACTTATTATACAAATTAAATTTCATCTTATATTAAGATCATCTTCATCTGACTACACTAATATATTCACTGGTAAGTGCTACTGATACTATGTACTCTTGTATGCATTTAATCCATTACTTGAAATTAAGGAACAATGAAGAATATCTGTCAATATGTCTGAAAAAAGATTTTAACTTTATCCATATGGTGGAATTCCACACTAACACCACAGAAAATTTGTATGAAGTATGTCAACTGCGTTACTGTCATGGATAAAAAAAGGAAAAGTCAGTGGTTCTTTTCACAAGGACCAAATGAGAACTTCTTTAATATACTGTTTTTAAGCACTTTTAACATAGAACCTTTGCATTGAATTACAGCCTTAAAAACTCATATAGATGTACATTTCCAATGAAACCAGGAGTGTGATTCAACAGTAAGGGCCTGACTGCTAGGTGTGTTAACTCAAATATGAACAAAACTATGCACCTTACAAAAGTGCCCGCAAATGTGCATTTACACCTCTGCACTAGCCCACTCTATTCTGTGATTTAAATTCAGGTATTATAAAACCACAGGTGGGTAATTTTGTTGTGTCTGCACAATTAGATATTGTTATTGAAAATTATACCATATTGATAAAAAACTGAAAAATCAGGCCTCCACGGTCTCTTAAGTAACCTGTATTAAATGTTGTTTTGTGACTGGAAATAATGTGACTTATGATTTATACAACAGCTTTATGTCAAATGAGAAGCACAGTTGAAATCTCATCAGAATTACCTGTCTCGCCTTGCATTTAGAACTGAAGACTGTCCATTCACTATGGAATGATGAGTTATTGGTGGTGATGCTTTGGAAGTGGTGGAGGAGGTAGTAGAGGAGGAATTGTTAGTAGTGAGGTCTAGCCCTCCGTGTTTAATGCCATTGTCTTCCATACTGTGAACTCCAGTCACTTCTTTCCATAACTGCTGAATCTCAGCAGGACTTAAGCCAGCTATAAAATGAAAGAGAGCCCCACTAATACAACAAAGTAAAGAGTTTCATATAATGAGCTCAGTGTTATTAATGGATTAATGTCAACAATAAAGCTGATGCTGTTTTTCCAGCACAATCAACATGTAGTAAAACATAAATTTATTTGTCTTCTGTTAGAATCCAGGTAACCTTACTATCCTCTCTTGTGTTGTAAACAGTCAATTAGAAATCATCAATTTTAATAATATTACACTTCTTCTGAAAACATAGCTCAAGGATCAAAGAGTGAAAGTTGCAAAGAACTTGCAACTACTTCTTAAAAAAAAACCCAACCCTAAATTTACTTCAAACAAGATTTTTGTTGTCTGCTTACTCAACTTCTTGACATGGAAACATAACTCAATACATCTACAGTTAACTCAGGTTTTAAAATGCTTCTTAATCAAACATGTAATGGAAAACAGAAAAACATATTACACCAAGCATACAAACATTGATATTCTCTTAAACACTTAACAAGAGCTGGATAAGGGGGAAGAAGATTGGAGGGAGGAAAATCAGATGAGAAAAATTAAATAATCAATGACATCATAACAGGTTTAACATTTTATCAGAATGTATCTGACCTTAATTAATGACACAAATTATTCCATTTAAAAATATGTCCTAAAAGGCAAACCCAAAGACACCGTTTACAAGAACAAAATCAACAAAAACCAACAAAAACTACAGTGCTGAGCTACATACTCATGACCACCTGAGTTTTTCAGTACCAACCAAATAGAAAGGTAGCACCCCTTGGACTTCACAGATGTAACAGAATATTCTGAGTTGGAAGGAACTCACAAGAATCATTGAGTCCAACTTTTAAGCGCATAGCCTATACGGGAATCAAACTCATGACCTTGGAGTTATTAGCAAAATTGGCCCATTTACAACTCTCTCAACACAAGGAGTGAAATTACATGTAGTGTAGACCATCACATTTCTCCACTGTATATCTTTGTCCAGCTCTACTGTAGAAAACAAATTGGAGAGTTTGGATAGGAGAAAGGAGACTGTTGCCAGTCTTCTGGAGTGGTGGACAGCCACACAAAATTTGAAGAGCTCCTCAAACTTCTCTTCTATATGCGCAGTACTATTCTGGAGTCGAGCCACCAGATCTGTGCAGATAGAGCTTAAACTTGCTCTCTACTCCACTTGCAGCCTGGAAACTTGTAGTTTCTAGGATTCATCCTAGGCCACAAATAGCAATGTCTTCTTGAAAGTATTCATACATGTGTGTTAGGGCTGTCTGGCTCAAGTTTGCAAGAAGTCATGGAAACCTCCAGTACAACTCTCAAAACACAGGCAAGAGAAGGGTTGTAAGCATTCTCTTATCTTGCCACCAAACATGCAGCTAAGATAGGAAATTCAGATTTTGAAAGATGAAGAGTTAATCAGAAATATATACACCTTATGTCACTGCCAGACTTCGTAAGTTTGACATTTCTCTTTTGAAGAATAGTAAATTAAATGCAGAAAAGAATGTGAAGCCCAGAGAGCTTCTTGGGAAAGATCTGATTTCACAGCCAGGTTTTTCAGCCTGACAGAGTTTGGTCGAAGGTATCTTAAAATCTAATACTGTCTTCTGTATCTCATCTCAACTGAAATTAGGTAAGACATGCTCATGGTATCTAGATCTGTTGGAATGCACAACATTCAAAATGCAGATGCTGTCTGAATCAAAATTTTGCTCATTTTATTTTACAAAAGATCTCAAATTTCTGGTTCTGAAAAGTACTAGAAAGCATCTATTCATTCAAACTTCTCACTGAGTATATATTTGTTCAGTAAACAAGATAAAGTAGAAAGAGGTTTTCACTGTTTGGCAAATCTGTTTATTAGATAATGTTTTATTTTGAGAATATACGTATGCAGACTACTAAAACAGATTCAACAAAAAATTATGAAAAAGCACAGTAATACTTCTTAGTAGCTGTGTCATCATGAAGTATACAAAGCCGTAAAAAACAGACTAGTAGTTATTTACAGAAATAATAATTTCTAGAGGTAGCATGGAAACAAAACGGTTGGAGGGGATTATTTTTTTTTTAATGTGAAAGCAGCTCATTTTTAGACTACTGCTTTGTGTCCTGCTTCAATACTTTAGATACCAACAACCATTGGCAAACTCTGCTAACGACAAAGTGAAAAAGTTCATTGGAATGTAAGTCCTAAAACTGGAGTTTATATCATATTTGTATAGTGAAAAGCTAGGTTTTAAGGAATCAAGCAAAGAAGCCAGGCTTTAATTTACTGCATTAGAGAGATGGGTAATGGGATTGATGGTAACACTAGTTTTAATTGTTTAATGAAGGTAAGTAATTACTGCTGAGTTCATGAGGTATGTTCCAGCAACACTGCAAATAACCCATTTTAGTGTAGTAAATAACAGTTACCTGCAAATGTAATCACAAATCAAAATGAAAAGTAATGTATTCACTTAGGTGGCATGATATACACAGTGCATTATTTGCTTCAAAGTCTTCCTTTCCTCCTGCTGTTGAACAAAATAAACTAATTTTGAACTGAAAAAAATTAAAACCAAGAATAAACCCATCTGTTTGGATAATCAGAGGGCAAACATATCGTGTCTTGCAGACATGATACAGAGAAACTTCATTGAAGATTGTAAAAGCTTGGGTCCTGGGAGAGCTGAGGGAGAGTCGCCCCACAAGCTGGGTGAATGTAGGAGGGCAGGAGCAGCTGGAGCAATGGCCTGTCCCAGGGGTCTCCTGCTTTTCTGGGCAACTGCTGGGCAGCCCCTTCCACTGCAGGAAGCTACAGATGGAGCTATGGCTCCAGGCTGCCTAGCTCCCCTAGATTTTTATTTTATTTTTTTTATCAGAAAGAAATTTCTCTCTAGGTTCAGGCTGGTTAATTTTATCACTTCTTCAGAGCACACTGAAAGGCTGCCTTTTAGGATAAAAGGATTAAGGGCAGGCATTTAAAACGTATAAAGTTAATAAACGGATTTGTAATTAATTGTAAATTATGGCAATTTTGTGGTTTCTGTGTCTAAGAAAGTCCAAGTCTCTTTTTACAAGAGACCTATAAAATGGCTGACAGATATTTCAGTCTGGATGTAAAAGTAGGGTAAGTTTTAAAGTTTCATAGGTTGTGACAACCTTTAAAATACCACACTACATTAAAGAGGAAAGGATCAAAAAGAGGACCCAGAGTGGAATAAAAGTTAGGGACTATAATGAAAATGGCAAATACTGATTTGCTATGAAATTTACAAATACTAAGAATTTGGTGATTTTGAGGTTAGTTTCATAACTCTTTTCACCTCTATCTACTCTATTTTTATGTTTGAATAAATGCTTAAGAAATCTATCACTTATAAAAGCCATCCATGCAATTGTTTTTCATTTCCCAACATGGACCAGTCAAAACTTAGGGTCTGGGAGCTCTTTGTTCGGTTGCTTTGTTTGGGTTTTTTTTATTGCTGTGATTTAAAATTCTTTGCATTTAACTAGCATCAATGCAGCAATACATGTAAGTAACTCAAAGCAAGCCACTGTTTTAGGATATGGCATAGTGAAGACCTTGTCACAAAATAGATGCTAAAACACCTGTTGCATCTTATTTGTGATACCTGACCATCAAGAAAACATGGTAAACATTCCTGTTCTTTAAAGGCAGAAACTATACTTGAAGAAAATACTGTTCATTCCTGCAAACTTAACAGATGTACTTTGAAGTTACACCTTTTTACACCTTTTCACACTAACAAATGAAAACCCCATGCTCTCTTTGCCTATAATAATTTGTGGTTTATGTGACTGATTATGACCAATAATTTATAAACATGAATCCTTGTGTGTTACTTTCACTGTTCTAGTCATCCATGTAACTCAGCAATCTGAATGGATGCATATAAAAATAGTTGTGTTCCACATACGTAAATCCTTCTGCATAACCATATTATAACTTTTGCAGCACAACAGATGGAGAAAAACATCCTTTAACCACATCTATTGTGTATTTCCTTGATTCAATTCTGAAGTTTAATTTAAAAATGGAAGAATTAAGTTCTTGTCTGGAATTCATTATAACTAAAAAATATCAAGGCAAAAGAAAAAAATAGATTAATTTACTTTAACAAGAACAATCCATATATATTTTAACTGTAAGATTTTGTAATTTCTTATTTCTTTACTATAAATCTTTTTTTGGTTGGACTTAATTCTTTGAGTAAAAGAAAGCTCCTAAAAAGAACTGTTTACTAGTTCTCCTAAAAACTGTTTTAAAAGCTATTATTTTTCCTATGTTTTTATTCTAGAAGTGGCTGAATGAGTGTTGCATTAAACTAATGAATATCAGTGCAATTGGGTAGGAGTGCTGAGGGAAATCTATGGGGATTGCTTAATGTGAGCGAAAACCTGAGGAATTCCTCTTGCAACAGATGGCACAAGAGGAGATTGCTAAAGGTAAAGCTGTTCGGAGGGAGGTTGTGTTTCAATTGCTTTTTTCCATTCAGGTCTAGTGTGACTTTGTGCAAAAAGAAACCAGCATTACCAGTCTCACATGTCCAAATTCATGAATCAACTTATCTCCCCACTGCTATCCACAAAAAATAATATTTAGTGTAATAGGACTCTTTTACATTGTGGTTTTTATGACTGTGGATATGCTTGTGTCTTAGCTTTTTCACACAACACAACGTATGGAATTAACACATTTATTTGGAATCTCTGTTTTTTTGGTTGGGGCGGGGGTTTGTTTGTTGGTTTGTTTTTTCATTTTATTTTGTTTGGTCTGATTGGGGTCCTTTTGTATACCCTGTTGTCGATACATGGTGTACTCTGCTTTTGCTCATCTATTTCTGAAGCTTCGATTTCATAATAGTTATCTGGTGGAGGAGCTAATTACATGCATAAAGACCAATTAAAAATAATGTTACCTGTCATGAACACAGTCTAAACAATGCTCATTTCAGGACTGGGGCATCAGAGATTGGATTATTGTGTAATTTTTATGACAGGCATTTAGCTCAACTCTCTATGGTAAAACAAACAGAAACACATACCTTGCAGGCTATAGACAGAGTCCTTAGGTGGGAAGACTTTATCTTAAAATGTAAGCAGCATTTATCTCCAAGTTAATTTACTTTTCAAAACTGTGTGCCCTATTTTCTTTCAGGTAGTACAGTTTGAGCTAATTTTCAGCACTGAGAAATCCTGATCAAAGTGAAAAACGATTTTTTTTTTCCCAGAAAATCTTTACTGTTATTTGTCAGTCATAGTTCATTACTATCAGAATCACCATCTGCAAAACCTGTTGTCATATTTAACCTATTTCATATAAAGAAATAGCAAAGAAAATGAATGCTAAGGCTTGCCCCTAAATTCTCTTGTCATAAATTGAAGATTCAAAGTGCTTTTCAATGCCAGACACTTTACTTTCTTGCAAGAAAAAAAAAAAGGGGGATTTTTTTGAATGGCCTTAATATCACTGTCTGAAGTACTTTATATCTGCTTATATTCCACAAAATCAGATTTCAGTGATTGTAGAGAAAAGCAACAATTCTTGAATTGTGCTGCTATTAGAAACTGTTTTCAGCATATGAGGTCAATAAATACTCACCTTACGTCTGGGAGAAAACACTAAAAACCTGCTTTTCTTCATAAAAGTATGCTGCAAAATTTATCAGCTTCCAGAAAATTTGGTAATATAATAAAGTTTCAATTTCAAAGTATCTTTAAGTGTCATAACAGAAAATTTCTGAAGTTAAAATGCAAATAGAATGGTTAAAAAGTTGTGAATTTAGAAATTACTCCAATCACATATTACTCAAATACCTTGTGGCAGAGACTGGACAGGAAGAGCAGACTGGCCAGGTGGGATGGAAATGAGTCCCTGACGCTGAAGGTTCAGCAGATGTTGCTGCTGCTGAAGTTGTTGCATCTGGAGGAGCTGCTGCTGGAAGACAAGCTGCTGGGCTGCCAACTGCTGCTGCTGCTGCTGCTACAAACAGAGGAGGGAAAAAAAAGAAAAACCAAATGCAGCAGAAAAAGTAAAGTGTATAGTAAAAGCTAGAAAGCCCAAACCATAAAATCAACTTATTTCCCTTTAATCTAAGTTATTAAATAATAATGCTATTTGTAGAATACCCAGGCAGTGAAAGCGTTTGAAATTTTTTATTATATTCATTCAAGCTATTAGGTGTTAGGGAAAATGGCAACATACACTTAATGACACGCTAAATAAAAGGGTCAAGAGAAAATGTGTAACAACTGTTCCAAAAAAAAAAAAAAAAAAAAAAAAACAAAAAAAACCCACAGCTCATGGAAGATGATAACAAACTTATCTATGCTAAAAGTGTAACTTTTAACAGCAGCCTGTGATTTGAAGGCACTCTTGTTTTTCCAGTTGACTAAGTTTGGTTGGCAGTGGCCCATGAACATGGTCTCCAGTGATCTGTTAGTAAATTGGGATGTAGCCTTCCTTTCATTGGCCTGTTAGCTTGCTCCCTTTTCTTGTTGGAATATATTACAAGGAGCATGGCATTCAAGGCAATGAAGTGCCCTATTATGGAGTAAAAGTATAGGTTCCAATTTTGTGAGGCATTTCAAGACAAACTTGAGTCTACAAAGACTCAGGAGGGTATGAGAAGGCAGTCACACTTCAGAAAAAGACAAGCTGCTGTGGAAGACCTTTCCTTTCTAGTTTAGGGAAAAGAGAAACTTCTGATGCGCTCACTGGAAAACAGACTGCATAATGGAGCAAGTCATGTGGATTGCCCAGAGCCTCCGGAGAAATAAGGGAGCAATTTCTATTCTGTAGTTGATGGCTGTCTGAAATTCTATTCACAAATCCAAACAGAAACAAAGCCTCAGGAGGTCACAACTGCCTCCTCGACGTTTGCATAATAGGCAGCTTGAAGACAACGTCTAGGATACCTGCTGATCAATTTAACTACTTCAACGTGTTTTGTTTGTATTATGTTTATATTTGATGCAGTTTGCTGACAAGTGCAAGCTAGGCCTGAGAAACCCACTTGTCAGGTTGATTTATGAGTACATCAAACTGTAACTTTCTCCTCGCCACTTCAAACCTACAGTAGCAGTTCATTAATCAGGGGCCTGTGACTTTGAAATCTGTGCTCAGTTGCTCTTTTTCAGCCATGGACTAAATTTGCATGCTCTCTGAGCTGTGCCACTGAGCAAAGTAAGGCTCCTTCCCCAACACAGATTGCCTGTAAATGCAAGATAATCAGTACAGAGTCCACCACACAGCTTGTTCTTTGCACACTCGGATTCATTAGTGAACATTAGACAGCAGCACTAGACTGCTCAAATCCTGTGTCTCAGAAAGGGGAGCAGGAGAATTATACCAGCCCTGCTATTAAGCCCAGTAAAAACATAAGAACAAATCTTTGATAGTTGCAAAGGAAAAGATCTAAACTGATCTTGTCTTTTCCAAGCTTCTGACAGCTCAGACTAGTATGCATCAGCAAGGGTCTTAGCTCCTACCTCTTTTGCTTGCTTTCCTGGATGCTGTTGCTGCTGTTGCTGTTGCTGCTGCTGCTGCTGTTGCTGTTGCTGCTGCTGCTGCTGTTGCTGTTGTTGCTGCTGTTGTTGCTGCTGCTGCTGCTGCTGCTGTTGCTGCTGCTGCTGCAAAAGCTGAAGATGTAACTGCTCTTGCTGTTTCTTGTAAAACTCTTGTAGTTGTTGCTGAATAAACCATTTTGACTTTAATAAATAAAGGCAAAAGTTTCAAGTATTATAAATCTCCTAAACTCTTCTAGATTGGCATATGGTAGCGTAGCCATTAAGAATCACCTCATAACAAAAAATGTGATTTGAAGAGGCAGATCTACATACATTTTTTTCCAAGGCGGTTCTGAAATTTTCCAATGCAGATTCCAAAATATCCTAAACAGAAGGGTATAGAAAATCTGTATTCTAAAGGGAATGCAAGAGCCAAATTAACTCCTCAAATAACTATACCTAAGTTCCTCACATGTCCTATGTTACACATCAGAAGCTGCACTCATCCACTTGCAAGAAACCTACAAGTCACTAAGGCCAAACAAAACTGTCTGCTTCTGAGGGGAAAAAAAGTAATTAATCTGTCAATCTGCTTAGCAGGATGCTGGATTCACAACTGAAGGTGAACTGCCTGTAATTATCATGGTACTGGATATTAAAATGTTTAAACATACAGTTCAGTGACTGAGCCATGACTATGGCAAACAGACACATAATTTTCTGTATGACAATTAAACATGCACCCAAAAATTCACTCTGTGTTACACCAAGGCACTGATCACTGACACTATCATTACTGTATGAATAACAAGTTCATGCATTTTACACTTAACTGACAGATTTTGTACTAAGGAAACAGCAACCTCCTTCCCCTTTTGTGCCTTATCTGGTACAATTTTTTTTTATGAAAAAAATAAAGTAAAAAAATGTTTCCCCTGATGAACAAGCTGTTATGTTCAAATTTCATAACCGCATCCATTTATGTGACTAAAGGGAGCACTACAGTGTTATGAATTTTAAAGCAACAATTATCTGCAACTCTATTTTTACTTCCTTTGGCAGGTCTACAATTAAAATGTGCCTAAGCACTTGAAAATTTAAATATCAATTTGTTTGGTATTTGTAATGCATCTGCCACTGCTGCTGCTGTTTTTAATATAATATTTAATTTTTCAAAATACAATTTCACACTTCTGCAATTGAAACAAGAAATTTAAAGACTGAAAAGTTTTGCATTTATTTTCATTCTTTTTGGTGAAATGAACAATGAAATATTACAAAGTAAGACCCATAAAATCTGGCTGACATTTGTGTGACTGCTCTGTGCTAACAGTCCAAAGCAGGTAACCCACATTACCTGCTGCAACATAACTGCTTGCTGCTGCTGGAGAAGTGCTTGAAGCTGCTGTGGAGACAACACTTGCTGCTGGAGAATCTGCTGCATTTGCTGAGGGGTGATCACCTGGGGAGTCATCATGGCCACTGACACAGGCACCTGCACAGGGAAAGAAAGATGTCATTGTCAAACACATTTTACCTTGCCTACACCACAGCTGTAGATCTTTTTTATTTTGTACCAAAGATGGACCATAACTTTTACATAGTATTTATCACTGCAAAGTTCCAGTTTCAGTCAGAATCTGTTATTTTAGGGCCACAGTACTGCGGCACTCTATTTCCAGAAGCATCAGATTCAATCAGACTCAAGCTTTATGTTTTCCATCTCTTATGTATTCCTGCAAGAAATTTAAGCATTGGCTAGTACAAATGTGTATTTAAAAATAAATGATCACATGGAAGGACTCTCAACACTTCAATCATCTTATCAAATGTCATAATGTTACAAATAGAAAAGTCTTTTGAGACTGTTTCAAAGGATATGATTAAAACAGCAAAATAAGTATCTTAAAGTAGTAAATATTTTCCACAATAAAGACACTTAGCCTAAAAAAAATTTTGCATAATACAACATTTCAGTAGAAGAAAAGTCTTCTTGCTCAGCTAGTCTTCTAAGGAGGTCTGAGCTATACTGGAATAAAAATGTCATGGACATATTGGAATACAGAGCAAAGGCTGCCACCTCAGTCACCCAGTCTCTGCAGAGAGAACTGGGTTCTCAGTCACTCCTAACTGAAAACTGAAACTTGGGAAACCTTGGCATGAAATTATTAGCTTGTCTCCTAAACTCTAAGAATGCATTTTGTGTAGGTGCTGTTCTGGACATGGCTTTATTTTCCACTTGTTACACACTGAGATCAAGTGTCTGTATATGCATAAACATCCACATACACACATGATCTCCGGAATATATGTGAGAGCTGGAAAGACACAGCAAGTATATGTGGTTCTGTATGTAAGAGAAAAGTCCTGTGGAAGAGCCTGAGGTGTGTGTCGAGCAGCTGTGGCAGATACACAGTGTGAGACCATTGCTCCAGCTAACCAGGATACAGTCAAACAGCTGTCAGCAGGCCAGGTTTTCCACCCATGAAAAAGCAGCCACTTGCTTGTCTAGTGAAATTCAAATGTTTTTTCTGTATATAATAGCAAGCTGCAATATAAATCCTGCTTTGTGAGATGTTGTGGGACATTCCAGTCTTCTGTAAATCAGCAAAAATAATATTATTATTAATAAATTAAAACATGAGCCAATCTTAAGAAGAAAAACTCTTCTAATGTTTCTATTACTTGAATCTATCCTGAAAAACTTTGTATAAATGTAACAGAGGAAAAAAGAAATACAAATCTGCTGAAGTTTACTTTTAAAAGAAATTACTTCATCTAATATTACACAGAATACCACTTTCCACACGATTCATTACAGCATAAACTATGGTTTTAAAACACTGATTAATGAAGAGACTGAAAGTAAATGTACCAGTCATTACTAAAAAGTCTGATAAATTTTTTCAAACAACAAGTGAATTTTAAGAATAAATATTCTGAAGGTCTTACTCTACAATACATGTAGAGAAGACAAACCAGATTTCCACTCAGAATCAGACACTTGTGGGGAGGAATTTAAGCTCAGCTATCACTGTACTCCTTCTGTAGTCAACAGAAAAAAGAAATCCTAAGCAAAGTTTATCTGATTTAGTTTGGGCATAAATGGATGGCAGCATACATAGCCTGCACCTGCATTAAGCTTTTGCATTTTCTGAAGCCTTGAAAAACTGCATGGATATTTGCAAGAAATGTTGACCAATCTGACTTTGATTAAAACCAAATACAACCAGTGAAGACACACTATTTTTATTCCAAGTTCCTTTTATTTTGAAAGTCAGGTATTGATAATGAAAATTACATGCAAAGCCTTCCCTTAGTTTTCAGTGTTTTTGAGGAGAGTCACAAAATCACACAATCATATTCAGAGACAGTTCAAGGTAGGTAGGAATTTTTTCTTTGTTACAAACAGAGGAAACAAGCCACAGCCTTTAAGAATTTAATCCAAAGTCACATCATATTCTAAGTGACAGATCTGAAAACAAAACTGTTCAGCAAGACAAGTCTCTCTGGCTTATTGAAAGATGTGTAACTAAACACTTAATGGACAATCTTTTCTCTGTAGGATCTTTCTTTAACAAATAAATGTAGGTGTGAAACCACACACAGTGCAGAATCAGGCTCTTCAGCAGGAAATAATTATATTAAAAGAAGAAATTACTGCATTCCTTCTCCTCCCACTTTGTTATATGTGTAGAGTGTCTACCATAATAATAACCTTTTGAATCCTTCTGGTTCTATGTTATTGAAAGAGCTGAGAATGAACTGAGTGGTATTTGTAAGCTGTTTATAACTAGTGAACAAGAGTACATAATTATCCCCATACACTTACAATATGTACTGCCTGATTTTATACAGTTTAGATAA
>JAWWLV010000045.1:25184164-25187177 GCA_035041135.1 Platyrinchus mystaceus
CAAAATAGTCTTTTTCATTCTGACAATCCTGCCCATATAAAGCTGTATGAAAGGTAAAAGCTGATTCATGTATACAGCAATGTATTCTTAGGCTCTTCATTGATGCATGCATTTCAAATATTACAGGAACAAGAATTAAACCAGAAATTTAAACTTCTTTCCCAGTTTGAACGTATTTCAAGAACAAACATTATGTAAAGCTTTATGAATTTAAACGTGAGTAATGGAGTATGAAGTTTTAGGGCAACAATACCTATTTGCCTCATGTCAATGACACCCACGAATTACTCATATTTGAAACTATTTAATGGCCAGTAATATTCTAAGTTTCAGTCCAGTTTCTAATGAGCTACAGTACTTGTAAAAAATTACCATCAGACCTACAGAAAGCTCAAGGACTATAATGGCTTACTGACCAAACTCGCTTTCCAGAACTATGCTACTACCTGTGTATCAGAAAACCCCAATCCATCTGCACCTTTTCCCTCACAAGACAATGCCAGCTAGTGCGCAGACTGCCTGCAGCCAGGCAAACCACAGCTTGTAACTTTAACAGTATAAATTAGGAGTGTCTGTATACTATTTATATAGTTAAGAGAGAAAGAGAGAAGCTCCTTTAGATGGCAATTCAGACTGAATAAATTGAGCTCTATTCTGAATTCTGAATTGTTCTGTGTGGGAGCTTTCTCTCCATGAATCACACAAGGAACCTCCCGATGTAGGCATGTAACATTTGGTGATAAGAATACCTCCTTCCCTTTGCGCTGTAGAACAAACCATCAGTGTACGAGTGAACCCCACAGAAGAGAAGACAAGAACTATTCATGTGTAGCCATTCAGAGCCACTAAAATGATTATTAAATTGGAATTATATGTGATACCCTGTATGCTTTCAAACCAGAACTGTATCACCTACAGATGATCCTTAGTATAAATGTAAAAGTGTAAATTAAAATTTTTTAATAATCTTAAAAAACAATTTGAAAAAATCAGTATACTGTCCTAATGACGGGATTATTTTACTGTTGCTGTGTTTCAATTCTCAGTACACACAAGACAGACTTAGAAAATTTTTGCAGAACTGCTGACTTTGGCTGATTTCAGTTTCGATTGGTTTAAAAAAAAACAAAAATAGCACATTATATTTTGTATTTTAAAGTAACTTAATTTAATACCCTGATTTCCCAACAAAATGCATCCAAACAAGTTGAAGTACTCCGTCCCCACATGCCCAAATCAAACTCCATTCCAAGAAATCAAATTACCATCACCTTAAAATTTTCTGCATTTGCATTTTGTCTATCTGGTAAAACGTGCACAGGATGAAGGCTGTCAGCAATATTTCTAGATCTTCAACAGCTGGATAATTGCTCTGATTCTCTCTAACAGTTTCTGCTTTAAGGGGAAGACTAGCCAAGAGAAATATCTTTCCTAGCTCAGCTGAACAACTCTTCTGCCTTTTTCCAGCTTCCTGAAGAGCTAAAGCTGAAGAGTTATTCTTGTAGATACCAAATGGTGGCAACTTCACTTTCCCAAAGAAAAGTCTTCAAACAGTAAACACAAAAGGAGATCCAATCAGAAAACAATTCAGCTCAGCTAAATCTTGAATACTTGAAATATTGACTTGAAATGCGTTCCTCTCTTTTTACCAGCTAGCTAGGGAAGCAAAATTAAACATTACAACTGGTGCAAAAATGGGAGAATGAATCAGGGTCTATTTTAGAAACATGGAGATTGCCATTATTTGAACATGCATGACCAGCATCTACACAGTATGATTTTCAAAGTTAGACAAACCCCAAGCCAGAGTTCCATTTAAAGATATATATATAAATGCCAGACTCTCAACTCTGTGCAGGTTGATGCTTTTCTGTGTGCACTCTGGTGCCTTAGTCTCCTGCACTTCTCAGAACAAGAACAGACACAGAAACCTTTCTGACCTCTACTTTGTTACATGTATAGGAGTTGAATATTGACAAGCTGATTATATTCATATGGTGTGATACATCCTGGGCAAATTCTTCTCTTGTTTATGTCCATGTAAACACAGTCTACTAAAAGGCCATTGAAGTCAAAAGTACGATCCCAGCGGAAACTGATATAAAGTCAGACTCAATGTTATTTTTGCAGCTGCCCTTTTAAAAGCCATATACATATATATCTATCCATCCATATATATATAGACATAAATAATAAGGCTGCATGGTGCAGAATGCAGCTTCCCCTTGAGGAGGGCAGAGATATTACCATTTCCCTGAAATAAAGGTTATGGGAAAGACAGTACAATTTTCACTTGTATGATGCTTAGAAAAACTGTCTCCCTGACAATGGGAGGAGCCAGGGCTTTCTCCAGCTGCCATTTGTTTATGCCCATGTAAAATCTGGCTACACTGTTATATACCTAAATTTGCATGTTAGCTTGCTTATACGTTATCTGCCTAATCTTGGGATCAATTAGATATTAAGAAAATATTTATTAAAATGGATATTTGAAAACACATTTTCCCTAGTCTAAAGATTTACTCTTTCTTTTTTTTATTATTTCCTTTTTTTTTTCCTCCTATTCCTCAAGAAACAACATGGAGCTGTCACCAACAGCAAAGTAATGATAACTTTGTACGTGTCCAAACGACAGACCGAAATTTTTATCACCAGCTCACAGAAACATACTCTAGGCATAAACTGTGGCCAGCATGTGGGTTACTGATCTGGTCTTTCTTGTAACCCTTGCACATAAGACATAAAACCCCCAGTTAAGGACTGTGTCATGGTATTGCTGGCTCTTAAAAAACTAAGCAGGAATTTTTCCCTTCCCCTTGCCCATTGTGTGAAAGGGATGTTGAATGGGCATATTGACTGTGGCTTGTACAGTTAGATAACACAAAAGACCTAGCAGTGAGACCACATTCCTCATTGATGGCTTTCAAGATCTTATATTTGGGGGGGGTAAGAAGTTATTTTTTACTTTTTTTCCCTCTCATCTCCTGGGAAATGGGGGGAGGAGCTTTTTGGC
>JAWWLV010000045.1:25187277-25254777 GCA_035041135.1 Platyrinchus mystaceus
TTACAATTGCTTAGAGGGAGGACTTTGGGTCTTCCTCATAACTCATCCTCAGCAAAACACTTGTGTCTCACGAAACTGAGACAGACCATTTCAGATAGAAATGTAAGACTAACCAGATCACAATGATTTGGGTATCACTGCCTCCTTGCCCAGGACCCACATAACATATCCAAGATTTCCATTCCAAATCCTGTCCCCTCTCCTTTGAGTCTTGGCAGCCATAGCAAAGGCACATGCTGCAGTTGCAGAAGACTGAAAATGGAACATCCAAGCATATCAGTAGCATATCTTACAGATGTTACTGAGAGAGAGATAAAAGAAACACTTTTTGATCTCAGTCAAAGTAGCCTTTAATAGGAAAGTTCTCTATTTACCCTGTCAAGGCTGACAAGTACCCTTTAGCTTTATGTACATTTATCAGGAATGCATGGGTATTAACTGGTGTTAGTTGCTCCTACCTCTGAGTAATATGGATGGATCCCAGTCAAATTTAGGCAATAAAAACTATCATTTGGCCCAAAGAGCAGCTGACATGTGGACAATTCTCAGGCTTTCAAGAAGAAGTGTTGGAATTAATCGAATTTACCTATTTTCCTGTCCGGTGGTTCAATAAAATCCCTTATCTGTCCATTTTTAGGCTCTTTTGATCAGTCTGTGATTAAAGGGGGCCATACTAGCAATCATGAAATGCAAGTCTGCAGCCCAACTGTCTGCTTTTGGAGCCAGAAGAGCAGACAAAGTAAGCTCCTTTCAAGCTCTTCACTATGAGAAAATTAATTTTGTGTACTGCAAGACTGTGAATGGTTTAAGATGGCATGTAAAGAGAATAAGGAGATGATGCAGTCACCAACTCATTTCTGACAATAACCATTAGCATTCTCCATCCAGCTTTGGCAACAGCCACAGATTAAAGCAGTGCAAGAAAACAGTGACAAATACTATTAAGGGATGCCAGAACTATGGCAAGAAAACACTCATCAGGCCAGGGAACTGCTATGTGCTTGTTCACGTAAATCTGAGCTTTCAAAGCAATTTGAAGAGAGCCTTTCATTAGTTAAAATTTTTTAAAAAGTGTAGTGGAGTTTAGAACAACTTGACAGCATATTGTTTATGTATGTTTTGGGTATATAATGGAAAGGTGGGCTTTCTTGGATATGAGGAAAATGGATTAATGGATCTTTAGTGAATTAATACATGGGCTTCACACTTCT
Organism: Platyrinchus mystaceus; assembly: GCA_035041135.1. Lineage (NCBI taxonomy): Eukaryota > Metazoa > Chordata > Aves > Passeriformes > Tyrannidae > Platyrinchus > Platyrinchus mystaceus. Next base: position 25,188,489 of record JAWWLV010000045.1, read on the forward strand.
TTTGAAAGAAACACTCTCAGTTGAAAAGCGTGTACAAGATTTTTTAGAAGGCAAAGAAATTACCCAATATACAATATTTGGTGTAGGATTTGGGGCTTGGTTTGGTTTTTTTTTTTTTTTATTTGATGGATGTATTTTACAAGAGTGTTTTCAAAAGTTATGGAGAAAATATGGAAACCATACTCCCATATGAATATGTACTACAAGGAGACCCAGATGGAGGACTACAATAATCCTTAGTTTATTTCATCTGTTAAACAGCAGCCACAGAACAATCCTGATTCTACCAATATGTTTAATCATGTTAAAGCCACAATGTCCTAACTATTTTCTCAAACCTGTAACAGACATTTTAAAATACTGACTCCCACTAAGGAAGGGAGAACACCCAAAGGCTCTATGCAAGGCCTCATGCCAGCTATGCTAACCAGGATCAGAGAGGCATAAAAATAGCCGGAAGCCACCCTGGTATTAGTTACTCAGGCTGAAAAATCTCAAGTTTTCAAGGACCTCAGATCTGATGTCTGTATACACAAGTATTGGGAAGTGCATAATCATCTGCTACTCACCTTGTTGCAAAAAGACATGCTTTGCATAGGCAATTGCAATTGCACATGCATCTAACTTGCTTAGTTTTAATGTTCTAGCCAACTAGAAACTACTGCAGCATTTCATGGTCTTGTGATGTGTTATATGAAGGAGAGGGTTTCAAATTTTCCTGCTCTATATAAAATATAGCCACGTGCACATACAGAATAGACATTTCTGCATGCCTGATTTTGTTTTCCTATCTGTCTTGCTGTTTGTTAAACAAACACGTACTTGTATAACAAATGCAGTGTTTAGGGAATGTAGTCAGATCTACCCTGGCGTACATACTGAATTTTCTGCCACTGTTCTTACAGTATAGCATCACGTGGCAGTTTTATATGTGATGACATGATTATTAGCATGGGTACTTTTAGTTTTTTCAGAAATAACTAATATAGAAAGTGAATTACAGAATACGAACTCAATATTTTGGTTAACTTTAATAAGGAAATGTCCTAAATGCTATCTAATAGAGAAAAGTGCTTATGGAGTTCAGAAGAACTGAAGGACTGAAATGAGATCCAACAGGAAACATAAATTCTGACACAGGAGTTTGTCTCTGATGAATATACAAAAGTACCATATCATGAAGCAATCTATTAGGTAAATGAGTCTGACAAGGACCTCATTAAAATATTAACATTAATAATTTCATAGTATCTTACCATGAATCAGTGACTCTTAGGCCAAGTTTGTACCACAACACTTTAAGCATCTGACTGATGTGTCTGCTTGCCCTGGGCACTTTTTATAGGCAACAGAAGACAATGTCCAAATCCACGGACTAGTCCCATCCTTGCAAAACCAGCATAGTCTACATATATTATAATGCAGACACAGGTTAGACTGCCTCTGCTTCTAACAGGGGCATCTAAAGTTAAATGCCTTAGGGTAGGCAAGATGAATCTGGACTTTTTGATAGTTCATTTGAAAGGTCACAGGATTCCTGGGTGATAGTGGCAGAAAAACTGTCCTGTGTGTCATATGTTGCTCTCAAGCAATAGAAGATTCACACCAGCTTGTAACCAGTCCCTGCTCCCGCTCTCACAACACAGTTCAAAGCAGCAGCTTCTTCAATACGCTGCTGCTTTCCCCAGACACACTTCCACCAGCAGTTTTGGGAGACTGCCAACACACAGCATATATTTTAAGTACCTTCCATTTACTGAAATGTCACTTCCTTCATTAGACACAGGTGAGTGTCTCTGTCCTTTCACTGACTTTCTATGTCACCTGACAATTATTATTTTTTTTTTTTGTTCAAGACTATGGAAATGCTGTATTTTGTTTTCTCAATTCGTTTGTAGTCTGCAGGTTTCATATCAGAATACAAAGTGTTACCTAGGGATGAGGTAATTTTACAGTTTCCTTTAGAAATCACAGAGTCCTCTCTTCATGTCGTGATAAGACAAGGGGTAATATCTTTAAACTGAAAGAGGGGAGATTTAGATCGAGAAAAAAACTCTACTGTAAGGCTGGTGAGGCACTGGAACAGGCTGTCCACATAAGTTGTGGATGCCCCATCCTTGGAAGTGTTCAAGGAGAGGTTGATTGGGGCTTTGAGCAACCTGGTCTAGTGGAAGGTGTCCCTGCTCATGCTGGGAGGTTGAAATTAGAAGATCTTTAAGGTGCCTTCCAACCCAAACCATTCTATGATTCAGCCACTGCTTAGGCATTCACCAAAATGGACAATACACCTGAAATCCTCACAATTTGTCACCTTGAGAGCATAACCAAGCAACAAGTTTTCCAAACTACAAATATTACAGATAATAAACCAGAGTTTGTTTTGATAATTACAGCAAAATGATCTTTCTCTAAGGGGAGCCACATCTAGCACTAGTAAAGCATATGATATTCATGAGTTAACAATGGAACACAGAGCTTGCTACAGTCACACACAGGGAAATTACTGAAAGAGCAATAAAGATGGATCTTTTCATAAAAAAATGGAACTAGAAAGACAATTTCTGTAAAAGGTTTACTAAAATAGAGCTAGAAAACACATGTAATTTTAAAAAAAGTTTGGAACTTCTAATGCAAAAAGCATTAAAAATACTTTCTTTTATAATTTTAATAACAATGTAAGATTTGTCAAAATAAGAGTAAAAACTCTATAAATATCTGTTAAGGGATTATTCCAATAGACGAAAAACTCTAGTGAAGAAATTGCACAGAATATAGAACTGTCATAAAGCATTTGCATGTCAAAGGCTGTTTAAAAAGGACAGGCACATAAACAGAAAATACATGCTATAAAATTAGTCATTTTTGAGCATGAATCTTTAAATAAAGCTGGTAGAGCAACTTCATTTTAGCTAACTCATTCTCAAGAGGAATCACAAAAATGGTGCAGCACTTAGCAAGGTATTTTCTTCAGATATACAGGTAACAGTTTGATTATTACACTCTTTGAACATAACTTCATTAACTTACCTTAAAATGTTGTTGATATTTCTTGAATTATGCATTTTTGTTAAGGATGTCACTATATATTTACAGTAGTATTTACAGAAGTATTATTTATCTTTTCAAAAGATGATCAGAACTATGATTTACTAGATATTGGAGACTGCTTGTAAGAAAAAAAAAAAACATATATAGCACATCCAGGACTACCAAACAGAATGCATATTTTTAAAATCCTTATGATGCAACATTTATAGGGAAATGTAGAGGTCTAATAGGCCTACAAGGGACGTTTTGGATACACAACTCCTTTCAGTCAGAAACAGCAGCAGCACATTTCAAGCCAAGCCCAAGTCTGAATTAATGCAAACCACACAAAATGCATATTGCTAAAAAAAAAAAAAAAAAAAAAAAAAAAAAAAAAAAAAGGCAGTTCTGACAAGCAGATAGGAAAAAAAGAAAATATTATGACACTTCTTACAATGAAAATGTTGATTCCTTTGAAAAGACATTTAATGCATTTCATTTAAAGGCTGTGATGTCCAGGGTCATGTCCCACCTCCCCTTCCCCCTGAATGAGGAGATCCTGGACAAGGACTGAAACCACAGCTGGGACCTGCACTGATGGGTCTCAGTTGTCAGGACTGGTGGCTCCAGAAACTCAGTCGTTTCTCTCAACTATTCCACTTCGGGTCAATACCGACACGCTATGCTCTGGGTTAGCAAGTGCCAGGGGCTCCTGCAGCTGCAGCAGCAGCCTGACAGCTGGTTCTTCTTCCTGCTTTCAGGCTGACGGGAGGAATTCGAATTCCTTACCCCCTATAACTCAGGGAGCAAACAGCACCCTAATATGGAGAAGGAGGTAGAAGTATCTCTCAATTAGTTTTGAAAGCAGTAAGCTTTTAAGTCCTTATTTCTTTTAAATCTGTTCAAAATTTTTTCATGACAGTGCCTAGCATTTAATAAGGCAGTACATTACAAAGCTCTCTGAACACAGTTTCCTTGAAAATTATAGATTCATAAGAATTTGTTTTTATTTGTCTCTCTAAACACAAAATCAATTAGTGACAAAGCTTTGAGCCTATGAAAATTCAGTATTACTTATATGATAGTGTAAATTTGAAGTACTTCTATTTACCTCTCACTTTTATTTAGTTTTAGAAACTACACAGAGATTATCTTAATAGAATTCAGATACTTATTTGAAAAGTAATACATGTGGCTTCTTTGTCATACTATTTGGATTACTCATAACAAAACCTCACAAAACAATGTTCATTAAATATACATATAGGCATAATTGTTGTAACCACTGAATAGGAATCTAATTTGAACGCAATTAAAAGAAATTAACTGAAATAAAAATATTTCTTAGTAAAAAATTGTTATGCAAATTGCAAAACAAGAAGAAGTGCCTTTGCAAGTGAGCTACCCCATCCTTCTCTTCAAAAGCAATAATGTGTTTTGCTTCTGACAGATATTTGTCTAAACCAGTTCTACAAAATTTAAGCAAGAGGGATTCCACACCACCTCTTACTCCAGGCTATTCCAGCACTAACTTTGCTTATTTCCCAAAATTATAGGGTATTTAACACAAACATCCTTAGCATCAATTAAAGACAATTATTATCTGTAGGCGTGTACTTACAAGTATAAAAATCTGAAGATTTTTTGCAAAAATATGATTAATGATGAAAAAATAATGCTATTTACTGACAAAATAAGTATTTTGGAATGGAATGGATAAAACATATGCTTTTCACCACTACTGTCTTACTGAATTCTTGCCATAGTAATTAAAAATCTATCAGTATTTTTTACACTTGATTACACCTTACAAACATAAGAAAATGCACATTTGTACCCAAACACCTGAAACAACTTTGAAATTGCACTGATCTAAATGCAGCTTTGCCAGTAGTTTGCCAAGTTTGACAGTAAAAACAACTGCCCCTAGAACCACCCTCAGGAATGAGAGTTGTTTCAAGACCTGCACTTACTAAAGCCCAGAAGTATTAATTTAAACACTGCATGACCCAGAATATTATCCTTTTGACACAAGACAGTACTACAATTCACACATATACAGTGTTTACAGTACTCTTAACGAAAAGATCATGTACCACCTTCTGTGCTTTACCAGAGCTTCTGCAGCTATTCAAGTCTTTAAGAAGACACTGAGACTTGCCTTTAAATTAAAAGTAATAACTGAAAATTTTTTTCCATCTGCAAGTGCAACCAAGTTCAAAAAAACTATAGTGTTTCATAAAACAAGACTTGAAATATATATAAGGTTTGCAGATCCTACAGCAATGTTTTGCTCTTGCCCAAATATGCAAAAAACCCAATCCCTTTCTGAAATATAAAACATGGGCATTAATCAATAGCATGGAAGGAACTTCTGTGATTCACAAGCAATTCTGAAGGCTTAAAAATATTGCTTAGGAGGTATTCAGATAATTTTTTTCTTAAATAAAATTTTTACAATGTGTATTTATAAGAGTATTAGTGAACGAAATTTCAAAATTAAAGTTTTACCTTACAGTGAACCTAACTTTGACATTATGCAACTTCTGAAAAACTAATATTAACGATGTTGTTTGGAAAATGTAGGAATGTTTCAACTTCCTCAAAATCTTTTCCTGATACAAAATTAATATAACAAATTTCAAAGCATTTTGAATTAAACAATTAAAATGTTGTAAATTGAATACTTAATACAGCTCTAAAGAAACTGGTAAAGAAAACTCAACCTTGCGTCCTACGAAGAGTTTTTTAAACTATGGGCAGTCAGACTCAGTTACAAGTCACAATAATGACTAGAAAAAATATTTACAGAGATGAAAAGGAGGGATGTGAATGGTTGACTCAATTAGAAGAGCAGTTATGGATTATTACTAAGTTGGATATCTTTATTTTCTCTACACACTTTATGAACACTATATAAATATCAAAGAGTGGCAACAAACAGAAAGAAATGAGAGCAGGATTTACACATGGAAGGAGAACATAGATAGGACACCCAGGTAATAGAGAAGAGGACACCCTGTTGGCATCTTCTTGTTTATAGAGTTGCTGAAGAGGTTTAAGCTGACTATTTAACTTTTCTTTGAAAAGGAGCAAAGCTTTAAAAAAAGTGTATATACACATCTAACTGTCTCTATCTGTTTCCAGACAGCAGTGATGACCCAGTTATTATCGGGAATTTCTGAACAGCAAACACATGGAAGTGGTTAAAGCCATACCCTTGCTAAGTTTTGCCCAATGTAAGACATCCTAAAGCAATTTTTAAATGAATGAGTTTTGAACAAAACCAAAGTATATCTCCCAATTTAGGATTCAAAGGCACTAAGAAATGAACAATTATATTCTTTCCATTAATTTGTAGGTAACAGCAAAACGCGTGGGTTTTGGAAATGAACCTGGTGGGAGATCTGAGTGCACAGGTCTTTGAAAAAGACACATCTGCACAACTCTCAACTTACTCCAACCATCTAAACTTCACTGTCCTAGGAACAATAAACCGAAGGAAATTTCAGGCTGAATAAAATATATATTTGCAGTAATATTCTGTGGGAATGGATTGAATTCCTTAATAAGTGCCTAACATTTCTTTGACTTTTATACATTGAGGATGTAAAGACAATTATGAGGAACCACAAGAATAATGTAACAAAATATTTATGACTGCAGGTACCTTTGTTACTTCAGTATCTCTATAAAATCCTCAGAGTTTTATTAGGGAGCACAAATGCCTCAAGACTTTTGGAAACATGATAGTGTAATGTAGAAAAGAAACTGAAATCCCTATAAGTTTATATCACATATGACGTACACAAATGCTGTATCTTCTTGGCCAAATAGATTAGCAGGTGGATTTGTGAGCATCTGGCTTTTCAATATCTTAAACCATTTTATAGCAAGCTTTTCACATTGTATAACCTCTGAGCACGCTCCACCACACTTTCTCTAACATAATTTTCACAAAACTTTTTCTACTGTATTTCAAAGTCCTTGTGTAACATACTGAAATGTTAAATACTGAGCTATATCTAAGCCCCAACATGGCAGTTAGACATATATCTACATATATATATATACACACTGAATGCTAAACATGCTACATATTCTAGCAAAAAAACCCCAAACTTTGAAATATATAAACACACTCTTTTATTTTTTGTCTGTCTCCCCAGTTCAACGACAACTGGAAGAGCCACATAAATAATAAAAATAGGAAATAAACCACACTTTAACTATCCATTATCAAAGGAATATTGTTTTAACAAGATCTACAGAATCACATTATCGTTCTATTAATTCAATAATCTTGATATTGTTACAAGACTGAGACAGTTATCAAAGCAGGAGATCATTCTGCTACATAAGGATCACATCATTTAATGAGACAGAGATGTGACACAAACTACAGTGTCAAAAAGATAACAATACAGGACTGAGCTTGTAGTCACAATGAATGTATGTTGGCATACTTGGTCCAACGAAATAACTGGTATTTGATAAGCATGTAGATAAGGCTGGATTTGAAACTGCTATCATTATAGTGCTGATTTTGTGAAATTCCTTGCAAATTGATCTTTGTTGATCAATTGGCTCTTGTAGCAAGGTAGGCATCGGTCTCTTCCCCCAGGCAACCAGCAGTAGGACAAGAGGGTACAGTCTCAAGCTGTGCCAGGGGAGGTTTAGGTTGAATATTAGGAGAAAATTTTTTACAGAGAGAGTAATCAGACATTGGAATGGGCTGCCCTGGGAGGGGTGGATTCACCATCCCTGGAGGTTTTTAAGATGAGACTGGTTGGAGCACTCAGTGCCATGGTCTAGTAACCATGGCAGTGTTGAAGCAAGGGTTGGAGTTGATGATCTCGGAGGTCTTTTCCAATCTGCTTGATTCTATGATTTATTTTACACACATTCAAATGCTATACATACTTCCTATTGACAGTGGTTTCAAAGCTCTTTCATTAACTCAGCCTTGCAATGTCAAATGTAAGGACATCTACGCTTCTTTTGAAATTAAATGAGTATTTATGATAAATATTATAAAACACTGGTCCTCGGGGTTTGCACAGGTTTTTAACTAAACCTGTTTCCTCAGAGAAATTTTAGGAATTATTCTTCATGATACAGTATATTCCTCTATGTAATTGGTAGCCGAGCCAACATTTCTTACACCCTTTTTTCATTCATAGAGGTTTTAGTCAAAAGCAATACATTCTAAGCATGCAATCACTTTTACTATGTAGTTTCTGTGTGCAGCTGATAACAATGCCCACCTCCCTCCTACATGGCACAGTGAAGTTTGAGACACATAGAAATTCAAGATAATCACAAACTGGTTTCAGTACACATACTTCTACTCTCACAGCTTCCAGACCCTGCTGTATATGATTTGGTCCCACATTTATTATGGAGATATTAACATACATAGTTGAAAGAAGATGTGAATTCTAATGACTTTTAAGCTGACTAGAGGTTTGCAAGTAACACATCAAGACTGCCCCTTATCGATCTTTGAATGACATGTTTGTAAGATGGATGGATGGAGGCAGTTCCACTACTGCTAGTTTTAGCCTTAACTGCTGCATAGGTTTTGGCTTGTATTTCGTACAGTTCATGACAGATACATCCTATGAAACCACATGAAGAAAGCAGGCTGCATTTGAACAACCATGTGTTTAGCTAGCTGAGGTCATTAAGAAGCTACTATTGTAGGTACAAGGCTACAATGCTACTATTTACATGTAAATAAAAACTTGGAATTTTAGGTATGTCTTCATGTAACATACATATTTATGTATATAAGCAAATAGAAGATGGAGGAGTGGCATGGTGATTTAACAGACCAAGGATGATACTTTGTTCAGAAATGGCCAAATGTTCAGACAAAGGCCAGCTCAGGACTAAATAGCGAAGAATATCTAAGTCCAGGTATCTTTTGCAAGTTTCTACTAAATTCTAGCTTCTTCAGGTTATCAGCACACAGGTAAGGATTTTCTGAATGAATAACCCTATTTCTATGTTCTTCTGTTTGTCTCACCATTTGTCTCACCAACATGACAATTGTTGAAAAAAACCCTGACTTTAAAAGAATCTGCTTTATTTGGTATTCTTCAGAAACCAATAGTGGGCAGATGCCCTTAATTCCTTAACTTACACTTCTGGAAGTTGTTACACTGGCGGTACATATGAAGTGTAGCCTTTTCCAGCTCCAGCTCCAGCCCCAGATTTATACAATAATTAGTGAATGCAGAACTAAATCTGGGAACAGATTACCACAATCTGACATGAAGCAGAATTGAAATGATAAAGCTGATTGAAGAAGGCAAACTTTTTCTTAGAAAAATACTTCCTGAATTCTAGATTTCATCCTTAACATTAACCAAAACATGAATATATGGCCAAAATCTTTTTGTACTACTTCTCTCTTTGCAGATTAATCCTGGATAATAATGAAAACTACCAACAAGCTAGCTGCAGATAAAATAAAGTCTGCATGGCTATCATACTGGCATTTCAAAAGCACAGGATGAGTCTGATACTGTGACATTTAAAAGGCAAGAAGTCCCACTTAGTTGCTTTACTGGTAATTTGTGTCCATCATGCTACTTGGCACACAGCAGTAATATTGTCAGGAATACTGTCTACATCCTGAGTAAAAAAACCCCAAAACTCCAAAAGTGCATGTGAGGGACAGAAACTATAGAAATGAGGAAAAAATTCACTTACATTTATCCAAGATGTCTGTCGCTATTACTGTTGAAACTCTGCTATGGGCTGAGGTCACAAGACCCTGTAAGCTAAAATAGAGAAGCTTCAGCTGAGGGTAACTGAAGCTGCAGCACGTTAAAATACATTTTAAAGTTATTGGTAATGACTGGAGTTTTAATTTCTTGACCTATTTTTCCCAAGGCACAAAAAGTGAGGCACTTCTACTCTTTGGTCATTTTTCAAACCTAAAGGGAAGAGATTTTCAGTATTATCCTCTACCTCATTATAAATGTGTATGTGTGTTATATACCATATATGATATGACAGTATGATGGTTATACTGGCATGGGTTCAGAGTTGCCACCTTATTCACAAATGGAGAAACTATATGTGATTTATGTGTGATTTATGCAGGTTCTCTGAAACAAAGCTAGAATAGAATCTTTATACAACAACACATAATCATATACATAGGAAATATGAATTATATATAAAAAAGCTAGCTTTAAAATCTTTAAAAATCTATTAAAATGCACCAAAAAACTATGTTTTCCTTCTATAAAGGTAATTTTTAAATTATGTACTGCTGAGGAAGTCTGCTAACTTTTATATCTTAGAAACACCAAAATAACTTTAAAATACTTTTGTATGCACATGAATACTGTAGTTTGAAAATCTAGTTTGCATCTTAATGTCCCAGAACTTAAATCAAGTGTGTGATCTACCAGGCAGCTAAAATCTACTCTTAACCATGATACAAAAAAATCTACTGTTGCTTCAGTAAGTGGCAAGACACTGAATTTGTCACTAATTTTTGATTGAACATTCTCTCTTCTGGCCCACAAATCACAGTGTTTTTGGAAAAAGAACTGACATACAACATTAGAAAAAAAAGGCAGAAAATAATATCTTTGGAAATTATTATTAGTGTTAACAGCAGAGATTTGGAATAATAAAAGGAAAGAAACCAGTAAAGTTCAATTGAGAAAACTGCATGATGAACAACCCTGTAATTTATTACCTATACTAAGATTGCACTTTAGCTGCCTATGTATATATACACTCGTGTATGTGCACATATAAAAAGACATATGCAATGTGCATAAACAAATTTCTGAAGAACTTCCTGAAGAGAAACATAAAGTTCTGGAGAACTTTATGAAGAAACTTATGGAGGCTTTTCCATATCTGAAATCAACAAAAGGAATTCCAAGAACACAAGGAATGCAATGAATCTGAACTACAGGTATCTTGAAGCAGCCGAGTAATAACAAAAGCAAATATATCTCATATATTTGATTTATGTGAAAGAATGACAAGCTGACAAGAAATACAGAGAAGAAGAGAATCTCTGCTTTCTGAGCAAACTTTAAAAAAAAGAAATTCCCATCACATGATGCAGATATTCACTGCATTTCTTGTGCAACCATAATGTGATTTATGAGCATGTAACAGATGAGAACTAAGTAACTACCAGGATACTACATCACTTTGATATATTCAAAGAAACAGTGTGCACGATTAAAGCTAAGAAATCCACTGAAACAGTTAAACATTAGAAACATTGTTATAAACGTAACTCTAGAAGTCATGATATACTCCTATTCAACAATGCAGTCAAATTCATAGTTTCAAAGATAAGTAAAGAATGCAACACAATTCTAAGAAAAAATATCATTGAGGAAAAAATAGGCAAAATTTCCAATAAAACAATGACTGCTGTATTTTAGATTTTTAATAAAAAAGGACTGCAAATGTTCAAATTATGAGATGGTGTTAAGAGAATGGGAGAAGTGATGGCTAAAGCATTTGTGATAGAAGACTAAATAATTCATCTTTACCAAACCCATTTCACTACTCAGATGACTAGTCTAAAGTTTCATGAATGCCTGTAAGCCCACGAAGAATGAGTATTTCCTAGCCTCAATGCTATATAAAAGAAGCCACATCGCACATCTCAGAACACAAAAACCCAACTGGAACTAGTTGCTTGCTTTAACCTAATTATAAGCACTAAGAAAAAAATAGCAAATTGAATCAGAATTAATTTTTCTCTCTGAGCAAAGAGACCTCCATAACAGAATTTATGCAGTCTTAACCGAATGTGTTTGACTACATAGAATGTAGTCTAAAATGCTCAGTGTTTAAAATAAAGCTTGATTGACAATAAACCCAGCTCATTTCATAGGCAGTAATTTATTTGGAAGAAAAAAAAAAAGAAAGAAAAATATGAATGGTGACAAAAGGCTCTTGAGCCTTTAAGGACTATTAAGGTGAAAGGCAGAGACAAGGTGTAACCTTCTATTTTCTGGTGAAATAAAGGCCCCTTCCAAGAGACCAATTATCTAACGCTGACTTCTCCTTAGTATGCACCTGAAGTAGTCATTTGTATTTATGCTAAATAGATGTAAAAGCAGAATACTCTGTATTGACTTCAGACAGCATCATGTAGACGTGATGCCCTAAAACTAATTCCAGCAAAACAGCAAAAACAAAACTGCCAAACACTTCAGTTTTTATTCCGGTATGGGAGGGTACCTAATGAAGAACACTGCTGAAATCCTCAATCACTTTGTTCTATCACCAGATGTACAGACATCCCTATAATACTCTATAGCCCGTCTAAACAAACCCACCAACCAACCAAGCCTCAAATCCCTTTCTTTCCCTTCAATTTTGAAGAAAAAATCTCTGGTAAAATAAAATTAATGAAAATAATACAGTCTACACATGCATGCACACACAGAGAGAAATCACCCAGAGAATCTTAGGTACTAATGTTCATATAAAAAAAACTACTGAAAAAAATCAGCATATTTCAGGAAACCAGACAGTAAGCTGACTGTGATGGCAATAGCTATTGAAGCAAAAGTTTCTTTTGACAAAACTTCCAGAAGTTAAAAAAGTATGTAAAATCAGATGTAGACAAATTTAAACATAATTAATAGTAAAAACATGGGCTTTTTTGAAACAGCTTATTATAAACTTTTCCAATATTATATACCCTTCAGCTTTACACAGCTTGTAAGATTAGATGTGACAGTAGCACAGACCTCTTTAGTGATATATATGACAAAGTTAGGCAGCCAGCAAGGGAACAATCATGATTTTGATAATCAATTTCAGAACTGAATTGAATTTCCAGAAATTATTTGAATGAAAACTAGCTCACAGCTAGATGGGGGCTGGTACATTTGCTTTAAATTAATCAGGTGGATAAAATAAAATAATGGAAAAAAATAAACTATTATTTTGTAAATATTTACAGATTAATTCAAATTTATGAACTAAGAAAATTAATCAGAAAACAGATTGACAGCACCTCATACAACTCAATGATCATAAATCCAGACAATGTATCAGATTTCATCAGAATAGAGGTCATGTTTTAAATGAAGGTAGAATTTGTAATGCATTATTCATCCATATGAAAATATTACAAGGTGGGATACCTTTTTTATAGTTTATTACCATAGCATATTACAAAATGCATTTGTAAAATAAATGTTTAACTGATGAGTCTATGACAAGTCGTTAGGAAGCATATTATAAGATGCAAATATTGTTAAAATACGTGTGCATGTTTAATGCATGAGTTACAGTCATCAGGCATGGTAAAAATTGTCATAAAATTTAACAAATGATAATATTTATAAATGCATCTAAACATAAAGTGTGCACAGAAAAGTAAATGGTAGTAAAATGAATTCTTGAATGAAGGTTCTTTTTTCCTTTCTCTTTGTACTCCGAACAAATCAAATTAGGTCACTTTTTTGGTTTGGATGCTAGTAAGCAATGTCTGAAATAAACTCTTCTTGCTAAGTTTCCAAGGCAGCCAGAAACTTCAGCCTTCAGAAGATTTCCAGAATAAAATTACGGACAGTTCTCCATTAGCTCAGCAGCACTGATTAGCTTTAACAACAACTTCACATTTTTTCTTATGGAGAATTAAAATATACTGAGAAAACCTGAGTTATTACTTTTACAGACAAATTTTATGAGGAGGCAAACTCAGCCTAAAATAGCTGGGTGGCTGTAGCTCTATATTATAATTCTTTGTCTACTCATCAGAAAAACTGACTTCTACAGAGCAGGGAGGACATCCTTACCTTTCAAATTTTGTGCACTTGATTGCTGATACTCAGCGACACTGATCTATATAAACCTTGTACATGCTATTATAGTTTTTTTAATAATTCAATACTGTAAAGCAAAACATTGATCAGAGAAAAGGTAATTGTGGTTTTTTTGGGATATCTGTAGAATATAAACAAAGAGCTAACACCAGAATATTTTCCAGCTGATTACAGAAACAAAATTTGTCTTCTTAAAAGAGCAATTTACATACTTTTCATCTAAGAGTCAGACAAAACAGCAGAGAAGATTCTGAAAATAATGTCCTTACTTCCAAAATCATTAGATAATTGTCTAGGAAAATAGGAGAACAGTAAGAGAGAGAGAGAGAGAGAGAGAGAGAGAGAAGGCAACTACAAGGAGATACCAGTCATGTCCTGCAAGATTTTGTGCAGAGATTTGCTGGTACGTGAAATCATTCATAATTACAATACAGAACTTTAATGATTTCACTGTAACTAAATAATGTTATAAATCTAGTTTAAATCTGCCAGATTTGAGCTGCTGAACAAGATGATCTGCAGCTTCTGAAGCACAGTCAAAGAGCGTTAGCTGGATCTGAGAAGTCTGATCCAGTGATACAAATATTGACATTGTTCTCTCTTAATTTTTCTCCGAAGTTTAACAAGATTGAATGCCTGGAAATAGCACTTAAATACATTCAAGAAAGAAATAAAGCACTAATTTTGACAGAACAAGCAAGAGAAAAAAAACAAACTCTGGATGTTTTAGAAAATGAACTTATTAATCCATAGATGAAGCATCTATTTCAAGCTTTTGAATACAAAGGGTTCTTGAGCCTCACATTGCTGGGAGAATGTAAAAGGGAAGGATCTCAAGATTTCATCCTGTCTTATCACCTCACCCTTCACACCATTCCTAATGCACCTGGAGTGGGCACTCAAAACATGGAATATTTAGGACCTGACTCGGTATCACCTACTCTTACACTCCTCTGGACATACACAATGTACTTAGAGGCCTGAATTTGGAGCTGATACAAATATATGCAAAGATATACATTTCAGTTAGAGGACACTAATGTAGCTCCCATGTAGCTTTACAAAGCTTATTCTAGACCTATTTTACATGGAAGCACAAGGGACCACACACATCTGTGGCACATGCTTAAGAAACGCTTCTCCCTTCTCATCAGTGGAACCATATAACACTTTCAGTTGCATATTATATATTTCCACACTGAAAGCTTTAGTGAAAACACTAAAACAAGGCTCTCTGATGCAGGTGCAGTCACAGCAGTCCTGCGATCCCAATGAGAACACAAATACATTCCACCCCAAGGTGCTCCTGCTACCTGCACATCATAGCTGGAGTAAACAGTGCATTAAGTACCTCTGAACTTTCCCACTCAGGAAGGTATTCAGAGAATTTGTGGCTAATCTCTTTTTAAAAGCCCTCACATGCAAGACCCTCCACAAATTATTTGTTTCTTCAGCTTTTCCAAACATAAAGGCACTGACAAAGCACAAGAAGCTTTGAAGTCAACCCTGTGCCGGTTCTTCTCGTGTGTGTTTCTTGTTTCCTAAAGATGTGACCATTCAGTAAAATGATTGAGCAATCAGTTCTTGGAAAAGAGAGAGTGTCTCAAAGTTAAATTGAAGGTCAAGAAAACACTGCTCAGAAGTGTGAAAAATGCTGTGTAGGACACACTCCCATCCTTCCAGAAATAGAACCAGTCCCAGCTTTCTTGTGACGCTGCTGGAACTGTTCAACTTCACTTGTAAAAGCGGACAACTTTCAGATCAATCCAATAGAGATATAAAAACCCAAAACACAAGATACAACAAAAACAGAACATATAAAAAATTATCAAGACGTCCTAAAGCAACATTGGAAAAAGTTGAATATCATAAAAAAAATTAGCAATAAGTAGTTTCTTTTTCATATGTTGTTTATTCCTTCCAAGGGTTACATGACAGATACTTAAAAGTCAATATATATTGCTGCTGACTTTTTAATAAAGCAAATGGTCTTACCAGCATCTAGACCTGTTGTGCAATTACAAATGCAGGAAATCATTAATTAGAAACATACAGCAATGTTCCACATATATTTCTGTAGCTGACATTACTTCCTCTTTTGTTGAGCAGATATGGCAGAATGATTCAACAGAAACAAGGGAGATAATAGTCTGCTGACTAATAGAGAATTTCAGTCAATTGAACAAACTGAAGAATATTTTCAGCTCTAAAGGACTATATATATTTACTAGAATTACTCTCAACCTAACAGACTTTAAAAACAGCTAACATCTGACAGTGACAGTATGTCTCTGTCAAAATCTAAAATCTTGGTTTATTTTAATTTTTGCTTTCCCACTTTGTCTTCTTAGTAATTATTTGCAGAAAAAAAATGTTGGGTTTTTTTTTTTCCTAAAGTACTTGGCAGTTTATGCTAGACACACACACCAGGAAAAGACCCACTACTCTAAATATGAACTGTGTGTAGTTTCATGGTTTCATACTACAGTACACAAGGTGATGAATGTCCAACTGAAAATGTGTAGCATCCACCATAAAGAAAAGAAAGAAACTGCAGTGTGTATTCAGATTCACAGAATGGTACTGGCACTCTTTGATTGTGTACTTGGAAAAGAAATTTCTTGCAGTAAGTAAAATAAGACTTTTCTTGAACTGGAAGCAAGAAGTGAAATGGAAATGAAGAATTCTATTATTTGGAGAATAATCAATATTTTGTAATGAATTTCCAGTCATCTTGTCTTTTGTGTTTACAGGTGTCTGTGTTTGCATCTTCTGCCACATTCTTCATACTGTTGGTAGCTTATGAGTTTCTCACACATAGATTTCTCAACAAACAAGATTGTGTGACTAGTTACAACTTCTTCTAGCCCAAGGAGCTACAGAAGTGCAAAGGTATGTCCTTTAAAGCATGTCCTTGAGGACAAGAGTGTTTAATTGATTAAAGAGACTAGCACAGCTAAATAAATTTTGTTTAAAGAAGGAAGTGACTCACTTAAAAAGTATGAAATCCTAAAAGGAAAGACAATCCAAAGAAAGGAGATGGTTGGAGAAATATCAATAAGACTCATTCTCAGAGTTTTAGGAAAGAGATTATACTGCACTGAAACAGGTAAGTTTTTCATGGCAATCAGAAGGCAGTGCTGTGTCCTTTCTAAAGAACAGGACAGTATCAAGGGATTATGAGTTTGGAGTTTAAATCTTTGTACTTCATGTCCCTCCTGATCGTACTATAATGGGGTTGCTATGGATTGTATCCAACAAATCCTGGCATTCATCTTTCAGGGTCCTGACCTAGCCTATCTGAAATTAATGTGACAAGATTTACACAGCTTGTTTCCTCTGCCACACTGAGATTATACTTAATTTTTAAAAATTGATGCAAAAAAAGTTACATCCTCGGTGTAAATAGTGAAGTTACTCCTTTCTTCTACATCTTTCTACATCTTGCTTCATCTTTCTTCATCTTTCTTCTACCACTATGCTATTTGGTTACTTACTATTCCACATTCCTCTGGAAAGCCTGAAATTCATCTCTAATCTTTACAAGGCTAAGTAAGATTCTTGGTCACCTTTAGATTTTGAAACATACGATATTCTTCAGCCCATTTTCCAGCTCATTAATAAATATATTAAACAATGCTATTTAATGTGCAGGTCAGAGGTAGACAGAAACGTTAACCTTTTGCCATGCTGAAAATTGATGATCTACTCTTCTCTTCTGTCTCTTGTTTCTAACTTATGATGGAACTTTTAACTTTCAACCAGAACCATTCAGTTTTCTGAATAATCACTCATGAAGGACTGTGTCAAAGGCTTTTAGAATGTCCTTTTGAATCATATCTCTTGGTCTCACCTTAAAAAAAAAATAAATTTTTGAGACATTTACAAATATTTCTTGTAGACTGAAAATAATGGAGTCTTCTTAATAGATGCAATAGAGATGTGTGCTCTACAATTTCAGTAAACTTAAGAGGCCACAGAAGAAGAGTATGATCTGTCCCCCTGAAAGGGCAGACTACCAAAAACTTACAACTGAATCAGCAATGCAGAAAAAAATAGTATTTTTTCCTGTTAGAATTAAGAACTTCAATGCACACGGTAAATCACACAGGAGCCGAAAGGCTGGGAAGTAGTAGCAGCAGCAGTAACGTGGGAATCGCTGCAACTGCATGAAAGGTGCCAGGGCCATACTGTAGGCATTGCACAGACACTGAGCACTATGCAAGTCCATTGCACAGACATGATAGTCCTATGCAAGACAAGAGATGACAGTTACAGACTGATAGGAAATACCTGTCATGATAGCAGGCAATGTGTGTGTTTAAGCTCTGTACATAAACTGGAAAAGTCTGAATGACTGACTTGGAGGAGGATAATGAGGTACTTCACAGTCATTACAGACAGCACAGGAGAAGGCACAATAGGGCTTATTTGAAAATCTAAAAGTAGGAAATTAATGGCTCTTTTTTTTTTTTCTACTTCATGAAGAGTAATGGGTATCATGAAGTCATTTTTCCATAAAATGGAAAACAAACTGCCTGTATCTGATGCTTTGAAGGAGAACTGGGGAAAGAAGCAGAGAAAGATGTTAGGAAAATAATCTGTACAGAACAGTGGCAGCAAGGAGACAAGATGACATTTGTATGTGTTGAAAAGAGGCCAGTTGTGGTAGCTGAAATTTGGAGAACCCTGTTATTTGTTTGCACTCGTGGTGGCCTATCTAATTCCAGGGATGTCCCCCATTGGGCAATGGTTCATGCTGCTCTAGCATGAGCTGAAAACTTTAAGAACTGCTAATACACTACTAAAACTGCTCATGATATAGCTATATAGGGTATAGACTATGTTTGTGTGTGCATATGTGTATATATGTTTTTCTGCAGTTTTAGTTTGAAACCAAGTGCCTTATTATATGCTGCAAAATCAAAGACTTTTCTTTAGAGGCTTACTAATGTAGCTGTGGATTCCCTTTTATAGCTGTTATTGAAAAAAAATTTTTAATTTATAGGAGAAAAGGTAACAGGTAGTCTTCAGATTAGTCCATAGTGATCTCCTAACAATAACATACCAAATGCTCCTCCTTAATCAATTAATTCATTGTTTCCACAACAATTAAAAAGAAAGGAAAAAAACAAACTAATGCATCAGATATTCAGCCATAGATCACAATCTGAAAAGAAGAAAAATATATAATAGATAACCAGTAAACTTAGCTATAATTTAGCCAACATTCTAATAATCAAACTAATGTAGCTGTGTACAAGACCAAAACAGTAACAAAATTTTCCTACTGGATACAGAAATAATCTTCAGACACTATAAATGAATAAAACTTACTGCTTGCTTGATATAAATTACACTGCCGACAGTAAAGTGCATTTGAGAGAAAAGAAATCACTTTCCCATCAAGTGACAATTTTATTTGCAGCAGGAGGGAGAACACCTCTGGAAAAGCACTCCATTGAATTTTTTGTTGTTGCAGCCTGTGCTGGAGCTGGCTGTTCAGGGTAACTATTCTCAAATACTGTACTGACACAAAATGAAATGCTGAAAGAAACTTATGCACAGTGTGATATTCCTTCCCTAAGATATATTGTGAGCTAACAGAGGTGACATTTGAAATATTGGACTAGGTCTTCCCTGTAATTAAAAAAGGCAGAATTACAAAAAAATCTGTGCTGATTTTGTCCACTAAATGGTTTGCTTGAGGGTCTTCTGCAAAAGTATTATGGAAGTTTACAGGACGAGAACACACATATTAAGTTTTTTATAGGTATCTGTCCTCATATCATATTGCAACTCACTTTAGTTGCAGGCTTCAAACAAGACCTTCTCCCATCTACAAGACTCAAAAAGCAGTGCTGGTTTGTGGGGGGGAAAAGGCATAAGGGACTGTGTATGAGAATATATTCTAGAACCTCAGAAACCTGACCCTGTGATTTTTAAAAATGTCCCTTTAAATATATGTAAATGACACTTCCTGAATTACAGCTTATTTGTGCTTTGTAACATAGACATTGAAGGGAGTTCATTTACATTATTAATACATTTTCTGCAGGCTACAATGAGAATTTTCCTTTCCTAATGGGATTTCACCTTTTACAAAAAAATTAACAAAACCAAAACTGTACAAAACAAAATCAAAACATGTAAAGGATGTCTCTAAAACTTTAATGAATCTGCTTGTAACATTAAATGAAAATACAAGAGAAGCATTTCTAGGCAAATCTTCTACCAAATAATAATAAAAACTTCCACATTTTAAATGCTGTCTTTAACCTCAGAGTCATTGTTCATATGAACATCCACATTTTCTATTAAATTGCTACTTTTAGACAGTACTCTGTGTAGTATGATCCTCTTAATCCACAATTCAGGACTGATAATCATTCTTTCATTTGTACATTTCTAGGAATTTGCTGAAATGCTTGAGTGCCTAAACTAGGGTAATTTCCTTTATGCAGTTGTAAATTAAATTTTGTAGAAGTGGAGTGTGATTTTAAAAAAAATTCCTTTTAAGAAAATTAATACATTAAATAAAATTCAAGAGGTAGAGACATTCACAGCTCTGTAGGAACATAGAGAGACAGAAAAAAACAAGAAGTGACAATTTTACAGTTACATCATATGTGCTTCCCTCACCCAAGCTGACATATAATGTAGGATATTTTATATAAACACAGAGCTCATGTTACTTTTATCTTGGAATACTTCTTTCTCATGTCTTGAATACACCAATGAAGAACATTGACCCATTCATAAATATTTCCTTCTGCTTATCAGTCATTTTCCTCAGAAAAACACAATTTGTTTACTTTATATCCTGTCAGTTCAAACTGTGCCAAAGTGACTAAGTCCAGTAAAATAAATAATACATTCTATTGTGTTCATTAGTAAGCACTGAAAAGATAAAAAGATCACAATTCTAGGCAATAACTTAAAGAATGTAGTAACTATTTTTAACTAATAGTAATATTAGACAATCCATTTATAAGAAGTTGCAATATATATGTAGAAAACTTGCTTTAAAAAGTACTTTTTTATCACTTAATAATTTACCCATAGAAGTCCTAACTCTACCAAATATTTTTATAGATAGGGAACACCAAATTGGCAGCAGTCCATCAAAAGTCCTACAATTAATGATTTGGATTCTCTGAAAAGCTGTCCAGATAAAAGTTCTGCTTTAGATGTTTTTCACACAAATGAAGGTTTTGAAATGAATATATAAAATTTCATTCCTAGTTTGATCTGTATTTCACACATTTGTGTGGATGTTTTTAAGAAGGCCCAGCCACTAGATATGCTGAGACTGAAGCACTAAACCAATACCAAACCAAAGTCATTGCTTATTCACTGTGTAGACCTTGACTTTATTACCTGGTTGTTCTTGATAGAGCTGAACGAGATCTTTCAAAGAGATGACAATGATACCACCAAGGGCTGTAATTTGAGCTGCAGTTTTTCTCCAATACAAATGAAACCAGTCCCTATTTCACATCACATTACACAGAGAAAGTGTATGAAGTCAGGCTAAGGACTTGTATTGATTGCATGTTTTCACACAGTATTCTTCAAACACACATGGAGGACTGAAAACTCGTTATTCTTTTATTTCTAAATTTTTTTTGTAATCTAAACTCTCCCTTAAAGCACCTTGACAGTTAAAGAGCATATCATATTTAAAAAATAATTTATATTTAGACAGGAAAAAAAAGATAAATGGCTCTATCGTATAATTCCATACTTTTCTAGCAGCAATATATAAAACAAAAGTTCGGTAAGCGAATACTGAATTCATTTATTTTCACATGGAAATTTCATCTAATTGTCAAACTGACTGGCTTCAGAGTTCCACCCTGCCATTCAATTCAAAGGATTCCTTTCAACTTACTATAGATCCAGAAGGGTCAGCAGTTTGGAAAGCTAATAGGGAAAGGCACAATGTTTGAAGAGCCTCTTTTCTACTTAACTGTAAAACAAGAAAAAATCTCCAAATTTAAAAAGGTCAGTCATTATTTTCATTTGAACAGCACTGATAAATGTCAAAGTGGTTTGTTATAAGTAAGCTTGTAAAGTAACTATTTAAAGCATCCACAGGCCACTATAAGCACCTGAGATAAGTAACCTGAAAGAACAGACATGAAAGTACTTGATTTAGTATGAAGACTTTTGCAAATAAATTGAAAAACCCCTCCTTCAAGGATTCAGTTCTAATCCCACAGACACAATAATTAAACACACTTCATGTAAAGTTGATCAGGCACTGATATACACTGATACAGACGGTGGCTTTGTACTCGAGCATTGAGCAAAAAACAATTATTTGCACTTAAATCATCTTCATGCATGAAGTAATGGCATTTCCATTTTACAGGTGGGAAAAGTGAGTCACAGAGATTACGGATGGCTTGCTCAAAATTATTTGTCATATTAGCAGCATTGGACAACAAAATTCAGAAGATAAATCCACTTGTTATACATTTAAAAATTCTGTTCTGTGGGTAAACAGACATGAATTACAGTGCATAGACTAAAAACAATAAGCACCCTCAACTTCACTGAAACCTAAAGAGCTTTAGGCTCTTATCTCCATGTTAGGTCATGCCCTCTAGAAGTATATGAAGCAGAAAATTTTAAAGCAAAGCAAGCCATAAGAAATTCTGAGCACATTTACAAAGGCCTGTACTCTGGCCCTATTTGTGTATTACTCTTTCCATGAGTACAGTGTAACTGTACTGGTTTATACAATACTTGTAGCCAGAATAAAATTGTTATATCTAGATTGCTACAACACCTGCAAGGTACAGACCAGGATCACAGACGGCTTGGCCTTTTGTGCAATCTCGCCCTTTCCTAAGTGTAGGTGTGAACCTAAATGGGAGGGTAGGAAGAATGATAAAAATATCTTGTGACCACAACATATTGAAACAAAAATAATCTGCTCTAACTGAAATTTCATATCAGAAACCAGCAAACAGATTTCCATCTAAATTATTTTGTCAACAGCATAGTGGTATCCTTGCTAACCTTATTTGGCATCAGTGAATAATTAGATACACAGGGGTGTGACTCCAATTGAAGGTGTTGGCATTGTATCACTCTGTGAAAATATTAGCTATGAGGTTAACTTCAATTTTCTCTTCTTTAATTAAATGCACATGGTACTAATGAGGTAACCTACTGTTCCTTGATAGCACTAATTAGCTAAGAGGAGAGCACACTCTCACACTGCAATTTAAACCTAAAAATAAGGTTGAAATATGCTAATTGCAGGCAATTTAAAACAGTACAAGTTGTAGAACTAGTCATAATAAGGAAAACCAACTGCTTTACAGCTGTAACTTTGGCTAAAATCAAAACACCCTATACAATTTTAGAATGATTTGGCAAAATATCCACCAGACTCCTCAAAAATTGTTACTTAATTCACAATATACAATAGAAATTGAAAAATAAAAAGAAAAAGCCCCACCACCTTATTTGCATATCTAGGAAAAGTTAAATATTGCCTGATAAATATGAACAAAATCTGGTTAAGTCTATGCAGAAAAATATCTTTTTTTTAGACTACTTTGAAGCCATGAATTTTCCCAAACACTTTGGAGCTTCATTTGTAGAGATGTTGAGCAGCTGCAGTTTACACTGATGCCAATAGAGTCCTGGGTGCTCAACTTCACCAGAAGTCTGGCCCTAAGACTAGAATTTAGAATGGGGGGAAAAAGGTAGTAAGGAAGCATGTTTTCTTTGGTGAAAGTACATTTTGAAGAACAAAGCTGTGGTTCTATGTACAACTTCGAAGTTCCTGAAATAGCAACATTTTGTACTGTAAGATCACACGTATTCTTTACGAGGTAACATAACAGATGATTCAGCTTAGCCAGTGAATTGTAGACAAAGCATAGCACATTAATTTGCAATAGCAGTTTTAAATTTCTTGCTTTAAAGCTCCAACTGTTGAGTAGAGAAGAGAAGATAGACAGTTTTTTACTATACAAGCTATTTTGCTGACTAATGAATGGAGTGACAGTGTCCTGAGCTTTGGCAGAGTTAGATTGACTTTTTTTTAGTATTTCTTTTCTCCTTTATTGAAAGAGGGTAGCAATGCAAAGAAGATGAAAGGATTACAAGATAGTGATCCTTTAATAAGACACCAACTGGAGATCTCTACTGAATACAGGCACAGGAAAAGTCTTGAACTGAACGGAAATAGCACCTCCCGTATGACCAAAATGATTAATCTTATTTTCTGATTTGCTAAAGAAAATAAACAATAAGTGATAAGACATATGTTGTCATTCCAGAAAGAAATATAATCTGTATTTATAGATATAAATGCATGCTGCACATCTTATAATCAGCAGACTTCCATAAGGCATAATGAATTATAAATAAAAAGTATATAAGCTGTCTGACTTTACAATACATCTTTTGTTTTAATTTTAAGCAATTATATATGCACACAGTTCATTTTTCAGGCGTTGAAAATTTAATTCCACTTTAGAATTGTTAGATCAATGCTGTAGTGTGATCCAGCTTCCTAATTCAAGTCAATAAAGCTATACTACACAAGGGCCCAAGGAATGTCCATTTCACATTTCCTAACACATTATTACAACTGATAGATTTTCCTCAAGGACCCCAGCTATGATATGCTACAAGAAGAGTGCAAGAGTAATCAAAAGAGTCACTAATGTCTCTTTTGCTAGGAGATTCTAAGCAATATCAGAGAATCTGCTTAGTAGTATTTACAGGTTACATGAGTGGATGGAGTACTTTCAGTTGTGAAAGAGAGCAAAAGACCCCTAAGTGACCTTGCCAGTTGGGCATCAGATTTATCCTGATTCCAACTCAGCAACTGATTTAATTCTGCATGTGTGAGCAAGACTAATTAAATGATAATACAGATGTTGAGGTAGCTACCAGTATCTGTGCACCTCAACAAAGCAAACCGTCATCCACTCTTGAAACCAAAACTTCTCTCCACAAGAAAACCTACATGCTGTGTATGTAAACAGCAGTGGTCCTGACTTAGGCAACTACAATGATATAAATGGATGCAAACATGCCCAGATCCAGTCCTACTTACTTACGTGATTTTCTGTATGGCCAAGGAAATTGCTGGTATTCCACATTAAAATGCTACTTTAAATGTGTATTTACTAAAGATGATAAAGACTACTGAAGTAGTTGTTGATTGGGTTTTTTTAATACTTATTTAAAGGTAAAGAAATCCTTTTATTTGATATCAATATATTTAACATCAAGTTCAGAGTTGCCTTTATAGAGAAGAACAGGGACACAGATACACAGGTATTCTGCCTGTCCTATTTCAATAACTAATTAACTTGTCCCATAATAGCAGAAATGAGAGTGTTATTTGGCTTGCTCACAGAAAGTTAGGAAACAAAATTAGACTGCAAAGACATGTATATGGCTGTAATCCATCCACCTCTGGAACATCTTGTGGAAGAAGACCAAGGAATTGGAGCAGAAATAATCTCTTATTCCACAGATACCTCAAAAAAATTACTAAAAACTCATCTCTTAAAATCCCTTAATTATTTTCTGAAGCTTGTGGTCAGAAGAGCCATACAATTAACAAAATAATGTAAAAGTAATTACTAGTCCAAATAATTTTTTAAAAATTAAAACTTAAATAACTTCAAGTAAGTGTCAATTACACAGTGCAAGAAGTGTTAAAAAGAGATAAGTGTGACTGGAAGGCACTTCTTTGTCTTTTATTTGCTTTTCTTTTTTTTTTTCATTTTTCCAGGCTTTTTTTTTCCTGAACCTCAAAAGACCTCCCATAAAAGTCTGTGAGAAATGTAATACAGTCAATAGCTTGGGCAACATTCCTACTGTTTTAAAGCAGTGTTTATAAGGGTGATGGAATCATACAGTTCTCCAATACACATAATCTTCTTTGTGTAAAAATGTCCAAGTTGCCTCTTTATTTCTGAGACAGAAAACATAACTATGGTGAGTTCTAAGTGACATTGGAAGGTACCCATATTGCACAGCATGAATAACATTTCTGCATGCAAACTTCTCCAATGACAACTAGTCAAGTGGAAGTAAAAACTTTTCTAAATGCAAAGATAATTAACCCTACAATAACATCCTACTGAAATGATGCATATAATTCAAATTGATTAGAAAAAGACATTGCCATTTTATCTGGCTGACAGTTGTACTTTAAAGTGATACAGTCAGGCTAACCCTAAAGGAAAGCTTTATCATCTTCAGCTTACATAATGAAGTTCCTGCCAGTCCTTTCTTAAATAGTTTGAATTCCATTAAGAGTGTGCTAATAACTGAATGAAAGATTTTATAGGTAGGTAACAGGCTGTGAAGCAAACAGTTACCAGTTAAGCACCCCGTAAACCACTGTAATTTTAAATAATTTGCTAAAGGATGACTTTACTGAACATAAAGTCATTCCCCTTCTTGAAGAGTGCTTTACAGAAAAATAACTCTAATTAATTAAGAGCTGTTTTCTTTAAACGCATTGCTTACACCTTCTAGGTTGTTCTCATGAAGACACCAGTTGAGCTTTGAGGATGGTGAACTGAAAGAAATTTGATGCCATTGGGTACTGCACTAAACTCAATAACTATAGTTTTTTTCTTTTTTCCTGAAAACAAAACAGGGTTTTCTTTTTTTTTCTTGCAAATAGGTAGGAAAGCCCATCTGAGCCACAGCCATAGGAAACAGAAAAGCAGGAAGACCTTGTTCTAGTCTTGTTTGCCTGATAGCCAGCTGTTGGCAGCTGCTGCCCTCAGCCTCTGCTTCCTGAGAAGCAGAGATTTTCTCAACTGTTTGGCCCAGATTCCCAGCTGAAAGTATCCCACCCAGTGCATATAGCTCAGTTTCAAATATTTGACCTACCTCACTAGCAGCATATATAGAATTGTCCTGTGTACATGTACATATGTATGCAGACACATATAAAAAACAAGTATCTAGTATTTTCTTTTAACAGAATATAAATTGCTATGACTCAATATCATGTGCAAAAGATATAAGGAAGAAAATACACTAACACTTAGAATCATAGTGCTCTGAGATTTTTATAGCAGGTAACTTTTGTTAACTAGGTTCATATTATAAGAAAATAAAAAGTTCCCATAATTTCTTAATTTTGGACATCCTTTGATATTAACTCCCTCTGATCTAAAAGTAACATAAAGCTTAGCTGATCATTTAAAAATTTATGCATACTAGCAACATGATTTAAATAATGTTTAAAAATATATATTTAAGTCAGATACCCAGTTTATGATTGTTTAGAGTAGGTCTTAGGAAGTAAAAAATCCTTTTTAAACACATTTTCTCTCCAATGTATACTTCTTAGGGATTTAGAGTGAACAAGGCAAAAAGTCTATAAAGGTTTGTAAATATAAAGTAAATGGTTGAAGGAGATCAAATGTTGTCCTACTAAAGGAGTATGTGAAATAAAAAAATAACAAAGAAATATGAGTCCATTAGATCTATCAATTAATTTTAAAACTGCATCATAAATATATTTTTCTAAAGAAGGCAAAGCAGATTATAATATGTTTATACTATATATATAAAATAAATTGCTACACAAGAATATGTCACATTGTAGAAATGTTTCACCATATGCTAAAAATTTCTCCTTTATAAGCTTATTATCCAATAGTAGCTCTCAAGAATAAAGCTCATTTACATGTAAAATAAGAGTATGGTCTACTCTTTAAAGGCACAGTGATAAACACACCAATTTCACAATTACATTAATATGAGTATTTGCATAATCTGCCTTCTACACCTGTTCTTAATTTGAAGCAGCTGCAGAACAAATCACACCACATAATCTGAATATGCCACAGAGTCACATAAACACACTAACCCTTCTTACCAAGTTTTCATTTTGTTCTGTTTGCATGCTTGTTTTGAATTTACATGAACCCATAGAAAAAAGCTTTTTCGTTGGACAATTTATATTCGTCAAAGGTAAAATATAGAAGCTAAACTGCCTTTTTTTGATTGCCTTTTTTTTTTTTACTGTTTCCTGTAACAATGAGCATTTAATTTCCATGAGATGAACAATGCATAGACACTCAACATTTTACAGCTTATTGCACTAGATACACCTCCTGTGAAGTGTGTTAAAAACATCTGCAGTCACCACATAGTACAATAAAAGTGTGCCAACAAAATCCTTATGCTCTAAGCAAAATAAAAAGGAATAGCCACCAC
The DNA here is from genome assembly GCA_035041135.1 of Platyrinchus mystaceus. Classification (NCBI taxonomy): domain Eukaryota; kingdom Metazoa; phylum Chordata; class Aves; order Passeriformes; family Tyrannidae; genus Platyrinchus; species Platyrinchus mystaceus. Next base: position 25,216,583 of record JAWWLV010000045.1, read on the forward strand.
TTCATTTTCTTTCAAAATCACTGCTTTCCACTTTTTGGAAAACTGTGAGCTTTGTGCCAGCATCATGAAAGGAACAACAAAACCACAGTTGACTGATAATTCAAAATGACAGTTCACACACTAATGACACATTCTTCCTACCTGTATGCTGCTCCTTTTTTGATATACAAACAAGAAATAATTGAGTAATTTAATACATTGACTTTCTTCCTATGCATTCTGACTGTCATTAGGCCCCATTCTGTAATGTTAAACTCACTCAAACAAAAAGAAAGATGACGGAAAGGCAGCACATGTGGGAAATAACTGAATACATCTCACATGCCTGATACAAAGATGATGGTGAAGGATAACACCAAATGTTGTCTACAACCTTGAAAGTGACAGTTTTGCTAAAAGCAGAGAAGACTCTTCTGGGTTTTAGAACAAATATTTAGGATGGATATGTTTTTGACCTGGGATCCATGATCAAATACTGTGCTACATATAAAATTCATATCACCAAAATAAAGTCCAGTTATAAATTGTTGGGCCAGATTTGAACAATATCAGCCATTCTGACACTGAATCATCACCCAGTCACAGGAGCTTTGTAATGCAGGATATCAGCTCCTCTGGTGGCCATCAAAAAGTGTAAAAGTTTTTATATTAAAGTGATAATAGAGATAACATTGTACTTTCTACGATTCTTTCAGTGCAGAAAAGAGCATGGCATCTGCCTGAAGCTGTCATGTCAACATGAGTTGACATTGCTTTTCCAGTTCTTGCCTAACAGCACAAACAAGTGGGGATCTTAACTATCGCAAAATCAGGCACTGCAGCAGAGAAAAATGACAACCAGTCTGGACAAGATGTAAGACCACAGTAAGCTGTCATCAGAAATGAAAATGGGCAAAGAATTAGACAAATTATTTTGAGAATTTTTGCTATTAAAATTGTGTATATTTAATTTAATAGTAATCAATTTCCTGTAACGCAAAAAAAAGAAAAAAAGATTTTGTAAAAGAGAGACATTCTAAAATGTGAAGCAGAGGCCACGCTGCATACCTCCTGGGAATCATTTACTTTGATACAGATGTCTGGTACTTCCTAGTAGGTGACTTAGCAGGATTCTGGACTGGGAAATTTCTTCCTATTCCTTTCTTCCACCAAATATTTAGCCTCTCCAGGCTAAAAAGAAATAAAACAAATTTCATAATTTAACATTATTTTATAGGTTGACTGGATGAGATACTGTATCAGTCTTTGCTGAGCATGATTTTAAGCACACTAAGAAACATCCTCGTAGTTGAGTCAAATGACTCAGAAACTCTCTGTGCTGATGTTGCAGAAGAAATTGCACTGTTTGCTATAGTCCTACCCAACCAGATAGACATGTCAACTAATATTTATACCTCTAGACACCACATAACACAATCGCACATACACTTACAAAAGAAAATAAGAAAGAACAAAGTTAAACAGCTCATGCACATTAAACCAAGGTTTGTACATCCATAATACCCAGTTTGGGAAGCAAAGCACCTCGTGATGTTAAACATTACTAAAAACCAGGATTCTGCTAAAGAACAAATAAAAAATAAAAGTTAAAAATCTCATCAAATTTATTTTAAAATAATTCTACCAATATAATAACATATCGAAGCTGGATAACATACCCAATATATTGCAAATCTTTTAATATTAGATTAAAACCCCTGATATGTGCATCAAATGACACAACATGATACCTACATCAATTTGTTCATAGTTTGTATCAAATGCAAAGCTGTACTGTCATTTTAAGACAGAAAATTCTTGAAAGAAACCTCTGTGGAGTTTGGTATGCACACTTTTCCATGAGGGTTATAAAAGCAGTCATTCTTCCTGGTGAGGTCTTCAGTTCCCTTCATATTTTTTCACAATGATAAACACTCTTATCAAAGGAAGAGTGGGACGGATGACTACACTAGGGAGAGTTGATCAGCAGAAAAACTGGCACAATCTTTTATTGAAAATTAGCCTCAATGTAAGAGATGTAAATCATAAATTGCCCCCTAGGAGTAAGATCATACTCTAATCTTTCATATATGTCTTATGGCTAAGGTGAGCCATTTTATCACGACCATACCAAGTACTGTTTCCTCTCTTGATCTCTCAGAGTGTAGAAACATAGACATTGGTCTTAGGAAAAGGGAAACACAAAATATTTTTTAATATCTACTACCTCCCAGTACAATTTCTTTGCTGCTTTTGTCAGAGTTGGAAGAATAAAATTGTTCTCAGTGACATCAAACATATGGAAGATTTACTTTTACACTGAACAGTTTTTAAATGTATATCTGATACTTTAATTAGCAAACCAGTATACCCAGAAACAGACCAAACACATGAAATACAACAAAAATGTCTCAACTGCATACTGAAATAAATATTCTCTCAAGCTAGGTCCGTGTTCTGCCACTAAGTTACTCCTTGTCATGTTCTTTTAGTACAAACTTACTTAACTTTCTACAGCATTGAAATTAAGCTTATTTCAGAACAGGACAGTCAGTAACAGACTTTATTTTGTCTATTTTCATAGCAGCATTTTATATAAGGTTGTATGTGGACTATACCCCACAATAAAGTTAAAATTAGCAATTATACCTAACTTTAATACAGTGTTTCATGCTTCCACCAACTTAATAGTAGATGATAGACTGATACATCAAAAGAACGGAACCTACTTTAAGAACTGTGTTGTGGTTTTTTTACCTTCACTTCTACAGAGGGCAGTCTTTTTCTCCTTTTTATTGACTGTAGGTTACTTGAATGGGAACTGAAGACATAAAGTTTGGACAATCCTTTTCCCTTACAGTTGGAAAGACAATGCAGTCCTGTATCTAAGATCAAGAATCTAAAGATCTGGGCTTCACTGCCTGCATGGTCGAAGTAGTAACATAGCTACAAACTAATAGAAGAGCCATATAGCTGCTTCCTTTCCCTTTTTTAAGAGCCCTTTTTTATCACTTCAATATCATGACACATGTTGAGCTGATTGACTCTGTGGTGTTAGAAAGTGGCTAGGTAGCTTGAAATTGTTTGAGGGCTTAACTATTTTTCTTGACCGTGATCAGATTAATACAACCTTTTTAACACGATGCAGAGTAATTATAGCTAGCAAAATGCACACTGCATCATCCTGATGTCAGTATTGTATCACAAAGCAAATTGTTCCTTAAGAGGTTGGACTGGGAAAGGTTAGATATTTTTAGGGCTTTAAGTCTTCCAAGTACAACTAAAAGTAGTTGTGAAGAGTCCAATGGACTATGATTTGCTGGTAGAACCAGACTGTTCTTGGAGGGAAGTCACATTCACTTGGATGGCCAAAAGCAGGTCATCAGGAATTAAAATATGTTGGCTTCTGGATAGTGCTTGAAAAGACAGAAGAATTATTTGGAATTAAACCAAATAATAATTTAGCCTACTGGGCTGCCTTTACAGTGGTCAATACTCAGTGCCCAGAGAGAACAAACACAGTGACATAAAAACATAGAGATGGGTTCCAGAGCTTAGATATATCCTGCTTGAAAACCTATACCCTCCTTTCAGTTTAATTTCATGTCTTACTCCATGAACTGCAAGAGAACAACTACATCCTGTGAACCCTCAGTACTTGTAGTTGTAGCTAAAAGGCAACTCTACAGCCATAAAACACAAAAGATGAACTACAAAAGATGGAGGGATAATAAAGGAGCAGAGATACCTCAGGATCTGTATGGAGCATATCTCCTTCTCCTTTACCCACTATTATTCAAAACTTGAGCCAGTGGCTTTTGGTATTCCCTGAAAAGTGTAAATAATGTATACCTATACCTTGTGCTCACACAGTTGGGCATGAAATACACTCAGAGATGTACAAGTATAAACTAGCTGCCTGCAGTTCAGTCCCACTTCAATAGGTACATCAATGATGCTAGTCTCCATGGGCCTCTGCAGTTCTTTTGCCTCCTTGCACTCTGTTAGTGGTGCCCGAATGCACTGTAAGCTCTCTGGGTATCTGACTCACATTAACATTGTGTACAGTTAATAATACAAGAAGACCCAAATCTCTAACATAAAGCTGTTCATAACTACTAAGAAGAATAAAATAAAGTTTCATCCTAACAATGAGATCAATACTGAGGATGAAATCTACTGCATTTTAAGTTTAAAAACAGCGGGTGTTTGATTGTGGACTGCTAGTCAAGCCAAGTGTCTAGATAAAAACAGTTCCTCATTGTTTTTTCTCTATGAGAGGAAGCACACTAACTATGATTCTATAAAGAATATTCTTCTTATGTAAAACAAACAGAATATTAATAATTAATAACACAAAAAATGATGATATGTAATGAATTGAAAATCACAACAATAAATGCCCCAGAATGAAAAGAGGAAGAACAACTTTTTCACCATTTTTGTGGCACTGTTCTAAAGGCTCTGTGGTTTTGGTGTAATCACCGAGGGAAAAACAAGGACAATATAAAATGATCTGCCAGTTAAAACTAAGGTTTTCAAAACATTTTTAGAATTTCTATTGACAGTTCTACAGACAAAAAAAAGTGACTTAAGCATCAAGGATTCTGAAATAGGATTCTGTTTATGAGTTCATCCTAAAATCTTAGATGTTCACAGAGGTTTAATTGAGAACCAATTTCTGTGTAAATCATGTATCAACGTCTCTGATACATTTAGATCCCACCTTAACTACAAGAAGGGGTGCAATTCTGCTATCAGTAAAATTATTTAGAGTTTTCATTTAAAAAAGCTGAATGATTCCACACATAATAAAAGCAGTATCAAATAATTTTGTGGGTTTTCATTACACTGGAACTTATTTTAAAGATGATGCCATTACGGTACTCAAACCTTTCCCAAAGCACTTCCTGTGACTTCTCTCTTACTATACTTACAGTAAAAAAAAAAAGGAATCCAAAAAATCAAATGAAATTTGATAAATATCTTATATTGACAGTCCAAGTTCTATAATCAACTGGTAGGTTTTAATGTTTCAATTTATCTTGACAATGTCACCAAAATCCCAGAGGATTAAGAAGTCAGTCGTAACAGCTGTTGTTAAACAGTATTATTTCTGGAAGTATTTCAGGACACTATTAGTTACAAATATTAAGGCTGATACAATAGCACTTATGTTTGTTAATATTGCAAATATTCTAAAGAATCATACTCAAAGTCATAATTATTTGTTTCTAGAGGTATTAGGTGGAGCACAAACTGTACCACCCCAGTCCAATTACAATGATTGAATACTCACTCAGAGAACTCCAAGCAAGTATTCTCCACCCAGAAAAAAAACCCAAACCAGAACAAAAAAACCCATTTTTCTAGACTAAACTACTTTGCAAGATGCTAAATTACCATGGCTTTTCTTAACGTGGAAAAGAGCCCCCTTTCTTAATCTTGACTCTGAGACTTATTGGGACATATTATATGCCAGCCCCTAAAATGGTTGCAATAATAATGATCTCATAAGTGGGCTGTTACACTAATTCACTTTATTTTCAGGCAGCATGAGACAACCACCTCAACACTAAAAACACTCTAAAACATTATGAAAGTAGGTATTTTTGGAAGAAAAATATTTTAAAAGTTGGTGGGTTTTTTTTAATTAATTCTGACTCTTGTTTCATTTGCTGTGAAAAGCAAATTAGTTTTAGAATTAGAATTAAAGCCTTCCTAATAAAAATGCCCATATTTATTAAGTCAGTGGTATTTCTTACAAGTCTTACCGATAAAGTAAACTGAAGTCAATACAATTTTGTATCTAACAGCCTGAAAAAATCCAGACTATATAAAATGATGTGAATGCTACAGCTACTTAGATTATGCTTATAGAAATCATTATCTTTTGTTGTAATCTAACAAGTGAGGATTAAAATAACCAAAATGGTCATTCACTGAAAGTGAATTTAAATAGATGAAATATCGTGAACTTAGTATGGTACCTGTATTTTACTATATGCCAGTTACTATCTAGTCTTAGTGTTTTCTATTCATGAAACAGGCTGTACAGACAATAAAATTAACTTTTGAAAAAAAATAAGCTATCATGTTCTTTAAGGCATTTCTTGTAAATTTTATAACTATAAGAAGGCATTAAAATCCCTTTAAAATAATTTGTTCATATGGTGCACCATGCTTATTGAAAGATCAGCACACTATTCTGTTCCCTAGAATTTTGCTAATGGCTTCAATGATTCCTTACCTTTTTTAAGAAAACAGCAGCAACAAAAATCCCTCAACACTACAAGACTAGAGGATACTTTCTGAGTTTTCTTTTTTTTCTTAGTTACTCTCATTTACATCATGTAAATCCCTTTCTAAGCTGGTCAAGCTGTATCCTTAAGTAGGCGGTGTGTATGGGAGACCTGTGTATTGGTGCCAGCACTCCTACTAGAACAGTATTTTAGAAACTCTCTCCTCTGCATAGTGGCAAGCTTTCTTTTTCATAGTTCATTCATGTTTACCTTAGCTACGTGTTACTAAACTGTTTTAAGGAAGTATTAAAGTTTCTTTTTTATTCCTAAAGTTTGCTTTTTGACCCTAACTGCATAGAGCAATCACAAAGTTTCAGCCTATAGGTCTAGTCTGGAGGAAACTTTCTTGGACTTCTCTACCATAAAAATGTATACAGAATTTACACAGCCTCACAGTAGGTGTAAAGCTATCAGTCATAGCCAAAAAGGTGAGATACCTTCACTCCATGGAAATTCAGGGCATCAGTACTAGAACCCTGAACCTTTCAACAGAACCTATATGGAGTACATTTCTAACATACTAATTAGGTACCAGAAATTAGTTGCTTTGCATATCTTCACTATTCCAGACAAGGTCTCAAAATCTGGAATTAAAATTTCCCTATTTTAATTGAAAACACCTTTTTAAAAATTATTTAGGATTGTATGTTCTTTTTTCTCACCTATGTTACATCACTGGTCATTCAGTCATACCATGACCAAAATACTGAGCCTTCTCTTCCTTTTGCATTTAGGTGATGGACATAAGACTAAGGAATAAAAACTTCTAAGTTCTTCAACACATGACCATGTCTTTCATCGTATTTTCTAATATTAGAATTTGCTTTTTAAATTACATTTTTGATAGACATCTATCTTATACAACAGCCCAGCCCTATCCTCCCATTTTCTTTTCCAAGGGTGAAATACACGACCCCTGTTATTACAGAAGGATTGCAGTTTGGCATTTTTTCTTCCTCACCGGGAGCATTGGTTCAGTCCTTACTAATCAAGAGATATTTTTTTGTATATGCCAACATCAATCATCATTTGCATCTAAATTTCCATTTTTAACTCCCCTTCAGATACTATGCTCTCAAAGTGAGGCTATTCATGGTATCCCACCCTGTTCTTAAAACAGAAACATATATTGTTTTGCCTATGACTTCACACCACATATTCTATTAGGAAATATTTTACTTTAATTTGGTAATTTGATTTTTTATAAGTATCCAGCCCATAGCTATCTGTGCACTATAGTACAGCTGCATCAATTTAGAAATCACTTCAACAAGCATAGAGTTGATTTTGATATTTTTTTTTACGTTGGGTTACTACATTCATTCTTTTCAATACTGTGGAGGCTGTCTTTCCTATAAGACTGAAAGTATATTTATTGAATAAATGGATTTACTGTGAACACTTAGGGGAAAATCTCATTCTTCATTTATACTTCAGGTTCTTGGTAAGATCCTTGAAGCATACTGATGTTGCTGACATACTGTACAGTTCCCTTTGTACATATATTATTATATAATTGCTTTTCAAAGCTTCACATAATCAAGTAGCAAAGCACTGAAGTAGTGTTTAGTAAATTTTTTACCATTAATTCTATTTCATAACACCTTCATCTGTTTGTCTGAAGAAAATCATATTAGGAGCATAAGAAGGCATAAAAAGACTTAGAATATCAAAGTGGCAATTGCTGGACAACCCCCTTTCACAACAATATGGCCTGTTATGTTTTTCCACTGCACTGTGTGACTACTTTTTAAGCAGCACACAGAGTAACGATTTTCTTCTATAGCATTACTGTGAACTGTATGGTCATTTGGATTATTTTAACAGGTTTTAATACAATTTTGCACGTATACATCCCAAGTGAAGGCAAACTAAAATTAACACCCATGTTGATCTTGGCATACATTCAGATTCCTGATTAGCCTGCTCCTCACACCCTCAGTAAAGTCAGCCTGCTTGGTAAAGCAACTGGACAATTATGACACAAACTACAAAATGTCTAACAATTAGAAAATGTCAAGTAAAGAATTCAATCCACAAAATAAAAATTAATCTGAAAAGTAGGGGAAGTAATCTGCTCAAGGAATGCCTTGAATGGCCATGGAGAAAGACTGAATTTTCATGTGCAAAGTTGCATATGCTGCTGTTGACTGAAGAATCTTCATTATTTAGTCACAGAACTTTGGTTTTGTCAGAAAATTTCCTTGACTTTTGTAATTGCCTGATGAAATAAAAAACCTTCTGGCTGGAAAAAAACAAAGAGACTTTCCTTAATAATAAATTTACTAGATACAATTTTAAAAAATCTACACCCATCTAGAGCATTCACAGAATATTTTGTTCAGTTGCTTTTCCTGCTTTTGTAATTTCTAAATCAACGTACACTAATGCGTTTTTCAAATTCAAGAGTATCAGGAGACCCTTGCATGAGTGATGAGATCCTAAACTGGCACAATTAGGGCCCTGCCTCAGAGCAAACCCTTTAATAGAGCCGCACACTGAGTGGTGAACCATTCACACATTCCCTCTCAGCTCTTCACAAGCTTTTCTGGGCAATGAGCCAGCTGGTAAGAGAATCAGGCTGATCCGACCTGTTGCAAGAGCCTGGAGAAGTGGCTCAAGGAAACCTACACTTCCCAGCATCGCAGTGGAACCATTCATACAGCCCAAAGAGGAGCAATCGCAACCACGCATGCTGGTTGCACCAGGAGGGCTAGCAGGGACAGAGCTTTCAAGCTGCTCAAGCAAGGCAAATAAACTTCTCAGTAGTGCTTGGAGATTCCTATAGTTCAGTATATAAAATCCAGACCACTTATCCCACGCACAGCACTATTTCCTGGTGTCAGACAGGCTTCACATTCTACCATGAGGGAAAGATGAGTCTGCTGGTCTGCTGTGTAAAAGCTGCTGTGAAAAGACCAAGGCATTCTCTCTGAAGATTTGCCTTTCTAAATCTGAGTGAAGTGTGTGTTCTCCATTTCCTCTCAGTCCTCTAGAAGTACTAGAATCAACATGAGAGATCACATCATTTGATGTGATAGTGATGTAGGTGACAATTCCTGGACAGTCACAGTAATAGAGTGACACATCAGACTCTGCACAGACATATGTTTAAATTAAACTACCTCCTGAAATCCCTGATCACATAGTAATACTAATTAGTATTCTGCATATTCAATACCTGTAAACAGAGCTTGCATAATATCACTATGTGATAACTTCTGCTAGAAGTTGCTAGTAAACATTTTCCCACATGTTACAAAGATCATACATAAGATTAGCTGTAATATTTTCTATACCTGAAAATTACAATAAAAGATAACACCTCAAGGTGACTGATATAAACTTTAAATTACAAAAGAAACCCTATCAACTAGTGCCACTTTCTTAACAGATGTACTTTTTTAATACTGGAAGTTTTCAAGAGTAAAATTTGACTTACAGTAAATCTATTAGTGAAAGATTTTACAGTGAATGGGATGTGATGCAAAATACAGATTTTCACGAGTAAAAAGAGGTTATCAAAGACAGGACATAAGTCTTGGGAGCAGACTTCTATCTATATAAATAAGACTTCCCAGCAAGTTTGTAATACTGACACTTCCACTGTAAATGAAAGAAAAAACTTTCAAGTTTTTTTTCTTTATTACCGTATTTATCCCTCTACCTTAGTGGAACTCTGGTTTTCTACACTAGCTTGAACATGCCTATTTCTCCTTTCCCTTCCCCCTACACCTTACCTAAAAATAACTCCTTGCCTTCTCTCCATCTCTTGGCATTAACCTTCTCTTTAGAGTGGGTATCACTGATGCAAATTTCTGCACCTTAGAGGATAACTGCATATTTTTCCTAACAGACTTATGAGGGAAAATGGGACTTATGATTTTCAGGCAGCTGTCTTCCAAATTTAATTTACCCTAAGCCTCAATATTTGCTTATATGTAGGCCACACATCTCCTCCAGAATCATACTCAAGAGGAAGAAAGACTGTTTATCACTCCATATTAAGCATTTGCATCTTTCTAAATCAGTGCTTTCTACCATGTACAAAATCCTCCTACTTTTTATGCTTAGCAGCATCCGTTAGATAAACAGAAATATGTAACACAGTTTTTGGAAAGACAGTTTTAGAACAGATTTATTTCTATTTTTGTTGAATGCAATGCAAAGAAAACTCTCTAAGTTACATCCATAACAATTTTTTTGCTGTTTTTAAAATGGGAATTTTTTTACTGACATTACACATACATGGCTGAAGCCCATGGATGTGAAATCAGAGGATATAATTTAAAAGCAGTGGGTTTTGCTTCTTTTTTTCCACATTCTCTATTTCTTATCTCATCAGCTCCTTACATATGATTAAAAAAGTAACGGAAAAATTACAATATAAATTATATGTTTGCTTATTTATTATGTGCAATGAATTTTAAATTCAGACCCATATCAATATCCAAAGGGAGATGATCAAACTAGAAAAGAGTAAAGCAAGGAGAGCAAGTTAAAAGAGACTATGAATATCTTTTCATCCTAAATTTTCATGCTAAATTTTTGCATTTTCAATATCTTTAAAAACAAGAGGTCCTTCTGATAGTGTGCACTAATGCAATAAACATTAAGTAATTAAACTTAAGTGTATACTTACTTTTCCCAAATTTTACCAAATGATTACACTTCAGTGAAGTGCTCATGCTAAATAAACAAAGCTTACCATAACAACTCAACACTCCATACAGCGTGATATTTATACAACAGGCTTGGTACACACTGAGCTTAACCCTTTGATTCCAGGAGTCATGATTTCATGACATGCCATCCTCTTACAGAATGCATTAGTATGATGTTGAAACAAATCTCCTAGCCTGAAGGAAAAAAAACTAACCAATTCATGGGGCAGAAGATAATTACCTATTTATTCTAATTGAAGTCTGACTGTATGAAAATAAGCTACTGCTCTAGAGACATTAAAGGGAATAGAAATACATAGGCTTTTCACAGCTCTTAGAGCAAACATGTAAAATCACAACTAGGTGTCCAAATCTCTATGCTATGCAGACAACAACAGTATGTGTATCATGGACAGATTAGTCTAAGCATCGATTGCCTACCTGGAAGGGAAATAATTGCAATGCTGTACACAAACACCTTTCCATGGCAGAAAATTGACAGCATTTGCCTTTGGGTTATGCTTGTGTTCTGCAAGGTTCTTGAAGTACCACAAGTTTCACTCATGATTGTAAATGTAACATGAAAATAACGCTTCCAGTTTTAAAACTCAAGCTAGATGACACTGGGTTCTTCAGTGGCCACAAGGACAGTAATTTTCTGCTCTAGGAGAATGATCAACAGGTTCTAAGAGCCAAAGTGACATTTTACTAGTTATGCCTAATATGGAAATTTGGTGATAAGGAGCGAAATCCTTGAAAGCAATCAGTTCACTTCACCATGGATTAACACTATCATAGATTCTCCACAAAAGAAAAATATTCTGAAACAAAAAACAGTGCTTCAAAAATCTTAACCTTACTACTGCAATGTTTTGCTGGATGCACAGTAAAGAAGTAAATGCTATTATCTCATCATATGCAGGTTAACATTATCCTCAACTCTCATCACAAACCCTCTCTAGCTATTTTGCAATATGTCATTAATCAATGTATGCACTGATTGGATCCATTCAATTGGTGCATCAGTGTAATGAATGGCATATATAAACATCTTTCAAATACATTTATTCGGATACCTATATATGAAAGTAAAATCACTACCACAATTGGTACTCAAGCTTGTCAAAAGGGATGTTTTTCTTCTTCTGTTTTACATAAGACATGCTAATGGTTATGCCATCTGCAGTGTGAAACCCAGACAAATGCAAATCAAAGTAATAGTAGATCGAGACAAGTGTCTACTTAAAACTGTAGTTTTTGCAGGTATTCTGTTAACTCGCAATCTAAATATAAACCTCCCATCCCTGAATATATAGGATAACTACTAGATAAAGGTAACTTTTGAATCAGGAACTAAAACAAAAACATTTTCCAGTACAACATTACACTTTTATAATAGATCACACAGTTAGCAGGGAATTTATAAAGGTTTTCCATGAGAATACAAAAGACAAATTATTCTAGGAAAATCCCAGCAGTTCCCCTAAACACATCCCCTCTGTAAAGCACAGTAGAACATGACAACTTACCCAACACCCTTTTTTTGCAAAGTTGAGGACCCAAATTTGAAGGTTTCTTCAATCAGCTTTCAACTTGCTGATTAGCTAGTAGGTGCTGTAAGTCACTAAAATACTCGATGCATTATGGAATAACAGAGAGAACATACATAAAAGCACCATATGCTATTTCCCCCCCAAAGAAAGAGATGGCCACTAAAATAAGTTTTTTCCCTGTTTGGCATGTGGAACAATAGAGTGGTTTACATCAAAATACAGGGCACATGAGATGCAATGGCAAGGCTTACCTAATACCCAAATTTGCCAGCAGATGTGTGAGCTAGTTTTAAAAGTTCTATTACATTTTTACTAGATTTATAAATCTGTTCCAACATATCTCCAGTTGCCAGATTAGTAAATTGCTCTGAAATAGAGGAAATTAGATACACACTCATTTTAAAGTATTGTAAAATATTGGGAGATGTCTGTTTTCTTAAGCACAAACACAAGTACAAGTACTTTTGTCTTATAAACCTCTGTTTTTGTCTTATAAACCTTATACATATTTAGCAATTCCTACTGCTAGAATATTTTGGCTAAAGCTGCCAATAAATTTGGCATAGTAAATCAATAATGCTCTACAACTTTATGACACATATTACAGTATTTGGTCAAACAGGAAACATGCTCAAAACATAAATTTCCACTACATAATGAATAATGAACAGTAAAAGACAGAAATAGAAGTGCTCCAAGGACTCACTTTCAAAACCTTTATACATTCTTTTCACTAAAGAACAAAATTAAAATGGAGTTTGTGCTCATACCTGAATTTACATGGTATTTGATACATAAACCAAAGTCTGGGAGCAAATTCCATTTTCCCTCTCCTTTAAAAATCAACCAAATGAAGTGTTCAAGGCCAATATGAGGCACTGTGCACACACTGATAATAGAAGAATAATCTGGAAACATGAGCAGTAATCTAGGCTTTAGAGAGCATGTAACAATTCTGAAAATAAAATTGTTTTCTTTATTTTATTCTTCCTGCCTCACAAGTGTGACTCATGAGATGCTGACTCCTCCTGGGAAACATGTGATGCAGCACATCTCTACAATACACCAACCCCTGGCATTTAAAGGCATCAGGCCAAGGTTAGTGCTTTGGGAGCATGAAAGCACAAGACTCCCTCTCCTCATCTCATCATCCTCTGGGTTCTGTGTATGACTGCCTTTTGTTTCCAAACATGGTTTTCTATCCTTTCATCAATGCCTACCACAAACAGTGCACCCCAAGACTTCTTTAGCCTTGAAAACAAGGTTTAAGAATGGGTGGAGAATGTGAACAGAGAAGTTTGTAGCTCCTGAACTGCTCTGGTTTACAAGGTGTAGGATTCAAGTAAGATCACTGGGAAATATATACTGGGAAATATATCACTATTTTTGCCTGTTTCATATACTTTCCTTAGTGTTTTGTGTAATCCAGTTTAGAGACAGGATATAGCGCAAGATGGATCTTGTACACTTCTGGTACAGCCAGTGTTATCTTTCAGAACAAGGAGGTGGCAGAATAAACTACTTTCACAGTATTTATTAAACCAATCATTTCCACTATTCAACCAATTCAAGATCACCAATTCTGCTTTTAAAAACTTTAAAAAATATATAGTTCATAAGCTTCTGCTTTTATGGCTACTCTTCTTGTGTGCCTTTAGTGTAGAAGGTATTTGATACAAAGCAAAGTCAAGGGTGAAGAGTGGAAAGTTGAGAAGGTCCCAGGACTCAGCCTCTGGACTGGACTAAAACTACAGCATAGCAGGACGCCAACACAAGATGTTTTCATTTTTTCCACTTTCTTTAGTTGTATTCCTAAGTTCTTGTTGGGTGCTGAGCAAAAAAATACAACTTTAGAAGTATATTTGAAGAAAGCTGATCAGGAATGTGGAATTGTTTGCTGTGCCCAACATTGCTCCACCAAGTTTTACAAAGAAAAGGAGACAACGTGAATAACATACAAAAAGTGCACAAGTGAACGAATTTTACAACATCTCCCTGGTGGAGAAAAAGATAAATTCTAGTGCCTGGGGTCCTCCATTATGCACGACAAAAACTAAAAATGAGATAAAAAAATCCTACTCCATCAGAAAACAGGGGAAGACCCAAGAGAATAAAGGCTCACCCAGAAAAATAGATGTGAGGAAGAGAATGATAGGATGCTTTTTTAATTTTCTGAACAAAATAGAACTGTCTGCAACAAAATATAATTCAGCAGTTAAACACTCACATTTGGGCTATAAGCAACAGAGAACAAGTTTTGGCAGCAGAATGCAATTTCATATGGAACTCTGAATTAGAAATAAATGAGTTAATACCACAAAAAAGTCTCACTCAGATAAAATTTTCCCAGACTAAAACGGTCTTTATATTTTTATTAGTAATGCATATTAAATAATTATTCAGTAACAGAACTTCTATTTATTGTGAACACAATCTGAAGCCCAACAACATCTTAGTGTGAAACTTAATGACATATATTTTTTTCTAAAATGTCAGAAGCAGTTCTTTCATAATTTCATGTAGTTGTGTTGTTAAGTTTCTGAGCACTTCTCTGCTACCTAGATATAGTACCCAGGAATTATTAAGGTTGTTTTTTTTTCCCCCAGATACGGTTTTACTCTTATTCTTAACACATTTTTACAATTCAATCCATGTACGTATAAAAATCGCATACCAATTTTGTTATATGTCCATAAAGAATTAATGTATACCACAGCAACTGAACTGAATCTTAGACCTTTTAAGCATCTGTAGTCACAAAAGGCCTTTGTAACCTACAGTGGATTTTTTCTGTGAAGTCAGCAGCAAGAAGCCTGTAACCTCCAGTATGTGAATAAGCACATGCATAGTATTACAGTACAGGAATTGGCACACATCCCTCACATGTGAGCAAGAACTCTTCCCTGAGATTAAGGCCCCAAAATCAAGGATTCTTTACTAACCTGCAGCGGTCTCTGTTTCTCACTGCCCTTAGGAGATTTCAGTCCACTTGTCTGTTGCTGTAAAAGCAGCTGCCTTGCTGCCTGCAGTGCCTAAAAGTAAAAAAAAAAAAAGGCAAATAAATTCAACCAGTTCCTAGAAAAAAATGAGTTACTCATTGCTAATGTTAGGTAAAAGTCCAATTGAACAAACATAATCCCCTCCTATTTGATTTGTATTTGCTAGATTCTAGACTTCAGGGTTTTTTTTTTTTTACTTAAAACATTTTAAAAAAATATTCTAAAAGTACATATATAGGACTTCACTTGAATTTATGGATGTACATGAAATCCTGCAGGAAATAAAGTTAATTTGTTTGAAGTGCTTGAAGAGGAAAAATCATAAACTGCATCAATAGCCTCATTTCCACAAGGAACTTGTCTTTGAGTGTTCAACTAAAATGCCCACTCCCTTGCAAATTATCATTCAATTTGCATTTTCATATTACAATTTGAAGTAAAAGCAAGTAGACTTCAAGTGTTACCAGAAGCTGTAATTAAATTTGACAAATCAACATCAGATTATCTTGAAAGTGAATTAATAAGGATATTCATTGAAGATTAAAAACACTTTTTGTACTTACAATTCAAGGAGAAACCTCTCATTTGATAAAAAAAGGAGTGCAGTTTTAATGCCAAATAAAAATGAGTGGTTTTAATTTGCATTCTTAGGAAAATCAGAGAACAAAGAAATTACTACTCAACCAACCAGATCGGGCTCAGGGATGACAGTATCCCAATCAAAATAGATGATGTTTTCATTTATTTTATGTTTTCATTCCAACTCAGCAAAATACAGTTAAACATATGAAATGTAAACAAACATTCCACTTACCCAAAGAATGCTGATCTATATTATTTCCCCCCTATAAAATTATTTTTAAATGTCAAATGTTATAAGGTAGTGTTTATTTATAAATAAAAAATATTCAAAACACTTCCACTGAAACTACCTGAAGAACTCATTTTATTCCCCCTTAAAAAAATCAGCTCAGTAAATAGCAGTTCCAGTTTTACAATACATCACACTATTATCTATGTTTTTAAAACCCACTGTATATGGAATATACAGCAATAAATGCCATTTGATCAATGTTCCCTAAAATAATAAAGATTCTCAACTGGTAAAGAAAGGTACTATTTTGATTAGACTCAAATGAGCTGGTTTTTAAGATAGTTTCTAGTATCCATGACAACAGTTGCTTTGACAAGATGTGCATATGGCATTACACTGCCAGCTGGTGTGAACAATGTTTGAACTACTGCATTGAGATGCTGAGCAAACAGAAAAAGTTGCCACGTCTTAACCCTCAGGGAAGGCAGTCGTCCCCTGATCAATTATGAAAAGACAGAGAGAGGGCTGCTACAGTCTGGCTCCAAGCAAGTTTTCTGAGAAGGCAGGCAGACATAGAAAACCAAAGTAAACAAAGTGAATGCACTAGCACCATCTCCTAACAACATTGATTCATCTCCCCATAGAAGGCTCTGGTACAAAGTTTGCAGAACAGACTTTTAACATTTGAAGACATTCCCACAACAATCCCTGTATTGTTTCATCAAATTCTCAAGTAATTACAGGTCAGCTTTACAAAGACTATACAGTTCTCTGAACCTAAGCAATGAGACACACAGAACTATCTTCTCTCCACCAAAAATAAACAAAAGTTAGCATATTTCGAAGTGCACTTGAAATATTTTGTTACCAAGGAACCACTGGATGCCCTCTTTCTTATGTGAATAGCATGATTTCTTCTGAACTCCCAGTTTTTGAGCAGATCCTAAAGGCCAATCCTCCTTTGCCTGAGATCAGACATAAATATATTGTTGATTTCAGGGGCACCAGGATTTGGTCCCAGTGTCTTTCAGTGGTTTAAGCACAAAACACAGATTAAAAGCAGGAACAGAAGATCTGTGGCAAATTTATAATCTTTCTCAATCTTCAGAGCTCTCTGAAAGGAAAACCTGAATGCAAGCAAGAGAACTACTGCACTCCTGAATTCATGGGAGACTGTAGAGGAAAACCAACATCACTGCTTGGTGTAATACTGCCAAAAGAACCAGAGAAGAGATCTGGAGTTACAGAAAATGGAAAAAACCCATCAAGCTAATAACTTTTTATTTCTGGCAGTCACAGAAAATTCATCGAATGACCTTTATCTGGAAAAGAAATTGTAATGATATAATGCTAGTGTATACCTGCAAATAAGTGGAACACTTGGCAAGTTGTTTCAGTGTCCTAATCTTCCTTAGAAGCAAAGTCCTCTCATGCCAATACAATAAAACAAGTAAGCAAGTATCTGGTAAAGCTGTACATTTTTAGTACTTGAAAATTAGAGAATTATAGTCTGCTGTAGCTTAGACTTAAGCTAGACAGTACGATTTCAAATGGTGGGTAGCATACTCCTGTGGAATCAGACTAAGAAAGCATGACTTCCTACAGCTAACTACAAAAAGAGTCACACTTCATGAAAAAGCAAGGCAGCACAACAGGATATGCTTGCATAAAAGGCTCTACTACTTAAACTATTTTGATTCATATGTGCTGGTTGGGATATCTCTAAAGGAGTAAAGGCTTATCTTTTAATACAGAATGTCTTATAAATGATGACTACCTGAATACTTCAGTGATCTTATTGTGGCAGTTTAGATTATTGTAAACACAGGAGATAGAAGAAGAACAGAAAACAATTTCAAGAGATCAGAGATGATTTAAAACTCATAAGGAGAAATCACTGTCAGCCTTTGTTCTTAGAGAAGTCATCATATGGTACCTTTTTCTCCCATTGTGCTGCTTAACTTTACATTTTGCTACTCAGTAAACAACCTCACAGAAACACACTGTTAATTTCAAAGCATTATTACTGACATTATTCATAACTGAAGATTAAGAAATTATAAAACATTAGTTCTACCAGTCCATTTGCTGCTATTAAATCTTAGCAAATAAATTGACAACTTGAAAGTATCTTTCAAAATTCATAAACATCTAAACTTCAAGTAAACACACATCATATGTATCATTTATAAAATTCTATGAACTAATTTGATAATAACTCATGGTTTAAAAACAATATAATTAAGACAAACTAACAGATGCTTATAAATCTGACAGATCAAAATTATGTTGAGTCCTACCTCGAGTTAAGAGAAGCAGGAACAGATTGTAAGGCAGTCAAAATCATATCTAATTTCCAATAACATTTGTTTCAAATTTAGCAGGCACTTTTCCTTAATTAAGTTATCTAAATTAGTAAAACTATACCAAAAAAAAAGTCAGTGTAGACAAAAGCAATAAAAAGAACTGAGGATTAGAAATTATTTTAATAACGCAAATGAAAATCATTATAATGCTCTAAGTAATGGCTATATAAGCAGGAAATTTGGGCATATGGTTTCCAGAACTCACTGTGTCTTCTAGTAAAATATTTATTGGGAACACTACTTCTTAATATTTACTGTGCAGCTTTGGCATAGCTAAAACGCAAGCAGAACAAAAATAAAATTAATTGCATATAACTTACCCTATTAAAGTTGATAAATTGTGGTAGGTTTTGCAGTTTGTTGGCAATAATGCTGAGATATAACTTGCTTTAATTTTTTATTCCAAACCCTTTTATTTAATATAAGCATGACTTTAAATTATTTTTAAGGTTTTATCATTAGTTGCGTTTTTAAAAAGTAAATATATGTGTATTTTTAGGAAACAGATGTCACTCATATCTTTCCTTTAAAATCAGGAATGTTTAACCTATCAGCCTGTTGCATTTGAGACGTTAAAATGAAAAATGACATCTACGCCCATTAATATCGTCAATGTATAAACAGCACAGCGTGACACATTCTTGAGAGCTGAAGGCTACAAAATCTCTCTGAAACATAAATAACAAAGCACTCAGAAGGATATTTGATGTTGATATTCATCTCTGAGAAAAACACTGCTGCCTAGGCTTCTTATGAAAATAGATGCAGCCCAAATGGATCTCCTGTAATTGGTTTCAGATAGCGAGGTCAAAAGAAATATGATACAAGAAACTATTATGTGGAGCAGGCGAAACAAGAATGTTTATACAGGCACTCCCTATTTATACTGACAAGAGGTGTATACTTTGGAGATAACCAGAACCAAAAACTTGCCAGAAGACAACCAGATTCTTTTCTTTTCCTAACTCCAAATCCCTACTTTATTTTTTCAAATGACTGCATACTCTAACATTCCTGCTGAACGTCAAGTAAGTTTCTGAACATGAAATAAGTTTCCAAATGGCTGAATATGTCAAAGGACAGTCATCTCACTGGTAGCACTATGCAACCAAAACATATCAAGATGCTAAGCTGGATTTAAGGCCAAGGACTGTTCTGCACTGGTTGAATAACAAGTTAACCAAATTATTACACAGCTACATTTATTATAAAAGCCACTTGAGGAGAACCTCTGCCCCTTTATAACCTTCTGGGGGCCCTTTCTCAGGCTGGCTCCCAAGAAGCAGCCCAGAATTACGCATAGTTGTATGAAATCCTCCAAAGATGGTGACAGAAAGACAAGTCTATTCAACACTCCCTAATAGCATTTAAATGATACTGCTAAACCTTTGCCTCTCACTGACTGTATTTGTCCAGAAAGTTCTCTAATGAATGTCACAGTCAGTCAGCATGGCAGCTTATAATCTTTCCAAATGGAGTAGCAAAGCATTTAGCACTATTCAAAGAATCTCGAATTTAAGATGATCAAACTCCTTTCCAACAACAGTCTCTCCAGGCGACTCAACAGGGAAGGCAAACTCCCATTCTCCTCAGTGAACAGCACTCTTTTTTTTTTTTAAGCCACGCACAGAAAACTGAGGACAAATGTGCCACACTGGAAAGGCCATGAAGTCAAGGAAATCCTGTATGTAACTGAAGCCACATAACCTGCCTGATTTCCCGTAGGAGTGTTAGACTGAAAAATAATTACAGTGTTTTTCTACAGAAGTAGAAAGAAAGGACTAGGTAGCTAAGGCTGCTGGCACCCATCTCAAGGAATATATTTTCTAAGAAAACTAGATGGTCATGAAGAAGGATTTCACTCAATTAACCCATCATCAAAGTATGCCAAGTAAAAAGATTTGTGTCTTCTGCATCTAGAATAGCGGCTGCAGACAGCCACAATTTTCTATGCGCACAATCTCAGCAGCTAAGCTGCAGGGTGACCTGCTGCCTTGCCTAGTAGTAGAACACAAACTTGGAAGAGACCAAAATGTTTGAAACTATATTACGTGCAAGAAGAAGAATCAGTATTGGACAGTGCATTACCATCCCAAGTACTCCTACCATCAGTCTGCTTGACAGGAGGACAAAAAGTGGTAGTGGCCACTAAGTCGTAGTACTGAGTCCAACTCTACAGGGCAGGATTAAGTGAACATTGAATATGTTTGAAAACATTTACTACATTGACACTACAGAAATTTGTGCAAATGATTGCCTGGCTCCTGGATCCCCAGGCTGCTCAACTTTTCCAAGGCTGGGAGAACTCTGTGTTTTTCCAGGACAGCACTTTGTGCCCAGCGAATTTCAAGATAAAAAGGCAGAACGCTTTGAGGGTTAGGTGGAAAGTAGGGAAAGCTGTTCTGGATCCAACTTACATTCCTTGAGTACTATCTCAGAAACATAAGAATGTCTCTGGATCTGGCCCTCGTTTCCTTGGACTAAAAGCACTTTGTTGTTTTTTGGTTGGTTGGTTGTTTTGGGGCGGGGGTGATGGTATGTGTGTGTTTCGTTTTCTTAGGCTGATATAGTTTCAGCACACTGAGACTCTGATTTTGATTCAGATTTGTGGTGTTCTCTGCAACACAAACAACACTAGAAGAAGTGATCCTCAATCTACCTGAGCTTCCGTTCTGCCCTGATGTTATCCAGGATTAATTTGCAACTGAAGAGAAAAAGTAACAGTAATAAACTGATGAATGCAACATGAAGTCTCATAATGCTGTTTAATAAAAGGAAATTAATCACATAATTGTCATAAACCTATTTTCAAACAGCAATCTATCAGAGAGAAATTATGCATCTGTAGTTATTGACCTTTCATTTTACCATGACTGATTTGTAATTAGACTAGTTTTGTGAAAAATAATAGTTAATTACCAGATTTTTTTCACTCTAATTGTTTTGGCAATTTTTTTTTTTGTTCGGTGTCCTACTTTTTCCCCATGTGAAGGATGCTAAATAAATACAGGGCACTAATAACTTAGTAGTTTACATATTTCATTTTATAAAGCAAATTTAGCTTCCCTCTCTATAAACCAGTTTAATGGATTCTAAACACTGTTTCAAAAACAACTCTTTCATCTTCTGTGCCCATTATTTAGCTGACCAAGAACTAGAAATCAAACACCCATAACAGTGATTTGCTTCAATTCCTGGCAACATTAGCAGAACTCCTCCCTGTAGACATCAGTCTGTATTGGTCATTAGGGCTACACGTCAGATCATGCATAACATGGTCCATGACAGCAAACCCAAATGCTTTCTCCAAAGCTCGGATCAGCTGAAGAATGCAAATGTCAAGGGTTAGGAGAGAGGGGGGCCCACAACACCAGAGTTGTGCTCCAACATGACAACCTCCTTCCTTTCATCCCACATGCCTGAAATTAACTTTCCTTTGGTAAACACATGAGCAGGCAATCTACTCTACTTCATTCCTACTACTTACATGAGGTAGTAGCTAAATTGAATTTCTTCAACGAAACAAAACCAGTGCAAACACAACATACCAGCAACACAACCTCACAAATGTCCTGACAATGCTATATTCTTCCATGTGGTATGATTTTTAAAAAGCTGGGACATGTAATAGCTAAACAGAAGAGCCAATCTCTTAGTTTTACATGAACAGAATGTGGCAATGGCGGCATGTACCAGTTTTCCACATGAAAACTGGTATGATTTATTTATAAAGAAAATTGCTAACAGATATTTAAAAGCTATTTAAGTGTGCAGGGAAAGAAGAACTATCAATACAAGTACCCCATGTGTGAATCCAGAAATAAAAAAATCCTTAAAATTATTTTATGTTTATATAATATTATACACATACAGTAGGAAATGTACATATTTTTTATTTGAAAGGACTTGGTTAAAACAAGACCTTCTTTCAACCATGTCCATTGTAGACATTCCCTTATTGGATGTGAGGCCTCCTTTCAACTAAAGCAGCCTGAAGAAAAGTTGTGTTGACTTCAGTGGAATAACAGATGATGCAGTAATTTATAAATAGGAAAGGAACTGATGCAAATGTAAGCAAGAGTAGTTCCATTTGTACTAAGATCAAAAGTGAGAGCAAATTCGAGTGGAAAGAAACAGTATCAAGAGAAGCATTGTACCTGTTAGGAGGCTGTTAGAAGGCAACCATTTTAACTGATAGAATTCTGAAAGGAAACTTTAAAATTAAAGATGGAGATTATTAATCGAATTACTAACAAAAATCAACATCAATATATAAACTAAACCAAAAAGTGAGGCAGATACAAACCAGAAGAAAACATTCACTCAAACATTTTGTTCTAGTCAACAGCAAGTTTCCCAGAATAGAACCTCAACTTTGAGAGGACAGATGTGAAAACTGATTAGTTCTGTTAAGTAATACAGAGAAGTAAAATAAGAGAGGAAGTACAAATGCCAAAACAATATTTACACTAAAATAGCCTTAACCACTTAGAAGGCAGAAATAAATACATCTACCTTTACATTTTAGATTCAATTAATACCGTTCAGCACTCACTGGTAAAGGAGTGCTAACACAAATGTATCAGAAGCACAGATTCCTCGTTCAGATACCCTCCCTGCAAGCTAGAAACCAAAGCTATCCATCAAGAGTGTGGATCTACATGATACCAAAATAATTACAAATAAAATTACAGTAATTATACTAATCAAACTCTCTTAGCCAATCCAAATGTGAGAAATTACATATCTGTTGATGTGTCACTGATTGAAAGGTCTTCAAATATATGAATGACAAAAATTTGATTTACCACTGCCCTTACAAACCCATATCCAGACAAACAAGTGAGAAAGGAATGAAAGGAATATTATCAAGATGGTCATATCAGTCTTTTGCTACATGTGAAGAAAGTACAAAAGCTGAAAAAGAAACTTTCCAATGGAAGGGGTAGTGGAGGAGTACAATAAATTGTGTCCAAACTGCAAAATCTTTGTCACCGAACCTATTCAAGAAGCATCTCATGGAACGGTTAAGAGTACTGATTCTGCTCTGGGACGCAGAAGACCTTTGGAAGCATATTCCAGGTTTTATTTGATTGTGTGGTTCCTGTGAAAGCATGCCAAGTTCGGATTACTGTGATGTCTAACACCTTGCTACATTTCAAATAACACCATGTTCTCATAAACTGAATATCATAAACTGAATATGAAGCTTCAGCATGGTTTGTTTCCATGGTGAGCTAACAGCAGAGGACCAGCAAGCGCTGCACATACAGAGTTGCTCTTTTGAATTTTCCAACCTTACATGACCACTTTCGTGTTTATGAGACTATCCTTGAAATTTTGGACTGGACCAAGAAATAGTGTATACAGAACAGAAGATGGCTTAGAAATAAGTGCTCTGTGCCCTAATTGCAGTCAGAGCCATCTGCGCAGGCTTCCTGTGTCCTCACCACCAAATATGGGCACAGAAAAAAAGATTTTCTTATTATTACAATTCTTCCTAGAAGCAATAGAGACCTGGCTGAAATGCAGGAGCTAAGAAGGGAAGAGAAAAATAAGGCAAGAAAGAGGGTCTAAAGCATGCATGCTTGATCAGCTTAAGTCAAGTATCTCCACAAACAAAGAAAGCAACAAAAAATTGACTCACTATTATAATTCATTGTGAGATTAAATCTAAAGATACAATACCAAAACTTACCAAGTATATTTTACAACTTGATTTCAGTAATGTTTTTAATGAAATAGTTTGATCAAAAGTCACTACATAATCATAGCCTTGTTGAGAGTTGAGTCTCTCTGCTCAACTTTAAAAATCAGTCTTTATTGCTAAAGCTAAATCCGCTGAACTGAAATCCTACTGAGTACATTCTTATTTTTCCTTATGGATATTATTGTGATGCTTTCTAAAACTTTAGTTGGGATAAAGAACTCCAGGCAAATAATCAATGCAAGAATGATTAGGGGAAGAAACAATAAACATGAATGTAAGTGGGCAATATAAAACCAGACATTTTATTTGCAATCTTTCAAGGTTTTTGATAAGCTACCTTTTAGAGATAGAAGTTGAGTTTGGTATGGAGTTAAAAAAAAAAACAAACAAACCAGTAAAAGCTGTGATTTGAGATCAAGATGTAAATTATGCAAATAAACAGCCCATTTCTAGACACAAAATTTATCAATGGTGGCATTACGCAATAGTTCTGCATGTGCTGATCCCAAAGGTCTAATCTAAACTCTTTGAAATAATTCTGAAGCACTAAATTCTGCTCTAAGTGTGAACTGTGGGACTCTGGAGGAACCTCTGTAGCATGATCACATATGTATGTATGTGTGAAGTAACACACGCATTCACACCCATAAAACTAAATACCTTTTTTTTTCATGCAGGAAATATTTCTATTCTGTGTAAAAGCCAACAAAATTAGCACTGGTTAGCTCTGCATCTCTCTGAAAGAGACCTGTAGTCTACTCTGGACTGCTTGAATTACTAAAATTTCAGCTTTCCTCTCAGGTTGCTTATACACCTTTTAACTCTTTGGTGCATTTTGTGACAATCTAGCAGGCACAATACAACATGCAGACCTCTGTCTCTGAAGAATCCCAATCTTCAAGTTCTTGCTGTAGTAGGCAAATGAATTATATGTTTTGAAGGGTAGCCTTAACAGTCCATGAAGACCGCACTACTAAGACAGCATTCTCCACTTTGGGGACTTTTAAGAGTGAAGATTAGAAAAAGAGTGAAATGACAAAGAGCTTTAATTTTAAACTAAAATGCAAGTGAAGACAGACAGGCAAATGTCCTTGGGCTACTCATCCTAGTTTCAGCCCTTGTGAGGAGATCTGGCAGGGAGTATATTCTTTATGATTAGAAACTTGCAGGGATGAAAACAAAAAGACCTGAAGCTATTAAAAATGTTTTGCAGAAGAGGGATAGAGCGATATTTGCAATTCCCAGGGCATTTAGGTGCTGAAGAACCGATAGCTACTGTGTGAGGAATTCCCAAGTAGTATACATGAGCAGTGCAACAGGTTAGCCATTTGAACTATAAGGTAGATGTTTCCATCACACT
This sequence comes from Platyrinchus mystaceus, assembly GCA_035041135.1. Classification (NCBI taxonomy): domain Eukaryota; kingdom Metazoa; phylum Chordata; class Aves; order Passeriformes; family Tyrannidae; genus Platyrinchus; species Platyrinchus mystaceus. The sequence continues at coordinate 25,242,330 of JAWWLV010000045.1, forward strand.
TCATCAAGTCCACCGAAGAAAAAATTATCCCTATTATACTACCTTGGTAACTACAGTAATCTTCCTTACTAGCAAGCTAATCAAGGAATTATAAATATGCTCAGGGGCATTATCATCTTCAGATACATTTGTAAAAGCAGACACACCCAGTTATATTGGTGCCAAACATATGTAATACTTCACATCAGTTAAAGTCTCTTCTGGCATCAGGCTGTAAAAATTTTCTCTGAACCGTGTAGCACATACTACATAATCACTATCACTCTAGCATACACATAAAAAAACCCCCACTGGCAACCTAGATGTATGATCAAAAAAAGTTATAAATTAAGTTTAGGTATAAATTTTACTCCTTATATTCTTTCAACTACACTTGCTTTGAATAAATCAAAATTTGAAATTCAGCTTTTATTTTTTAAGTCCTCTACCATGTCATCAACTTACTATGGTCTAAGGTCAGTTGCTAGTCTTCTCTTCTAAAGACACTTCTTTTTACACATCACACAGAGTTCAGATATCATGTTCTGGAATTATTTTCCAGCTTCTCCTTTCTACAATACCTTCTTTTTTTCTTCTTGTTACATTTTAAACCTCAGCAAAATGTAACTATATTGCCTTTTAATTTAATTGACTAGGCAGAATGCTGTGCATCTTCTCTATGAACATGTTTTCTTCCTAGATGATCACTTCTTCATGCAATGACTTGCAAATTGCACAAAAAACATGGATTAATTCCTTTCTAGGTATTTCCATACCATCATAGCCTTACAATGTAAAGTAAATTTAAAATTATTTTTTAAAATTTTATCTCATCTATTAGAGATGTATTTTTTATTTTGTAGGATGAAATTAGATAATTTCAAAATTAGATAAATTCAGTTCTGAGATTTGGGAAAAATATACGACAGACATAGTAGTATAGTATTTTTAGTTAAAAGGCCTTGCCTTTTATGAGAAAGCTTTCTGGATAATATCTATTAGTTTGCTACAATTCCCAGGGCTCCTCTTGTGCCATAGGACAGTGGACCGAAGAACAAAAATAGGAGAGAAACTATTTAATGTGAGGACTTTGGGGTGGCTTTGAAATACTTTCTGGAGCACAGTTTATGGCATAAGACTTATGCTGCTACTTGAAGAAAGAGCTGTGGCCAGCAGGTGAAACAATCTTTGATTTTAGATGAATGTCAGAGGTTCTCGCCCTCTTCTCCAGCAATGCCCAGGTTCATCAATAACACTAAGACATGAACGCTGCAAGCTTCCATGTGTAGAGTTACAGAAAAATATAGGGAGCGTATTATTAAAAAGGTATCATGACAATATCACTTTTACCAATTCTCTTAGGCTTCACCTACACTGAAAAACTGGAGAGTGCCTGAGAATCTGATTTTCGCACTGGCAAGCTGTGAGTACAGCTCTGGGCATGCATTTTTACTTGTGCTACTCCAAACTCTCCCGAGCAATGCCCAGGCACAACTCTGTAGTCTGACTTTTCCAAGGGCTGGTTTCACTAGGGAATTGGGTGAAGTCATGCTAATTTTGGGGACTAAAATGCTTATTAGCTTGGGTGAGTCTCACCCTGTGTCAGCTGCTCAGTTTTGCATCCAGGAACCATTTTTTCAATTTACTGGTGAAGATCATGGCTATGTGCTCAACAGAATTGAACCACATGTTGTTTTAGAGCCTCTCTTGGCAGAAGTAGTCAGGTTGTGACTTTGGGATGGCTTGTGCGAGTGTCAAAGGACCTGGATTTCATAGCTCAACAGGCTGGAAAAACAAATTTTTGTCAGAAACAACAGCGTACACTCCAGGGGGCAAGAAGAAGAAATAGGGTGGTGGGGACAAGACTCCTTTAATTCTGACCTATTGCATTTTGAACCTCCCATGGTGTGTTTTAAGCTGATGAGTTTTAAGTACCAGTTTTATATGGACACCTCATGCATCTGGGATGAGCTTTACTTCTGAAAGTCAAAATTCTGACAACAGTCACTGTTTTACGAAAAGCCTTAATTTCTTTCATCGAAGAAGCAAGGGGAAAAAAACCTCAAAAGCATTTGTTTCCAGAGTTACCATCAATCAAACCCACAAAAATAGTACTATATAATCATTCCTGTAAATTCCAATACAGTTGATGGTATTTTTCACCTTCATGTTTAGGCACTTAAGACTGAGAATTCAGAGTTATGTAATTTGACAAAATCTCTAGAGAAAGCAATTTCCAGAGCTCATGTTAGTCACCAGCTTCAAGAGTGCCCCAGCTAGGAATGAGCCTCCTCTGCTACTGGCAAAGAAGCAAGCAGGCTATTCAGCAAAGTTGGCTTGGACTCTGGCAAAAAAATGACAGGGAGCATTGCAAAGGCTTTGTTGTATCACCAGTGGCTACAAAATGTCTGATTTGCCCAGAAACAAGTGATGAGAATAAAAATGTCCAACTTCAAGCATTTAAAAGTTTTTTTAAAGTTAAAACTACTTTTATTTGTTTGTTTTAAGGATACTATGAAACTGAAAAATTTCAGGAAGAGGATACTATGAAAATGAAAAGCTCTAGGAATTTCTTTAAAGATAATTTAACTATCTCTGGCATTTTCCTTTAGATTTTTCTGCATCAAAGTTTGGTAAAATTCTGGCTAGAGGTTTCATGCCTTTCTTTAGAATAACACAGAGAAAAGCTGAATAGCAGAAAGACTACATGGACTAGGACTGTACATTAAAGGCAATTTTAAAATTTTTTTTACAAGTACAAAGAGACTAGCACCAAAATTAAAACAATGGAAGTAATGTTGAAGAGAGATAAAATTTCTTCCAGACTATAAGGCATTAAAAAAGACTCATATAGTAATCAGAGTATAACAATCAGGCCAGCACAGTATCATTGAGAATACATATTCTGGTGACCAGAGACGATTATGCTATTCAAGAAAATAAATTAATTTTACTTAAGCTGACTTCCTTAATCTTCAAGGCAAATGTTTCTTTGACTAGTCTGACACAGTTTAAGTAGTATAGATAGTCCCTCTCTTACAACAAGCAGTGGTAGACTACAACTACAAAGTGAGCCCTTTCCCTGACCTAATAGGCACCATCCTTTGAAATTTGGACACATGGGATTCACTCAATCTTTTATATCAACTTGCAAGACAAGGTATATCATGAGCCCTATTTAAATTTATTTACATTGTGAATTAACAGTATTCCAAAGCAGACATTTGGCAACAAAGCTTAAGATCAAAAAAAAAAAAAACCTGCAAGATGCCTGCAGGGATTTTTACCTTTACCAGTCAATATAATTGTTGGAAGAAGTGATTTCTGAAATTTTGCCAAATGCAAATGGAACTAACCTGAGCTTTTGCTTTCCAGGTCGCAAGTTTTTTTCAGACATTTTTTCTTAACATTTCTGCAAATTTGAAAACAAAAAGCCTCTGTTGCAATTCTTTATTGAGGAGTGATTTTTGTTCTAGAATATATTTTAAAATTTTGCAAATGTATTACCCCATATTAATTCTGGCATAGCAGAATTCTGTTTTTGTTTTATTTGGTTTTTTTCCTAAGTGTCACAAGAAGACAAAGCAATTACAGCTCTACAGCTAAGGCTTCAACAACATAGTTTTATAAAAATTGAAAAGGAATGATAAGGAGAAGGAAATTTATACTTGAGAGCAAAGAAGGGGAATTCAGCAATGTACATTCACACAGTCATAAATTACTGTGTTGTATCTAACTTGTCACAAGCCATATGTATTCACCCACACTGTAACACAGCTTCAGCAAGATTCCTGAATTTCTCAACTGAAAATAAGGCTTTGTGAACAGAGGGAATTCAACATTTCACATGGTGGCCTTTAATGCATCCTTAAAATGCAATAGTTATGAGGATCAAAGATAGGAAGATATCCTGTCCTGTATCCAGGTTTGCATTTCTGAAACTGTTTTCCATACAGAAAAGAATAAAAGCTTCTGACAAGCAAAGAAAGAAGGGACAGGTCAAATCTGTGTTAGATTAAATGGTTATACTGTTAAGTTTTACCATATGTTGATTGTCCAAAACATTATAAATATAATTGAGTATAAAATACTTTTATAAGGTGAGGTGTTCAGCCAGTACAAATTAGCTGCAATTAAATCCTGCCCTTGCTGATTACTATGTGTTCAACTGTCAGTCTCTCATGTCAACTCACACTGTAGCTCATTTCAAGCAATATGCAAAGGTATACAGATTTCAAACAGATTTAATCATTTCAGTCTAGTCAAGAAGAAATTCAAGATGACAGTGAAATTCAAGGCACAGACAAACTCCATTCTGCCCTGAGTCACAAGAATGGAGTGTGCCCCTGAATGGGGAACCTTCCACCAGGGGCTAACATTTCTGTAGGATCCTCAAGTCAGATATAAATGTTTCTGAAGAACAACTACACGCACCCTCTTTTTTTTTTTTTTTTTTCCTGTTTAATGTTAATGGAAGATGCCAGATGGATGGTTTTGGAGATTAAAATGCCCTTTTTCTATATTCAGAGGAAGTTCAGCATAGTCAGCTGCAGGAGCAACTAAATGAATGCAGCCCATTACTGCCTCCTTTCAAGGGGTAGAAAAGTAATTCTATTTCCATGCTCTTTCACTCTTCATTTCTTGTACTGATTATGCCAATTAAGCAGTCCTTTTAGTAATGCGGTCATCTGCCTTCTAGAAATCTTACCTGCCTGTTTATATGCTTGCAGGTAGTGACAGTTGTAGAATGAATTTGATACAGATCATTTAACTATCCCCAATGAGGAGCACTGAGATAAGCTACAGACTGAGCGGTAAACACTCTGCTGAGTCATTTATACCATTCCTGCCTTAGTATGTTCCTTTACTATGGAGTACAGACTGCATAAACTTAAATACAGAAAAATATATATATTCCAGAAACTGTCTTTAAGCTGGAAGAAATTTTGGACTGTCTTTGCTGTAGATATGTATAACTGTCTTAAATGTGGGGACCAAAGTGAGAATGGTATCTAAATAAGATGTGTGATTGCACATCTGCTAACACAAAATCTAAGTTCTTTGCCTTTAAAACTCATTAGTTTGCAAGTTTTTTCTTTTCCAGTATAGAGAATGTCTAATTTATACATTCTGCTTGGTTCCTTGGTAAACACACAATTTGTTTTTAAATCAAATTGAAGTTCTTTATTCTCGAAGTCCTCGTCAATTTGACCCCTAAAGAACCTCATCTTAATTTTTTTCTTCTAATGTATCAGCCTTCCTTTTCTGCTTATGGTCATCTTCTTCCCTTCCAAGGGCTTCCTTACACTGCCCTACATCTTCCCTCATGTTTCTGTTTCACTCAAGAACTTAAAATCTTCTCCCAAAACTTGCTCTTTTCAGTTCAGTTCCCAATACACATCTTAATCTTTCCAGGTGTTCTCTCTACATTTTAAAACTCCTGCTTAAGTTTAAATAAATTTAAAAATTAATAAATAAAAAGTCCAAAAAATGGCATTAACAAGATACATATGTAAAATAGACTGATTTAATGATATATTTCATTTTTTTCTTACTCCTGTTACTTACTCTTTTTTCTTCTGTATTTTAATTCCTGCTGTATCTAACTTATATGCTGATTGGTATGTTTAGAATAGTCTTACTTTCAACCTGAAATATGTTGCTGCTTTATAGTGCAACAGTATTATTTTGCTTACACTAGTAACTGTTCAGAATACCTATGACATTCCAAATGCAGTAAGGGCAGAAGTAATAACAATGGATTTTAAAATACACCATGTTATTTTACATGTAATAGTAGCTGCAGCTAAAGCCACTCTTTTCTGTGAATAGAATATACATGAGTAATAAAGGGTTTTTACATGTCACATATAAAGCAGAGTACTGACCTGCATACAAAACCCTTTAATATAGAAAGGTAAATGAAGCCATTGGTCTCTTCCATTAACAGAAAAGAAGAGACTAGGACTCTGCATTAATACTTGGGCAAAGTCTATCAGGCCAAATACACTTTTTCTTTTGGAGCTGGGCATTGTCTTGCAAACAGATGGGAAGCTGAAAGTGCCATGTTCAGAGCCCTGTCCACAGTGGTGGCCACATTTGCACACAACTGACTTAATCAATCAGAAGCATGTCATGCACAATGCAAAAGAGAAATAAAGAATAGCAAAGAGGTTAAAGGAAACTGTGCTCTCTACAACAGTGCAGAAGGCAGACAAATAAATGAGCTAAAAAATACTCCTCATCAGTCTTTCATTTCCTGAAATACTCTGTATAGTAAAAAGCAAGTTAATGACACACTGTATAGCACTGACTCACAGGGTCCTACCAGGACATCTCAAAAGATCCTGGTTCTGAGAGGAAAGGCGTTTTAAGTATCTGTTTGGTTTTGTGGGTTTTTGGTTGGTTGGTTTTCTAATGGTAACAAGTTCTACACATTTTTAATTTGCTTGAATATTATTTAGGAGAATCCTAAATTGGGCAACACAAAAACCCATTCACTCTGAAAATCCTGGCCATCGTCTTCAAGACTGGCTGCAGTTTGCCCTTTGTGCTTTGAGACTGAGAATTCAAAAATGCAGACCTACAATAGCCAAGCTGCCCCTTTTTATCTGGAGGCTTTGGGTATCCCCCAAGACTTTTATATAAATGTAGTGCACTCTGGTTTACATTAGAAAAGGAAACATTTATCTTATCACATTGATATCGGCTCAGTACAATATTACATTCTGGAATAAGAAAATATTGCAACTTTTCTTGAAAAGGTCAAGAGGTACTGTTTATCTTCGGGGCATAATGAATTACATCGTATTGCCTTCCTAAGAATTCTGAAAGAACAGAATATGTTTTGACGCACAATACACCACTCAGGACTCTGCAATAATAGGTGGAATAATAAACAAAGCTATAGTGTAATACTTCCAGCTTCAAAATGTTTGTATAAATACAAACCTTTGTGAGAAACCTGGTTAGCGGCTAGTGCTTTCACTACTAAAAAAAAATGTGTGACAATTCTAATAAGGCATGACCTTCAAATCTCTTCAACCTCTTAATTGCATCCCAAATTCAAGTTTACTTACTTATATTATTACATGTTAAACTTTATTGCTCAGCAAGGTAATATAACAGCTAGAAGTTTCTGGTTTCCAGTTTTATAGTCAGAACACATCTTTTTATTTGTGAAAATCACATTCCCTGTTATGTCTGACTGCTTGCTTTATGCTGCAAGGATCACACTCTCAATTCACTGTTACTGATTGCTAAGTATTGCCCACTCTTCTGAAACATTTCTAGTTAGGCTTTATAATGACTGATCAGGAAAAAAAAAAAAAAAGGGATTATGATGACTTCATCTGAAGTCCCAATAACAGAGTTTCATGTCTCTTCATATTTCCTGTCTGAAGCCCGATAACTGGTAAGTGGAAATTTTAGTGGAAAGTCTATGATGATTCTTATTGGGCAAAAAATGTTTTGCCCACAGGAAGCAAAGAAAACCACTGACAATTTTTTTACAACCTCATCTTTCAACAGCTCATCTAAACCACACAAATTGTCTTAGTAGGAAGCAATATGTAATTTAGTCCTACATATTCATTTTTCAAAGCAAGTGAGACATTGAACTAACAAATGAACGAGGGTCTGTGGAAATAAGAGAGTTAAACTAGAGAAAAGCGGCAACCCAATGCATTTGAAAAATCTCTAGTGCTCTGCAAACTTCTGTCTGCAACCATATTTTCCCTGGTGCATTAAGAAATTAGCAGATGGAGATTAGAGCAGTAAACTGAAAGAGAGACAAGTGTGTCGGCATGCCCCTTTTTTTGCTCACAGCAGGGGTGCTTGGCTACTACTGACTAGCCGATATTGCTGCAAGGATCTCAAACTCAAAACAGTGATCACAGTGGTCAGTTTTTACTTCACCACTTAATACAGTAAAGGAGAAGTACTCACCAAGATGAAATTCGTCTCAGATGGCAGGTGAGAGCTAACAGCACCAGCTCTTGTAATCTGTTCATTCAACACAAGAGCTCACATTTCAATTTATTCTGCCAGGAGACCTTGAAACACACAGTGGTCAGAGAAGTATCAGTAGGCAGGGGGTGCTCTAACACATTCTTTAGATCTTTGGCAATGTAGGGGAAAAAAATGAAAGTGACAAACCTGGAATGCGTGGAGGCACACATAGACTAAACATGCAGGACAGAGAGGAAGACCTTTAACTTCTATTCATTTCAGACGAGAAATAGAGTAGAGGTGAATACAGAAATCTTTCTATTTGTGGGTTCTGGGTCAATAAGCAAACAATGAAGATCAATACAACCTGCATTACTTGAGGACACTAAGCCTCCATCAGACCTACAAACAAATGCCACAACAGTGCCAACAGCTGAACAGCTTCAATGGCAAGATCAGGCAAGATCTCAATATCAAAGTACTTATCCAAAATAAAGTAGCTGAATAGAGAGAACTTGAACCTACACTGTGTTGGAGAAAAAAAAAAATCACAGCTAGATCAATTTTCCAAAGAATATGCCAAACACAGAAGTAAGTTGGGGCTTCATTTTTTTAGATAAGAACTCTTACTCCATAACAAAGAAAAAGGGAAAGGAAACAAGAAAAGAAAAAAATATTAACTGGAGTGTAGTAACATGGATCTCATCATTATGGGAGGTGGAGACATCATCAAATTTAATAAATAGACAAGGAGTTGGGATCAGAGTTATTCAGCACAGTCTGGAAAATTATTTGATTCTGGCCTGTCATATACAGAACTTAAGTAACTGTTAGAAGAAAACAGAGTGAAATGAAAAGACTATTTGCATTCAAAAAATTCTGAAAAGCAATCTTCATGAATTCTTAAATTTTCTGGTAGATGTTCTCTTTCCTGTTTTTCCCAGTGAAACCAAAGAAGCTAAAGCATATCAAATTATTTAAAGTCTCATCAAAGATATCAATAAATATTCTGTGGGAAAAGGAAATAATACACATTTTGATCACATTTCAAGATAGTGACCATGGCTGCCTCTGTCCCAAACTGCAATGAACAAATGAACAAAATCATACTGAACACTCTTCCCCCTATGGTTTTCTTTCCAAAATATTCTTACTTTCTTAAAATCTGTCACAACCAAAGCAAAAGCCAAAAAGGAAAAATTACAGAGTTACAGGATGATTGGATTTTAATAACTTACTATCAGATTGATGATAAATATTAATAGCCTTGAATAGCGCTATGCCCACTTCTACCAGTTGGCTCATAAGTATGCAATCTGAGTCTTGAAACAGAGTTTTTGTTCAAAATAATACTCTCATTTTTAAGAATACTGCTTATCATGCATGAAATGCTTAAAATTCCTAATAAATTACCTAAACTGCTAAAACAATAAGCTAAATGCTGAACTATAAAGTAGTAAAAATTAAATAATATAACTCATAATTCTCACGTTTAGACAAGTTCTATCATTTGTCTCTTACTATTTAGGAAACAACACATATTAGTGGATAGCTTTGTTTTCCACACCTTTTAAAAATAAACACCCTTGAATTCAGAACTGAAGGAAGCTTTCTACTTTGATTTTGCACATTTTATCTGACTCTTCTGCATCATATTTATCAAGCTCTACCAATGGTTTTCTGTTGGGCTTTTTTTGAGCCATTTGGAATCCACAAATTTCTCACAAGATTTTGAGAATTAAAATTAATAAATGAATTTAAAATACAGAGTTAAAAGTTGTTCCTTCTTACTCTTTTTGCACGTACCAGTACTGGATAACAGTGTTGATAAATTACAATAATTCACATCTGCTGAAAGGACTGCCTGTAACTTCAGTAAGTCAGGTTACCATTCTCTGAGGAGGAACTGAAGATATTCCTGGACTTGCTGGGCATTTTAGATTTAACACTTGGCCTCTCAGAGCAGTTTTCATCTTATAAAACTGGGTTTTGGCTTTAAGAAATATTTCTGAAGGGCTTAGCTAGCTCCAGGCACTTAACCCTGGTTGTGCACTTGCAGTGCACCAAAGGCTGTGGCTTCCAGCTAGGAAGTCACCGACTGCACTGACAAAGAGACACAATATCCCGGCACAGCACTATGAGTCAGAAACTGAAACTGTATCCTTGATGCACCCTACATATTTTTGAAAAACATGAAGAAGGTACTGTCTGAGGATCTGAGGAAATTTTGGAGCCCAGCACAGGAAGCAGGAGAGGGATTGATTGAGAACAACAAAATTATGGACAAAAATGGATTTTATTATCATTCTGCAAATATTTCCAACTAGTAGTGGTACGAGGACATGAAGCAATTAGTGGTCATCCCTGGGAAAGGAGAAGTGAAAAAAAGGCACCTTCTGCCTTGAGGAATCTTTCACATCTCATTCACATCACAGGGACTGCTGGAAGTTACAGTTTGTTCTTACAGCACTTGTCTGATCATTGGTCTATGTGTAAAAAAATATTTGATATTTTGGGCCATTCTCTTATATTGCCAAAAAAACCCCTCTTCTCCCTCAAACTGAAGTTTCTCTATTAAGCCTGTAAGATCAGGAAGGATAAGAAGAGCCCTTACGACACTCACCACAGCTAATCATAAAAAGGAGGAAACAAAGTAAGTTATTTTCTCATCACATTATACAGAAACAATTAGGGACTATTAGACCCTGCTAACAAACTTTTATTATTAGGGAAACTATTTAAAAGGAGAAAAAACTCCAATCAGAAATTACAGCACACAGTGCTAGACGTTCAATAACTACATTGCACAGATAGAACTTGCAATAGTTTGGAAAACATGTTCCTGAAGGTTACTGAATTAAAGTATAATTTAGTTTTGCAGTGTAAAGTTTCTCATGCATCCACTGTGATTCAAAAATATAACAACAATAGGTTAAAGAATATTTTACATTATCTATTCATGTAAATGGTATGAAGACCGATTTTTTGCCTTTCTTTAAAAGCTATGAAAAGCAGCCCGAAAATAACAGGATAAGGTGTTAAGAGAAGGTTTTAGGAGCCAGAATCCACACAGTAGCAAAGCTGGAGTGTGCTAGCCACTTTGTTGTATGCAGATACATGCTAATTTACATTCTGGGATGCTTTAGCACCTGAGAGAATTACTACCAGAACAGGTAAACGGGTCTGTGCATCACCAGCAAAATGGGGTTAGTGTAGGCTTCAAAGATGCTCACAAGTTCTGGTACAGATTTTGAGTATTCCATATTTTCTTCCCTCAGATTCATACTTCTGAATGTTATTATCATTATATATAATGTGCTTTTTCTTTTTAGTCTGCTTTTTTTCCCAAGCAGCACAGGGGACTGACTGCTGACCCACTGGTTTATAAACTGTTCCATGTGCTTACCCAAATAAAAATTACATGAATTTAGGTTAAAAATGCAAAGTAGCAACCCAGGATAATATAAATTTTTTAAAAATTATCCTTAAGTAAGAGGTGTCAATAGAAAAAAAAGAAAGTTATTGTTTGACTTAAGCAGGATTATAAGTGTGCTAACAGATGGAACAAAAGAGGATAGCCTAACATCTTTCATTATCTGCAGTAATGTCATCCAACAGCAACAGCATCAAACAGCAGTCATGTAATTAGAATTGCTCTGAAGCAGCAAAAAAAGGATATTGGTCACTCAGATCTTTTTGCAACACCAGATCAGTTTTTACTGTTCTTTTTCTCTTGATTGTGCAGTTCTCTTAGCTCTCAAACATACATCCCTGAAAGTCCATGCCTTCCTCCTCAACCCTCCCATCACGGTTCCTTCTCTGTCCTTTTACTCTATTTACTCATGCACATGCAGAAACCTGAAGTTTTTCTCCCTCCTATGCTCCTTGCCTTTTGTTTCTTCTTTCAAATTCTTCTAATCAACAAAATGCATACAGCTCATTTTTCTTGTATTACAGAGAACATCATCTAAACCAGGCAAAGGTGCTCTGAAAATAGCCTCTACACCATGCAAAGGGAGCCAGCTGTCATCTTTAAAAAGAGCCTGTGATCTGAGCCTTAACAGGAGAGCTCCTGTCTCCCAACATGGCTTGCATACTAGGAAGAAAATATTACCTAAATTATGACTTCAGTTCCACCGAGAATAAAGAAACGTCATCCATTCTGCAAGATAGCCTTTAGATGTGGAAATTTCCTCGACAGCGTATGTTGAGCTAGCCATGCTAGCAAAACAAAACCTCATGGTTTGTGAGGAAAAATGAGTCACAGCCAGAAGACACATGTTTTTTGAATGCCTCCAGCTGTAGTACAGACACTATGTTTCAGTAAGTTTCAAAAATAAAAAAAGTGGCAGAAAACAGGCTGCGACTACTGGAAAATCATGCAGGACTGAAACGTTTGACAGGATTATCAAAAGAATTAATTTGAAATTAATTTTTAAATTAGAAATCATGAGTCAATTTACATTTCAAATTCTCAAACAATTAATTCTATGTTCATGCAGTTAATGCAGGGAGAATA
>JAWWLV010000045.1:25259777-25285961 GCA_035041135.1 Platyrinchus mystaceus
GTCAAAGGCCCACTTACTCTTCCCCTTGTACACAGAGGAAGGCTCAGACATACTCTCCCATTGAGTTGGCTTTCCTGCTTCGATATCCTTTAGCTGATGACCAGAAACATGTTTTCAGAGGTTTCTGGTACTTTTTGTCGTTATAAACCCACTATTTTTTTTGTCCCTAATACAGAAGCTATGTCTGTTAGGGAATCGTGAATGTCTGAATAGTGCAGACCAGTTCAATAGCTATGTGCTAACATACCAATCTGCAGAACCTGCCTTCCTCTGGCAGTCTTCAGTCTCTTGCAGTTTTACATTTATACAGATGGTTAATAATAGAATTGCCCTTCAGCCTCTTAGCAGTTGTCAAAATCAACAACGGATGGAGTTATTAATTAATTACAGTAACATGTAGGTGCCTAAATTAGGGTACCATTAGTTTTGACACTGCACATGTGTGTCATAAAAAGATCAGGCAAACACACAGCAGGAAAGAGCAAAAGGCAAGGACAAACAAAGTGTTCCCACTACTATAAATGCATGTTTCAGTCCACCCATGGTTTAACCAGTGCTGAGCTTTCTGTACACACCACATGGACAAGAACTTCAGGGATGGCAACAGCCATAGTGTATTTACAGATTTTTGTGGGTCAGCATAGCAGAAAACATGAAGGTACATGAACAAAAAATAGGCTAATCAGCAATGAAGGATGGCATTAATGGCAGAGTGGAAATTAAAGTCAAGGGTTTGGTAAAACCATCCAGGAGAATAGATAGCAGAAAGGGAGAAAGAAGACATGGAAGTGGTGGGAAATTGTAAGTCCAAAATCTTGCCCTATTACAGACAAGGAGTAAATGCATGAGAAAGAAAAGACTCAAGTCACCCTAGAAGTAACAGAATCACAAAAGAAACAGAAACAGAGGTGAGAGATGAAGGGTGATCAGAGTTATTGTGGTCTTTTGGAGGTCATGAAAACACTGTAAATAATAGGAACAAAAAAGGGATGACTCTGTATTAGATAGCTGTGCAGTCTGAGACTTGTGACTAGAAGGGGATGGAAGGAATATTGGAGAGATGAGAGAAAAGGAGAAATCAGATTTAGGACAGTAATGCTGATTTTCAGAGATCTTCACCAGTTTCAACAAAGGTTCCAGTTCTTCTACCAGATCTTTCAGTGAAATACTCACCAAGAATAAAGGATTTTCATTACAGACCAGGAAAAAAAAAGTGAAACATTAAGATAGTTGAATTCAAAGAGATTTAATTCCCTTGTTATTCTTGTATAGATCAGAAATAAACAGTTTACTTTTTAGGAACAGTAACAACTGCCAACTTGGTAGAAACTTTTAGAGTTTGCCACTTTACCATTATTTTTACATGGATGTTGGAAATCACACTGATGCTTCTCAGTAGTGAAGATTTGAAATTTTGTTTTTTTCATTCTCCATCTAAAAATAGGATCCCACGAATTTGTGCTTAAAATATTTACTTTTCTACTATTTGGGATCACAACAATTGCTTTCACTACTTCCTAAATGCAGCCCAACACTAGCCAAATGGAGACATACATTGCACTGGATGTCCCACAGCAGAAATCTATGGAATATTCAATAATGAAAATCCCAGAGCTTTTATAAGACTTCCAAAACCAGGGCTCACTTTTCATTTAACAAAGATAAAAGATGATGCAGATGTGACCTAGATATTGGGCAGAATAGACCTTTGGGAGACCACGACTCAAGTCCCTCTTAGCTGTTCATGCTCAGATGGAAACAGAGTGACTATTTGTGTAAAGTGTGCACTGCAGCCTACAAGTATAAAGTTGTGTAGATGTAGGCAGAAACCAGTATTTCTGTGAGAGCAGTTCTGTTTATGTTATAGCTTCTCAGTTTGCATTTCATAAAATGACCTTTCATCTTTTTACCCTCTGCTAGGTGAACTCTCTTGCCAGCCTAGGCAGCTTATCGCTGCTGTCAGGAAAGGTGTTAGCAAACACTGTGCATACCCTACATCCATACAGTTACAAACAAATGAGCAAATCTTCTACTGTTCATTGCCAAGTGGGAACATATCTACAACTGCAGTCTAAATAACAACCAGGCTAGTACTCACATTAAAAAAAAACCCTCAAAAAACAAACATCTTCTTTCCAAAGTAGAGAATGTCTGCTGTGCTGATTTTAAAATGTGTATGAAACTGTACAAACAGCAACCGTATTTTTCCATAATTCTAAACTGATTTTTTCAATTACAAAATAAATTTAAAGAAAATTACAAAGCTGATACAGTCATACAGAACAGAGACTTCTAAAATACTCATTCCAAATCCCTGTGTCACAAATTTATCAGTGATTAGACTGATGTAATACTGAAGTACACGTGGTTTTAGGCCCATAATATTTTAAGTGGAACTCAAAAAATACTAACAAATAGTACCAGAAGCTGCTATGAAACTGGCATGATAAAAAGCACTTACAATTTCATCCTGTAGGGTAAAATCTTTACAAAGAAGGAAGAGCAGTGGGGATCTGATACGATAAGTTTTAAAGGTAAGTTTGGGTATATGGGGATGGGTCCTCCAAATAACGTCCAGTTGGAAGAACACACAGTTCTCCTTGGAAGTGAACTAATTAGCTACAAACTAGGTAAGGGAACAAAGCCAAAGCTACAGAAGGAGTATGTCTGAAGGAAAACTGATGAGTATAAGGTTTAAGATTTAAATTCAAACAAAGGACAGCACTAAGACTGGAAAGAGCAGAGCTTCTGAAGTAACTATCAGAAGTGTCATTGATGATTATCAGACAAGAGGTCATTGATGCTACAAACAAAGAAAAACATGAAGAAAGATCTAACTGATTGCATGGGAGAAGGTGGACCTAAATGGTTATAAAACAAATCAAGAGATCATTATGACAAAAAAGACTGAGGGCAGAGGAGACACTGAAAATAAGATTGAAAATGCATGGTCAATTTTATTGTGTATGTTGATTATCAACAACAGCCCACCTTGATTCCCCCAATCCTCAGCAAAAGGTACAGTGTGCAAAAACCTGTCTAATGGCTGCATTCAGTTTTAACAGCAAGTGAGATCTGAGGCATAGGTTCCACGTTGCTTTTTGTTCACGTGTATAAACAACATCTCTGATAACCTGTACCCCATTAAAAGCACCACCACCAAAATGTTGTGATAACCATCACAAGGATGGGGAGCCAGGCCCCATGGAAATGTCACCCAGACAGTTACTGGGCTAAAGGTGCTTTTGCTTTTCTCTGTCATTTGAATAAAACACAGTTTATGTGAGTGAATATACATTACTGCTTTACATACTGACTTAAAATGAGGCAGTTTTGCTTTCAGAAAACATTTAAGATCTGGTAGGGCTGCTGGCAATGCACACATATTTTGATATTTGTATTTTTAATTAAAAATAAAGATTAGAGATAAATAATTATAACATTCACTACGAATCTGTGTTAACACTTTCCAGTTATTTATGTTTTAATGCTATCTGATGAGCAAAAACTGCTCATCTAGTCCAATAATAAATAAGCCATTACCAAAGATTTTCCAGATAGTTTAAGAAAATAAATTCCAGCCTACAGAGCATTTGCTGAATTGTTTCTCAGATAATTTATTAGACATTTGTGTTTTGTGACTGGTCATTTAAATCATTTAATATTGCCTTCACTCCCTGGTTGAAAGACTGAGAGACTAAAACTTTTTAGCTTAAATAAGAAGCAACAAAGGAGAAACAGCAAGTACTGCTGTGAGAGCATAAGTAATTCATTTTTCTACTATGAAATAAAACACAGCATCACAACAATAATTGATTTCATTAATTAGAAATGGGAAAAGAATCATAAAATAATCAGGAATCAAACAAACATTTTTGTTGTAAACTCCAGTAGGAAGGCTTTCAGCCACAGAAACCAGTATTAATGCACATACACTATTATTTAATCAAGTTGTGTATACTTTTTGGTATTGATTTTAAAAAGAGTACCTACCTCACATAATTTACAGGCTGAATGCCTGGTGAGCAAGGTATGCAATTTGTTCCCTTATTCTCTGAACCCAGTTTCAAAAACCTGCCAGTCATCATTTAAACAAGTAAAATGGGCAGCTACGTTACAGAAGTGATTTTTCACACAGAACCTAATGGCATCTGAAAAAATATGAATAATATCTGAAATACCCTTTTAGCAGTTAGTAGGGCTTGAAAATGTCTCTGAAATTTATTTGCTCCTGGCTGGTTTGTGATGTTATATCCTGTAGACCCTGAACAGAAGCAGTATGCTGTTGCCTTGCCTTGAAGTGACTTGTAAGGAAGATGGTAACCCTTTCTTTGGTGGCTGGCAGAAGGCTACTCCATGAAAAGAGGCTTTTCCTGAACAAGCACAACTGGGCTTGCCAATGCATAGTTGAGATAGCTCTCAGGATGTTCCCTTCCCTTTAGTAGTACTTGCAAGAAGCACGACTGCTCTAATGAAGCAATTTCCCCTCTTGAGCTGCAAGCCATGAGCCTTGCTACCTTGACTAGCCTTATGTAATGCTATTTGAAAAATCACCTGAAATTTCTGTATCCCCAGTAACAAGAAAACCTGGAAAAAAATACAGAAGTGACCAAAATACCCCTTGAAGAACAAGGTGTTTCAGAGATAAGAAATAGTTTGAATTCTTCAAAGTTAGGGGAAAAAAAAAATCCACGAACATGGGTGAAGGTTAACACTATGCATGTAATGAAGCACTAACTATAGTTGCTAGGTTTGGGTTTTCTGACAGTATACAACCCTTTTTAATATATTAATCTGTACCTTCCACTAGCA
The DNA here is from genome assembly GCA_035041135.1 of Platyrinchus mystaceus. Lineage (NCBI taxonomy): Eukaryota > Metazoa > Chordata > Aves > Passeriformes > Tyrannidae > Platyrinchus > Platyrinchus mystaceus. The sequence goes on from JAWWLV010000045.1 coordinate 25,264,590, forward strand.
GTCAGCCATCCTGGTTTTATGCATATTAATCTAAGTACATTTTAGACGGTATGTGCACTTCAAACTCAACATTAGGTCTGTTAAAAGTTAAACAAAACCCCATTCTCTTTCTTCAGCCTCAGACAGAAATTAATGAAGTCATCAGGGTGCTGGAGCACTCAGCAAATGCAAATGCTACTTTAAGGATTGCTTATACTGCAGACTTAAAATGGAAAGGGGTGGAAATAGGAGCTGCTCAACCCCTGATTAACTGGGATCGTAGGTAGGAGATTTAGAAACACTATTTATAGGCAACTGTTACAGAACTGGGAATCTTTTTGTCATTGTTTACATTTTCAGGGGAAAAAAAATCCCTCCAAGCTTCAATGATGTGCAGTTCTGCAACAAAGAATACATAAAACCATGAATACATAAAGATGTTTTGTTAGTTCAGAAAAAAGGTACAGAGTTTATCAGATACATAGTGTGTTTCCTTAAATTTGCAAAGAAGATGACTGTAAATCTTTTAGAATATTAAGAGAATATACTATCATTTAAAAATAAAAAATCCTCATATAACCAACAGGGACTAGTGGCAGGAACAACCAGCAGGGATGAAAAGCCACAACTTCGAACTCTCTTGAAACTGGAGAACTCTTCATTGTTATGTTCTATTCAATTTAAAAATATTTCTGATAATAAAACACAAGTCAGTGATCAATTTTAAATCAAATTTTTGATCAAGAGTAATATACCCATCTGCCTGCTGAATAGATGAACAAAAAACCACAACATTTTTTAGAGGTCAGTGAATCATAGAATCATCAAGTTTGGAAAAGACCTCCTAAGATCACTGAACAGCTAACCTAGCACTGCCATGTTCAACACTAAACCATGTCCCCAAGTGCCTCGAATTTGGGTTTCATTTATCAAATAAAACCAAAACAAAACAAAAAGCCCCCACATATATCAGCAGTTTTGAAGGCAAGGATTTCTCTGAGAATCTAAGAAGGAAGAAGGAACACTTCCCTCTTAAAAAGTTCTTTTTCTGTACACTTGCAAGAGCCCCTTTTATCCTCTTTGTAAGATGGAGGACAGCATAACCAGGAGAGATGCAAAAATCCCCTTTCCCATGTTACAGAGAAGAAGATCCCTCTTTTTTTCCTGAACAGTACAGAAAGTGTTATATTCTCTAGTAGTAGATTACACCATTGGAGAAAAAGGGACTGCTTTTCCAGTTTTCAATTCCAGGTTAGGCAAGAGGATGTATGTTTTTATTATCATCTACTACTTGGAAGAAAAGTTCCCTCAAGCCCGAGAAAAGACTGACCCATCAAAGGTTGGCCAGTGTTCAGGAAGGAGAATGGATAGGGCTCCTTAGAACAGAAGAAATAAAAAAAAAAAAAAAAGGTAAATGTGAAGCAAATCTGTAAGGTGAGGCACAGAGACAGGGCTCCTAACAGCTCTGACAGCATGGCAGCCACAGCCTTTTACGTAGTCCCTCAAACACTATGTGAAGGAAAGGGAGCAAGAAGTTGACAGAAAGGAAATACAATCTGAGTTGTCTATATTACTGCCAAAATGTTGTCCTCTAAATGAACTAGCAGTGTAGTCATGTAGTTTTCTTCTGCATGCTCAGAGCAATCTAATGGCAAAGTGAGGAACCTTCCTAAGACGAATAAGCTGAAAGCATCATAAAACGTTCTAATAACAAAGCACCTTTTAGCACTGCAGTTGTGATAAAACATATCCATATAGAGGCAGTACCATAAGGTTATCTTGACTAACAATAAATATGATTTTAGAGATTTACATCTGTTTTGACATACCCCAGAAAAATCCCCTGTGGTGTAAAGAACACTACTGTAATGTAGATGACACTACAGCTGCTGAATATTATACAGTTATACTGGAGAGTATTCAAAGTTGTTTTTTCTATTATTACTAAAACCTCTTCAAAGATACAACGTTCTTGCCTCTTTAGGAAAGAAACTGGCTTTGTAGTGTACTGCTGTAATACCTTGCACAATAGGGATCATGAACTTGAATCAAGTTTTTAAGGCCCAATAATACAAATAGTTATAATAGCACATCACATTCAAGCAATTTTTTTTTAAGTACTGTTTGTATCTACATCTGAGAAGGACTGCAACATTCTACTCAGTTGCATATGAACCTTCAAAATCCTCATATCACAGAACATCCCTTTCTGCTTTTATTTTATTTAAATTTTTTTACATGGTCTTGAGCATTTAAATATGTCCATATATATTAAGAAAGATAATGATCTCTCATATCTCTTCCTAAGAAATAGTTGGAATCTAATAGTATGCATCTTACAACATATAAAACTGGAAGCACATCCATTTTAAGTAGTTAATTTAAAGCAGCATATGTATGTAGCTTTCAAATATATTCACTTTTTTTTTTTAATATGGTTTCCTTTGAGGTGATAGGTACTTTAACTGGAATCACAAAGAGCAGAATTATCAACCTTTTCATTTATGCCTGGTGAAATATATTCTTCCCTCTTGTATTGACAATCCTGCAAAATTGTGGTTAGAAGCATTACAGAAGCATATATGTAGAGACAGACACAGGTTGGTAAAAATTAGGCAAAGACTAATGTTCCATCCCAAGCAGAATCAGGTACCATACAAATTAGCTTTTGTGTTTTGTTGGGTTTTTTTCATGTTTGTTTGTAGGGGTTTGGTGGTGGTGGGGTTTTTTGTTTGTTTCTTTGGGATTTTTGGTTGGTTGGTTGGTTTTTTACTTTATCACATTACTGAAATTTTAACCAGTAAGTTAGTTTTTCAAGTATAAACTGCATGACAATTCTGAGGAAAATAGGAACGTGAAAGGGAAAGAAAGAGAAATAAGAGGAAAAAAAAAGGAAAATAAATAAATAGTAAATAAATTTAAAAAAAAAAAGAAAAAGAGGAATGGAATGGAATGGAATGGAATGGAATGGAATGGAATGGAATGGAATGGAATGGAATGGAATGGAATGGAATGGAATCGAAAGGAAAGGAAATATTGAGGTACCTTTCAGGATGGTTGTAATAGGGTATGTTCTGTTCAAAAAGCTGTAGACATAACCCATGAATGCTATGGTGGTGACCACAATACTCAATGAACTTCAGTTCAGAATTCGCTGATAACTTACTGATATTTATTCCTGTTTAGATCCCTTAACATCAGCAGTGAGCTAGCTACTGCAAAGACTGCTAGCTATTTCAAAGACAAAGCACCTCTCTGAAAGACCTGTATGATCAAAAGTTTTCTTTAATAAAATTCTTTAGTATTAGAGGAAATAATGTTATACCGTGTCATTCTTAACAGAATCTCATGCTAATATTTCTATTATTTCTACTAAGAATACAAATATTGATAAAATTAGGCTCGAAAATTTGCATTCACATGCATGCTTACTCTTTTGACTAGATTTAATTAGAAAATTGCCAAAAATTGATCACCCATTCTTTCATAAAATAAAAGGCAACTAATCAAAACCAGTACCTTATAACCTAACTTCTCTAATCCTTCTGTTAAAATGCTACTGAAAAATTGTGTATATTCTTCACAATAATCAGTATTTTTTATTTACAGCATAAAATGTTTTTCAGTAATTTTTGCATATTGATGTGACTTTATATTATACAAAATATATACTTGTAGGCACAAAAGACTATTTTCTGTGATGGGTACTGGTTAATGATGACAGCCTTAATGCTTTGCCAAGTGCAATTTGCAAGCTGATTTCTTAAGCAAAAATAATACCCAAGATGAAACCACTCTGAGGGTTTTTTTACATTAAATCAGTTTTATTTCCGAAAAGTACAAATGAAACTATATTTTATTGTTATGACGCCGATAGAAATATATTTTTAGGTTCCCTTATCCTTCCAATGATTGCTACCCCATCATACAGCAATTGTTTAAAAGATACATCAAGAAAAGTATGGGCAATTTCTGGCTAGCTATTTAAATGGCAGGCTTTATATCCAAGATATTACTGCCAATCGATCTACCTTTTGACTAGAATTCAAAAAATGTGTGGGAACAATATCTTAAAAACTGCACTTTTGAAATCTCATTGAACTAATGAGGCAGATCAAGGGACCACCGTTATATCCCTAATGCTTCCCATTCCTTGACCCTCTTCAATAGGGTTTCAAAGAGCCTATTTTTAAAAAAGTATTCTGTATTTTTTTGTTCACTCATAATCAAATAGGAAATCAATCAACAGTCATGCCCTGGACTGCTCTAATTTGGATAGCTGGTCTGAAACAATGCTGTTTTCTTTACATATAAAGCAAAACGATCCCCCCAAAATAAAGGATGTTGTCGATTCAAGAAGAGATGAACATCTACCCTGCTTGTTTTAGGGTGACCCAAATATCCTGACCTACATCTGCCCCTGATTTTTTATTTCAGTGGGTGTTTTGGATTCAAAGATGATGCAAAAGAAGGCTCTAAATTTCCACTTCTGTTGTTCCACTGATAGTGCCTTTTGCACTGAGCTATTAGCAGCCATCACCACTTACTATTGCTTGACCCTGCAAAGTGCTGTGGCTCCTTTGGAAAGAAATGGTGAAGAACACTTAGGGGTTATGATTAATGGCCTCATAATAAAATATTTAAACATGAATGACTAATTACATCAAACCAAGCTCTCAGGCACCTTTTAAAAATAGTTCACCTTTAGTTACTAAAAACATTAGACATCTTGACAAAATTTTTAGCAATGCTTTCTATGCAAAAAATCAACTTCCAGCTGTAGATGACGGGGGACATCGCATATAAAATTGTTTGTCAGTAACGTAGAGGAACCTAAAGGTCTTAAAAGCATAGATATAAGAAAGATTACTCATTTTAAAAATGCAAACTTGTTTGAATATGGCTGTACCTCTTAGTATTAGAAATAAAGAGCTGACTGATACTTTTCTTCTCATGTGTTAGCTTATGTTTGTGGTTAGATTAAGAAATGCTTGTGTCTGATCATAAATTTATACTTATAACAAGTTTTCCAACAAGAAAGCTACACAAGGTCGAAGTATACATATAGTTACTTAAAAGGAATTATGAATAAAGAGGCACAAGCTAAGATTTTGAGATTCATTTTGCCTTGTAACTAGAAGGGACAAGAATGGATCCCACAAAAATCCTGAACCCAAAGGACCACTTACCTTTTAGGCAACAGCTGATCAGCAAGGAAGCATTCAGTCAATCACACCACCAGTTGTGCTAGCCTCTTGTATATGTTACACTTTTCCCTTGATAGACAGAGGATGGTTACTTAGGAGGTTTTATGGATCCAATCTAAAATACTAATTAAGGTATCAAATAGAACATTTGTATCATAATGCTCATTAATACCAAAAAGGAAACAATTCATGTGGCCGACACTAATTTGCAATACTATTACCAAAGTCTCACAAAAATCAATGGATCTGTAGTGGTGAAAGGGAGAAGAGAAAGATCTTACAGCTATTAAAGGCAAGGAAGATAAAAGATACAGTCTTTCTCAATCATTTCATTGAGTCAAGGCCACCAAGATGATTAGAGGGATGGAGCACCTCTCCTGTGATGAAAGGCTAAAAGAATTGGGATTATTCATGGTGGATAAGTCTTCGAGGTAACCTAACTGCAACTTTCTAGTACCTGAAGGGAACCTACAAGAAAGATGGAGAGAGACTATTTACAAGAGCATGTAGTGACAAGGGGGAATGGCTTCAAACTGAGAGAGAGTAGGTTTAGGTTACATATACAGAAGAAATTCTTTACTGTGAGGTTGTCCAGAGAGGCTGTGGATGCTGCACTCCTGGAAGTGTTCAAGGCCAGGTTGGATGGGGCTTCGAGCAACCTGGTCTAGTGGAAAGTGTCCCTGCCTGCAGCAGGGGGTTTGGAACTAAATGATCCTTGAGGTCCCTTCGAACTCAAGCCCGTCTATGATTCTATGATTCAGTGTACCATTTCCAATGATTTTAATGAGGGTTCAAACACAGAAAGCCTTTAACCCAAGCCACTTTCCCAAATAAAGCTGAATAAATCTATTACCATAGCACTGAAGATTGGTTGTCTGATGTTTTTATTAGGTATGTTGGAAACACCCTGTTTTACCCAAACATTTCCCTGATTCAAATATGATTTAACAATCTGTGAATAAGCTCTTAGCACAATTACTCTGGAATGTGCAATCCAAGAGGGAAAAGAATGACAATCCCCATGATGATCACTGGTAGTTACAGTAAGAAATATACACTTGGCAGTCTGCCACAAATTGGTAATTGTTTATGTGAACATCTTTGATTTATAGAAAACAAGAGCGTTAACTTAGTCTACTTTAATATTGTTTGTTATTGCATCTCATCTGCTCATAGTGAGAGCATGGAGTGAAATTTGGGCTTCACTGAAATTTAAGGGAAAAATCTACCTGCAGGTTTTGAAGTGAGGGTTTTGTGTACAATCTTGTGGTTGGTTAGGATTTTTTTGTTTGTAGTTTAATTATTTTAGTGTGGTTTGTTTTTTGGTTGTTTGCTTTGTTTTGTTTTGTTTTTCACTGGGATAAGTTATTCAGATTGGTTATAACAGCTCCTTAATTAATTTCCTAATAATTTGTTTATTATATTTTTTTGTTTATTATATTTTTTTCCCAGTCATTTATCTGCTCTGTTTACAAGTTTTGTTAGCCCTGAGAATCCAAACTCGGAGTGCATGCATGGGTCTAGGTAAACTTATGTGGAGTAACTTACACGGAAAAACTTATGTGGAGTTTGATAAACTTCTGATTTCCATTTAGAAGGAGATGACTTCACAACCAAGAAGATCACTTCCAGTCCATTAGTTCCATACTCATACAGCAAAGTATAGAGATTGTATATGCCTTAAATAGCATTTATGAAATTTGTTAAGCTATTCGGTAATACAATATTGAGATCATACATTTTAGTATCTTAAAATATAAAACAACTGAAACATTTCTGTGAAGATATCATGCAAAATTAAATATTTAATTTCACATAATCTCTTCAGCACATTTCAATATTTAATAACTATTCAGTTGAAAAGTTCTCCTTGTATTAGTAATCACAGAATCATGAATATACTGAGTTGGAAGGAACCCACAAGGATCATTGTGTCCAACTCTCAGCTCCGTATGAACCATCACCAAGAGTCACGCAATGTGCCTGAGAGTATTATCCAAATGGTTCTTGACCTCTGTCAGGCTTGGTGCTGTGACCACTTCCCTGGGGAGCCAGTTCCAGTGCCCAACCACCCTCTGGCAGAAGAACCTCTTTCTAATATCCAACCTAAACCTCTTTGACAAAAAAATTCAGGCCATTCCCTTGGATTCTGTCACTGGTCACATGATTTCAGTGTCTGTCCCTCCACTTCCCCTCATGACGAAGTTGTAGACTGCAATGAGGTCTCCCCTCAGTCTCCTCTTCTTCAGGCTGAACAGACCAAGTGATCTCAGTTGCTCCTCATACAGCTTCCCCATCATCTTCGTTTGGACACTCTCTAACAGATTTACATCTTTCTTATGTGCCGAAACTTGCACGTAATATTCAAGGTGAGTCCACCCCAGTGCAGAGCAGAGTGGGACAATCCCCTCTCTGCGGGTGCTTTGCCTGATGTCCCCCACGACGCGGTTGGCCCTTCTGGCTTCCAGGGCATTGTTGACTCATATTCAACTTGCCATCAACCAGGACCCCCAGGGTTCCTTTCGATGGCACACTGCTTTCCAGCATCTCATTCCCCAGTCTGTACAAACAGCCAGGGCTGTCCCCTCCCAGATGCAGAATCCAGTACTTTCCCTTGTTGAACTTCATATGGTTGGTGATTGCCCAGTCCTCTAACTGTCTGGGTCTCTCTGTAGGGCCTCCCTGTCACTGAAAGAGTCAAAAGCTGCAGGTTTAGGCACCCAAGTTTGAAAACAGTGTCCTAGACATATTTGCAGTGAGGGCTTGATGGTGTTGGTTTTAGTTAATACAAGACAAAGATGAATTGTTGCTGGAGCTGTTATATCCAGGCCAAACAGGAAAAGTGATTCGCATCACTTAAGCATAACTGCAGCTGCAATGTTTCTGGTCACTGCTTGGTAGCTGCTATGAACCAACAAATTGAATAAAGCAAATCCTGTACAAGTCAGAAAAATATTAACAGACTCAGCATGCAGACTTCTGAAAGTGACAAATATTTGGAGGGGAAACTATGAAGTTGAGCTTAACTTGCCTTCTTTATTTCTCTCAAAAACTACGATTGAGGAACATGACAGGATTTTAACTACAGGATTTTAACAAGACCACTTTTCAAAGACATTTGAAGACATTAATTCAGAAATTTATAGTGCTGCTTGGGTCACATTCGGTACAAATACCATTCAACACAACTGCTATAGTCTGGGGTAAATACACATGCATTTTTTTGTGCAAATACTCATTTGATGAAGTTACTTGGCATGACTTTTTCTCTGAAAAGCTCATTTAATTTATGTTTACTGTGATACACTCATGGAATATGAACACAACTAGCATTGCTGTTTTCAAGATTTAAGCCATAGATGCGTTAATCAAATTTGGACAAGCATAGTAAGCACAAGTCAAGAATCACACATGGACTTGGATAAAGTAAAACTGTACCTCCAGATAACATGCTGATTAAGTTTTGCTATCAACCAGAGGCAGACTGACCTACAAACTAAATTGACTTCTGAAATCTAATCCCAGCTCTACCCTAAATTGCTTTTGCATATCAAACCTTAGACAAAAGGGTTATATAATTTATCACCATGCATGATGTAATAACTGCTTTATAAATAAAAGCAAAACAAACTTGCTTCCAGTCCTGCCTATCAGTGAGCCACAGCACATCACAGTAAAATATATAATTAGCCATGAGAGTTTATGTATCACTTCTGAATTATCATTATTCCCAAAAAAGTTCTATGTAGGAATTATGGCATTACATAAAGGGAAACCGGAAACTGATTGCCAAGTCTGGATCATGTTTCAATGCCAAAGAAAAAAATACCCCAGAGTTACTTTTTAAGACAGGGTTCATTTTTCTTGAGTGAAGTTTTGACAAAATGTAGTCTTTTGATAAAAGCACAGGAGATAGTTTCCTGGGATCCTGTACTGCAGTTATGCTTAAGTTATGAGAATCACTTTGCCTGTTTTGCCTGGATGTAACAGCTCAGCAACGAATGAACTTTGTCTTGCATTAACTAAAAACCAATACCATCAAGCCCTTTTTGCTAATGTGTCTAGGACACTGTTTTCAAATTTAGGTGCCTAAACCTAAGGAACACAAATTAGAGACTATTAACATGCGCTGAGGAGATACAAAGCCCTCTAAAATCAATGGTCTGTATTCATCCCCGAATACAATTGACTGACATCACCCAAGAAGCAAAAATGAAGCATAAATCCTTCCTATCAAGATAGCCACAGACTGCCCCAACAAAATGAAGCCCCTTTTAACACAGAACTTGATGACAGGAAGATAAGCCTGAGCAGATACCAATTTATCTAATCAACAATCAAAAAGGTGTGGGATCATGCAGCTGAACACAGCACTATTAAAATATTATGCAGTTGATCTGTTGTAAATTACTTTTTTTATTTGACTCTTTCCTACAGCATTGTTTCTTTGAATCACAATGCAATGCTAGATATTTGCTTTGAAATGCCTAAGGGAATATATGTATTGGCTGTAGCAACTAGACATATAATTTTTTTTTAGAGGATATTACACAACTATTAAAAAATCCTCCAATTCTGCTAATGGGCAGAAATGTTCATTATACTTTGAAAGGAAACCTGTAACACAAAATGTTCCAGTTTTCATGAGAATGGTGCTAAGGAAGACTGTAAAATATGCCAATCTTACTTGTTTTTCTTTTAGACATAATATTAAAAAAAATATGAAGTTATGCTTTTAAGGATTTTAAGATAATTTTCATCTAAAAATAAACTGGATACTGTTCTCAGGTGGGGTATTTTTTTCTAAAATTGGGCAATATGCTTAATTTTAACTTTGTCACTGGCTGTTTGACTCACTAACATTTGTGAATGAAAAACATCGGTAAAATAATAATCAGTGCTGCCAAACAAAGTAGTCTGTTTACAAAAATTTGGGAATATTTATCCACAAAAAAATTAACAGCTCAGAGTATGATAAAATAAGAACCGCCATTACTTAAACTGAAAAAAAAAAAGAGAGTATTACTTTTCTTTTCCCCCCTTTGAGTTACATTATTAGATTGTCTTCCAGTTTTTTGGTCTTTAATGCACTTTAGTTACACCAGACTGGACCCACCTGCCTGCTTTTTGTCTTCTCACATAAGCCACTTAAGTAAAATTAATTTATCACTGTTTTATAACCCTTCAGAAAATTGGTACAAAAAAAAATTCCCCAAAACCTCAAGAATATTGAGTCCATTGAGTCATGATTTTAAAACCTTGATTCAATGTGCATGTTCAACTTTGAGTGTATATAAATTAATAATCAGAACAAACATGTTGGTAAACAGCAACAGTCTCCTACTTTCTGCAAAATGGAGGAACACGTCATCAACAACCAAACTAATGAATGAACATAAAAGTTACTGAAAACTGTTACAGCACAGTTGGGGCAAGAACCAAAAACTACTTGGATCTCACTAATGTCCACTTATAAGAAAGCTGCACACCTCTCTGTCTCACGTTAATGATCTAGGATGCTGTCCTCAGAAGTACCGAACACTTCATCTTCCAGGATATCTTGCATTTTAAGAGCTTTCAGTATTTTGGAAGACAAATTTTACTTAACACACTTATTCAGGTTTTTATTTCTCTACCTTAGATAAGATTATTTCAGCTTTATAAAAAATAATTAAACACATTTCCAGGATGTGCTAAAATACAGTAACTTTGGCCTTAATTATTTAATGCCATTGACATTAGAAGCTGAGCACAGACTGTTAGGCTGACAGACCAAAAACAGTCTGAAGACTGGAGTACAAAATTAGTACAAGACAATTACATCAACCTAGTATCATAAGAGATGATGTCAGAGGGAAGTTTTCAGAATGACTGAAGTTAGAATACTCTATCTATGTATTTAATACATTTGCAGTTGTTGCTCGAAGTTGTTCTGTATCATACTGTCACATTTAGCCCCTCACAGATTGGATAATTTTATAATTTCCAAGATAACTTCTAATTCTGTCTTCTGCAAGTTCTTTCCTCCTGTTTCTGCTTATCCCTTCTTGTCTCTGTGTACTTCTTTGTCCTTCTTTCTGCATTGCCTTTCCTTTAGCAACTCCCAAAGTCAATCCTTTTGGTTTGGGGTTTTTTATTATCTTGTTGCACACGGGTTCTGATCCTCCGCTATTTAAAAATAGCTAGAGCTAAAAAAAAAAAAGCAACTATTATCTCTGTCTGTAACCTCTCCTCTTCCTGTTGCAACTACCAAAGCAGTGATCACACATTTAATGCTGGCAAAGATATTACACCTGAATTTCAGAATTGGCCTATTCTCCAAATTGCTCATCCTCATGAAATACAAAGGTAAACTCTCATTTTCATTCCCATCCCATCCTAGCTATAACAGCTAGCCCTCTAGTTTTACCCCTAAAGATCACTATACATAAAAATGCATCAAAATAACAATTTTCAGCAGACTGTTAGAGATAGACTGTTTAAGTAGGAAGTTCGTAACATCTCTATTTCACTGCTATGATCTTGACATCTAACATTTTGTGCATTCTGGGGAATACCATAAAATGAGATAACATGAGAAACATGCTTTATACAGCAATCAGAAACTCAGCAGAATCCCTAAAATGTCCATTCCCAGATACCATCTTCCATTTTTCCTTTTCATATTCATTATTAGTCTTTGTTGCTCAAACTACTGAAAACAGAGCTCTCAGTAAATTGTGGAGTGGAAGCAGAATACCAAAAAGAATAAAGAATATTTTTTTTTTTAATACTGTCTGTAAAGTTTCTTAGGGATGTAGATTCCTTTACACTTCATTACACTCAATATCCTTTCTTCCATTCTTTCTGTATTTGCTGCCTTCCTATTCCCTTGTAACTACATCTCCTATTCCTGAGCATTCCTCTTGTTCCTCCTGTATATGCAGTAGCCGATCCTGCCTCTGTGGTGTGCTATCAATCTCATAAAAAATTAGTGGTTTTAAGGAATTTTAAACAAAAAATTATGTCTTTCTCCCAATTCTTTCCTGGAATCCTCTTGCCTTCTCCATTCCCTTCTCTGAATTCAATTAAGACTAGCAGGCAACTGTTTTTAAATCCTCAATTGCCTATACATGTAAACACACTGCACAAGCCCATCCGGAAGCAAAAGAAAATTACGAACATTATTTTCAAAATCAAAGTATCATTTCCTACCAATCTGCAGTGTAAATACTGCAGAACTTTCCTGCATAGAAGCCTACATGATGCAAGCAGTACTGCTCTACATCAGGATCCAAAGGAACATAATAAAGCTTCTTCTCCTAGAGACAAAAAAAACCCCAAAAACACTCCCCATCTCACTTCGCTTTTCAAAAGCATACACTCCCTGAGTTTCCCAGTCCTTCCCATGCATGATGCTGGGGCACAGGAGAGCTGAGCGAGCCCTTCCTCCTCCCCTCAGGGCACTTAAGGAACAATTGACTGGCTCCCATTTTTATAATCCACCTTTCCTAAATCCATAATTAGGCACCCTACTTTGATGTGGGTTTAAAGCTGGTTTAAAATGTATCGTAATTTTGTCATTAATCTGCCTTCTCCACCCCTACCCAAAAAAACTGAACAAAAATGGAAAACAAACTGTCGCTAGCAGTATCACCACATCAATCAACTCATTCATAAGGTTCTGGGTCAAACCACTCTGGAGACTGGTGTGTCAAAAAAAAAAATATATTTTCAAAATTGTACTTTATATGTAAATGTTCAAAGTCTTCACCATTATTGTTTTGGGTTTTTTTTCTTAATGGTTTTGTAGCATATTAAATAATTTGGGTCAAAATACCTGCCCATGTAAGTATAGTGCCCAAGCTTTGATGTGCTCAAAGTGAAGCTGTAAGACTTTGTCCATTTAGCTCACAGAGGTCAAGGAGAGCTTCTGAAACTGGCCTTATATACTGTGCCTTAAAAAACCCCCTGTCTTTACTATGAGCATGAGAAAGCAAGTTTTCAAACTAATCCAGTTTTTTTTCTCTGTGTTTGTGTAAGCATCTTATTTTGCACACTGCATTTATTTTTTTAATAGATTGTGGTGCTCAAGGCCAGCAAAGAAAACATGAAGAAAATACTGAAAAACAGTCTAGAGAAATACAGAGCCTCATGTCCAGGGCATCAGAACTCTATTTAAGGAATGTAAAGACAAAAGAAAAAAAAAGCTTTCACTACAAGAAGAAAAATATTTATAAAATTGTTTTCACTATGAGAATAATATTTATAAAATTCGATCCCAAAACACATATGTTCCTGTAAGCCATATATCCTTTGTGTGCTTTATAGCATCCCAGAGAGTTCTGAACATGCAACTGTTAAGAGAGGAGACATACACAATACCAAAGTATTCTCACAGCTTCCTTTACCACGTAAAGCTGTTCCCAAATAGATCATTTTACTGATGTGCATTATAGCAAGTATCTTTTATTGGAAACACTTCAAACAAGGAAAATACCACAAGAGAGAAGGCTACTGCCTAATACAGTACAGTAATATTACCTCTTGACCGCAACTTTTTTTATGTGTATTACAAAAGACTCTTGACACATGTCATTTTCAGAGATTAATAAGAATATTTAAAAAAACCCACCTATTTTTTGTTTGAGCTGAAACAGGTGAAATCAGATGCAGTATAGTCCATTACAGCTTTTCATTTTAACCCCTTTCCCTCTTTCTATCTGTTTTAATTTTGGATTGTTTTTACAAATTCGTACAGATGGCAGAGTTACTGTATTAAAATACACCTCTTTTTCTGAGTGGCTTCAGAGGAGAAGCATTACTTTAGTTTTAATTTAATGAGTAGCTGTTCTATAAATTTGATGTGCACAGGTAGCTAAAATTGCCTTGTAATTGACTCCTATGACTTCATAAGGTAGGACAGCATCCATACTGGAAGGCATTGGCAGTGTAAGGATTTCCCAGTATTTATGTAAGACTATACAATCCCTGTAAAATCAAAAAGTATAATAAACAAATTATCTACCAATAATAATTTAATTACTTGATTATTTAAATACTTGAAACATGAAGGGTTTTCTTTGTTTGCCTTGTTTGCCTTTTTAGTATTGTAAATATTTCTTCTGGATTTATGGCTCATATATTGAACAGGGACAAGATTTTACCCACACTATATAAAATATCAGAGTCTCTTGGTATGAGTCAGGATGTCAGTAACATATGCACTTCTATACTAATGTTTCAATCTGAATTTTATCACCTCAGGTTTGTTGCTGCAGTTTTTTCTGTCTATGAACAACTCCAACTGAATACCTGATTGATAACTTCTCCATACAGGAAGGATGGAGGACAACCAATCCACACAGCACTATCCCATCTCAGTCCTGAGAGGATTCTACATTTAAATTACTACAGGTTGTTCAAATTATGAGAGATCATACATCTGAGAGGCATTACAGTATCATAGCTGCATGACATGAAGTTTTACACTGATTTGCACAGCTCCTGTGACAATGTTCACAGCTTCTACCACAGAGGCATTAACCTCATGCAGGCAAAGAACCACAGTAATAAACCATATAGTGCTGAAGAATGGCAATTTAAAAAAAAAAAATACTTAATTTACTATCACATATATACTGTAACTGTAAATACTTTTACAAGTATATCACACTAAATGTATTTGGGCAAATGCATTATTGGCATAATGTCTATTTCTTAATAAACTGAGTATATTTTCATGGGAAAAAGAAATTACCACTGGGAGGATGCAGGGAAAACTGAAAGACTGTAATAATGTAAAAGCACTTCAGAAAAACATGATCCAGGCCACATATTTTCCCTTTCTCTTTCCACTCACCTATATCCTTCCCTTCTTCCAGGTCTGCTGCTCACTGCCCAAACCTATTCCATCCTCCAGCCTCTCCCATTTTGCAGTTGCTTTCCTCCAAGTCCTTGCACAAACCCTCTGCCTCTTCTTCCCTTTAGGTCACCCCTCACCAACCCACCATCCAGACAAAGGTCCCCTAGCCTCGTTTTAACTTCCCAGACCCCTTACAGCCACTGAGGTCATGGATGAGAGGCACAGCCACTTCACAGCACTTCCCTGTAGCTGAGTGAGTGCAGCATGACATGCTGGTGAGACATGCTAAGGCAGCTCACTGCTTCTCAGGTTCACCACATTCGATGGCTGGAAGGACTCCCACCACATGGGATCTTTGCAGGAGCCATGTACTCATCTCCTATAGCTTCAAGCTGACCATTCTTTCTGCTAAAAACAAATCCCTTGAGGTTTGTTGGCTCTGTGGCTAACCAAAGGATCACAATACGCTCCATGTTCCCAACTGCATGCAAGACCATGGAAGTGTACTTCTCTCCAAGGAGTGAGCCTGTAGGAGCTGGCTCCTTGAAGAGCACGTGGCCTTCCGAAATATCTCCCTAAGATAAAAATATCTGAAACTTCACTTTTCAGTGTTTAACGACCCAGAGACCAGATAAACCTCAGAAATGAAGACTCATTTGTCACACCAAAATAACAGAGCAAATATAAAGAGAGTTTTTCCATTCCATCACGAGGTAAACCAACTCACATTTCTGAGGATGAGTGGAAACAGTTTCCAGACCAGTCTGTTACCTGTCCAACTTACTCTGTGTTTTTTTAAATCCCTAAACAAATACTTAGCGTATCACATTCACTGAAAAATGTGGAGGGGAGAGTCAGCTCTTGTTTATCATAATATATTTGTGTCATGTAAAGATAACATACTTTTAAAGCCTTGTGATACATTTATCAAAAGCAGCAGGGGTGGGGAGGAAGCCCCAAGAGGATTGTTCTAGTCCCTTGGCTATGCATTTTATATTTTTCTCTTATTTGGCCCTTTAACAGGATGGATTGATTCAAATCAAATTATTTAAATCACCAGTTTTAATGACAATTTCAACCAGCAAGCAGGAACCCTTGATTTAAATAGTGGATTTTAAATCTTGGTTTTTATTTGCCTAAGCAGAAGTTCTTTGTCAAGGGTTCACCGAACCATTGGGCTAGGCTACTACTAAATAAAGCATGATCTCTTACATTAAATTAGTTGTTTATTTGTGCTATTATGTAATGCACATTTAAATTCCTTTTTTTTTACATTTAATTAAGTTGAATTAATTTCTTGTTTAGAAAATAATATTGCTTTATTTTTTATCTTGTGAAACTGCATTGAGACAAAGAAGAATTAGATTCAAAATAGTATTTTAAAACTGTTCTGTATTTATTAGATTATTAAAGTATATAAAGTTTAGTCTTTTATTATACAAGGACTATTTTATTCTAGTGAATGAACTGGTCAATAATTTCTGGTAAGCATAGGTTTCTTTTCTGAAGTCGCTAAAGATACATACAGGCACATAAAGAAACATTCTCCTACATTTTTCAAAATGAATTAGACACATGACTGCCAGGAAAACAATCTGAAAAAAGAACCCTGAGACTAGTTCAGTTGCTTAAAACTTGGTGTTAATAACGCCAAGTTTGTGGGTTCAATCCCTGTGTGGGCCATTCCCTTGAGAGTTGGACTTGATGATCCTTGTGGGTCCCTTCCAACTCAAGAGTATTCTCTGAAAACAAGTTAATTTGACTTATTAGTTACCACTGGACTTTTCAGCCTTGAGTTAGCATGTACATTGAGGGACAACAGAAACATGTTCCTGTGAAGCAGAAATATTTCTGCAGCAAAAAACAGGTAAGTACTAGCATTCACTCTAATTAAAAACATCTTAATGATAGACACTTAAATGGATGACATGGCAACATTTTCACACAGAATGACTAAACTGAGAAATTTAGCATGTCTTCCTTTGATTCTGACAGCAATTAAAAAAGCCTAAGCTTTTGTTTCATTGAAATTTGAAAATTCACTGATGCAACAGGTCTGAATGTCTAATTTATTTCTTATAACAGGCCGCAGCAGATTTAAGTGTATAGAAGTATTTTCACAATTTAAATGTTAAATTTAAGCTGAGGTATTTTTAAAAAGAAATCCATTCCAATGTAAATAACTTAAATCAGAATTTTAAAAATATAGATTTTTCCCCTTAATATTACTCTGGATCCAACTCATCTTGAAGTCTTGATATCTAAAGCCTGAGATATGTTAAAGGTTATATCTTTAAAAAATGCTGTGGCATTGAGTGGTGATGTTTTCAATCATTCTACTGTTTCATGGCCCAGAAAAAGTACATGATGCAAAACTACAAATCTTACTAATGAGTTTAATTATTGACTGCTAAGTCTTGAAACCCTTAAATAAACCATTTGTGTAACTAAGAATGCCAGGATGAGGAAAAAAAATGAAAGAAGTTGACTGTATTTATTGCTTGGGCATTTGGAGCAACAATGCTACATGTTACACGTGACATTTGTCTTCAGTATGAGCTTGCACTTTTTATGCCTGTAAAAAAGGATCCTTAAATTATATACTTCAGAAATACACAGGCTTTTATTCCATGACTTGTGTTAAGTTACCTTTACGTCAGTTAAACTCTTTAAGTATATGCTTGTTTTTTAGGAATGTATTACACATTGTCTATTAAACACAGCAGCTAAACATGTGCTTATGTCTTCTTCAATTAAGTAGGCTTGCTCCCTAAAGAACTTTCAATGTAAATTTATTGTGTTAAATTTATGTTTTTCTTGTTTCTACTGCTATGCATCTCCTAGTGTTTCTGCTGTATGGCAGAGTCCCAAATGTGTTATAACACTTAGTGTTAGCTGACATTAGCTACCCAACTCTAATCTTAGAGATTACTGGCCAAACGCAAAACAATTCCATAGTGCCAAGGTATTTATCTTTAATATATTTTAACTTTCATTTTGTACAATGTTATCCATAATTGAATTCTTAAAAAATGTAAAATGCAATTTTTTAGATCTGAAAGCACTGTTCATACTTTTTTAATGCAAGTACTTCACGTAATCTGTAACACAGAGCTTAAATAACACACAAATTAAAATTCCACATTTAGTATGCATTTCTGGACTTGCTAAAATTTTACTTTCCCTATTTTGCATTTTTCAGAGTTCTGTCACAACAGAAATGATACAGAAAATGCTTTCTAAACTATATTTTTTCATGTTAGTATTGACTGAGTCAGCTTTTAAAAATAAGAGAGTTTTGGCTAGGCGTTATGACTAAATTTGAGCAAGTAGAATTTTGTTCTCCATCTCCTATGCTTATTTCATTCCTTTTGGTTCATTCAGAATAACAGGAAAGACAGGCATGTTAGCACATAATTTTTTCAGATAATTTGGTAAGTGCAGTACCTATACAATGCCAAAAACAAAGTTGCTTTCTCCTTCTGCAAAGAGGCCTGCAGCTGCAGTGAGCAAGGACAGGTGCCAATGGTCAGAGGCAACCAAAAGAATAAGACAAGCATCAACAGACATCAGGGCTGTGAACTGGAAAACTGGGCCTGTGAAAGCAGTGTGTTCAAGAGGGATGGATAGGTGAGGGCTGTAAAGAAGTGGGGAGATTGATTTGAGAGAGAACATTATGTAATGTGGGAAAGATCCAAGAAATGGAATGGAGACAGAGCATCATCCATGGGAACAATTGCCTTGAATGCATCACAGGTCACAAAGGCTGCTCTGCTTACAAGTGTGGATGCTCCTAGTGCAAGTTTTTTCTGTCCCAAGGGCTCCAGAGGTTTTTAACCTTCAGTTTCCACTCCACAATCCACCTCATTTCTCTGATCTCTGCCTAGTTGAGCCTCCAGTATAATTCATAACTCCTCATCCTTTCCAATAACCCACTGCTGCCTTCTCTTTTGCTTCGGGATACAGGAATCCTATTCTTTCTCTATATGTCAATTACCAAAAAAAAACATTTTAAAACCTGGACATTTTATGATGCATTTAACCCCTAAAACAAATTTAAGAAACACTGATTGTCATTGAAACCCATATGGATATTTTACATAGATGTGTTTCCTCTTCATTTTCATATTTACCACGTATCCAGAGCACACCTTTCAGTATTTATAATGTTTGAGTGACTTAATAGAATTTTAAGGATTCCTACCAAGTAGAGAGGGATAAATACCAACCTATCCATTTTCCTTGGTTTTCTGTGTTGTTAATGCTTCAGAATATATTCTGTAGGACAGATTTCATTTAATATTTCAGAGTTTGTTCTATCTTTGAAACTTCAAAAGACATCTGTGAGTATGGCAACATGTTTCTAACTCATGTATTATCGTAAAACAAAACTGAAAAACCTGTAAGACTGCAAATAGATAAAGGCTAATCTTTAATACATTTCTGAAAGGACAAAAATATTTTTTGTGTATCTCATTACTGCATATAATTTAGATGTATTCTACCACCTTCCTCATGTTCTCACAAGCAATGATAGAACTGTAGCTGTTTGCCAAATTTCATGAATCCCAAAAGTAACTGCTTCATGAAGTTTCACCTATTTTTTGTGTACACTGCTTGAAATTCCATTAAATCTATAAATGTTCCAATTTTCCTAGGACTTTCGATAAATACTTTGGATATGATTTAAAAAACACTTAAACTTC
Source organism: Platyrinchus mystaceus (assembly GCA_035041135.1). Taxonomy (NCBI): domain Eukaryota; kingdom Metazoa; phylum Chordata; class Aves; order Passeriformes; family Tyrannidae; genus Platyrinchus; species Platyrinchus mystaceus. The sequence continues at coordinate 25,284,326 of JAWWLV010000045.1, forward strand.
ACAGGATTAATATTAATGGTGCATTTACTGCATATCAGTTATTCCAAGGATACGGTATATGACGATATTCACCTCCCCAGCTGGAGCTACACTCACTTCTGAAGCACTGCCAGTCACTCTCCTGAAAGTCCAGACTATGAAGAAAGTAAAGAGCAGCAAATCTTACCTGGGACCTATTCTATGTTTCAAACTATGATGACGATTTCCTAACATGACTGCTGTCATGTCAAAACACAGAAGGTGAACACATATGCTTTCAGGATGCTAGAGATACTCTTCTGTTATGAAAGGGGCTGGTAGAAAATACATTCCTATTTCCAAAGGATTTTCTGTTCCATAATGTGTTAGCTCTTCCACATCTGAAAGCACTTGGGAGATACTCCAATTTAGGACAAATATATACACTCACTTGTAAGATCTTTGCATTACAACATTAGATAATTGCATTCAAACTGAGTTTTTCTTCACTGTTTGAAATAACAGCTCAAGCACACTGGTATTCCTACTCCTTTCTAAGTTCACCATATAAACCAGATAGATAGTATCTTGTACAGTGTTTCATAGTAACCCTGACAATTATTCATGGTACATGCATTTTGTTTTCTGAGATTTTTTTTTTCTTTTTTGCCATTACTGTCCTAAAGCTAACTGAGATGAAGGACTATTAGTAACAATCCAGCTAGAAATCAGTATAATTTTCAACAGAACAGTCAGTATACCTTGTTATCTCAGATTCACAAACACAAGATCTCTGCTCACATTAGTGCTGTCTATATCGGATCATAGGTTCTATCATTAACTTTATTTACTTGCTAAGCCAAACCCTGAAGTGTGGGACTGGATGGTTCCTTATGGCCTGTATGATTTAAGAGAAAGAGAAGATAGGCTGTTCTTTGACATTTCTTCTGAGGAAAGTGATAGAAAAGCCTTAAAGATCAACACAAGATGAACAGTTTCTGTTTCCACAAAACGATCTATAGAAGAATGAAGAGGACTGAAAATGTAAAACCCATTGAGAAAAACCCCTCACCTCCCCCCCAAAAAAACCCCACAAAACAAACAAACAAACAAACAAACAAACCCCCAAACAACAACAAAAAGTTTGCAGGAGGTCTGCAGTAAAAAAAAATATTAAGATGCACAGGTTTGGAGTGCACCAAAGGATGGACTGGTGCTGCACCTGGAAGAATAATTTGTGAAAGGAAAGACTTCATACTTATGGAGAGCTTTGCTATAATTTTCTATATTTTAGAATAGAGTTAAAAGTATTAATAAAATAAAACACTAAGTTTATTATTTACAGAATACATGGAGATATGGCATCCTTTTTCCTTTTGGTAAAAGAATTTCAAAGGAAGAGTACTCTTAGATAACAAATTAACTTTACAGTATGAAGACTTTTAAATGTGAAAACTGGTAGTACAGTTTGAAGCACAGTTTGGAGAAAGGCAATTGATGAATCTTAAAAATATAAGTATATAAAAAGATCATACAACCTAAAGAAATCAGCAAACAAAAAATGCATGGATTCTCCTGGAACTGATCTGTGTATCAACAGAGCTAAATGTTTTGGGTTTGATTTATAAAAGTAGCATATTCTAAAATCACATGTACTTATGTCCTACTCATATGCATC
>JAWWLV010000045.1:25286061-25288561 GCA_035041135.1 Platyrinchus mystaceus
GCTAAATGTTTTGGGTTTGATTTATAAAAGTAGCATATTCTAAAATCACATGTACTTATGTCCTACTCATATGCATCAATGTCACACATGCATGTTGCAAAATATATGTTGTACAATACAGTAACATCCTAAAGATCTAACATTTTGAACAATTTTGATCAGGTGCATAATACAAGGAATTGCACAACAAATACAACACAGAAGAAATAGCAACTATAGCCGTCAAATATAAGGGAACACATCTACAGTGCACCCATTGCTGTGACTGCAGTGCAGGCAGAGAGACATATCTGTGCTAAGTTTTAACTAAGTTAGTGGATACTGCTGGTAGTGATGACCATTGCTCAGGGCAAACTACATAAGTCAAAGAATCTGGGTAAATATTCAGGCAGTTGAGATTTTACTGTGCTCTACAACATTGTAGATACAACACTAACAGCATAAACAAAAGCTAGTTTCAAGTTAGCTGAGCTAAACCAAGCTTCACAAGGACGTTACATCTTCTCTTTATTCGACTACGACTGTATCCCTTCAAGGCAACCCAAGGAACGAGACAGGCTTTACACCACAACCTATATTTTACAAAATTGTCTGCTAGCTATCTACGACTTAAGTTAGTAAGAACTTCACTGGGATTGGGATTGCATACTAATTCTATCTCTTAAGACTGCATTTCCAAGTATTTTGTACATAATTACACACTATTCTAGGATCAAAACATCCAACTCCTCAAAACATTTCCTATATAAACTACAACAGCCACAGAGAGACGTACTTTGTTAAACAAAAGATTGGTATGCACAGGCATCAAGATTGTTTGAGGAAAACAGACAGAAGCAGAAGCTTGTGTGGCCCAGACAGACAGATGAGAAAGGATGAAAGTGAAAGTAGCACAATGAAAACAAACTGAGCCAACAATGACAAACCCAGCAGAAAGTGTGAGGGAAAGGAGACCCCATGGAGGAAGAGCCAAAGCCAGCAGGTGTAAGGATTCACTGGGAATAAGAAGAGATAATCAGTTTACAGATATAAAAGAAATCCCCAAATTAATAAAACAAGTAGTAATTTCGAGGTCAGTACTAGAAGCATCTATGGACTCTTATTTAAAGCAGCCTACTCTGCACAATGCTTTATTGCCATTATCCCTGAAAGACAGGCCATATTAGTTTTGCCAATTTTTCTCTAAATCCAACATCAAACTTGAATTATTATAAATGGCAGTATATAAACAATTCATACCATGAAATATCATAATAATAATAATAAATGTTCTGTTCAAGCTTAAAACAGCCCCATGGCTGCAAAGGCTCTACACAAAGTAATGCAAAGTGACTACAAAGTAATTTCAAGCCTAATATGCGCACTCAGAAATGTAAAATCCACCTATTCAGATTCTCTTACAAAGAGAAGCTGCCCAATCTAATTCCTACAAATCACACTTAGCTTCAAAAGGATCTTCAGATTGTATTCTGATAGCTTAAAATATTTGCACAATTGTGTTGGAGAGAATGTACAGGGTATTTGTTTCTTTGACTGACTGGCATACTGCAAGATGTTTTCAATTTTCAACACAATTGACTGTTTCTTTGTAGATTAGTTTGATGTCCACTATGAAGAATCGGTGACCCATTATACTTCCTAAAAATTAGTTACATACTTAGCAGGGCCCTCTTTAGACATTTACATATATACAAGTTCTGCCTCTATGTGTTCTGAGATCCCTAAAGAAAGAGAAAAAAAACAAATCATACTGATTGCACTCTCTATGCAGATAGAAACAATTCTTTATGGAAATAAATAAATTACGACAGAAATACCTCTTGTACCAAATAGCTGTCAGTTGTGACTGCTGTCATTCTGACATTAAAACCATCAATTTAAAATAACTATTTCTCCTTTGATACACTTAACTAATTTAACACTAAAATCAATTTAATATTTCAGATAAAACCATATATATTTGTAAATACACATATGTTTGGTTAGGGAACATTTTTGTTTCCTGTTGCATCAGCTCCCTTGTCTTCCAGTGCATTAATTATATGGCCTCTGTTACTCATAGACTTCCATTCTATTGGTGTACTGGTGCTATATGTTATGTTGTCTATAACTTCAAGCTCCACTGGTCAGTATGATGACCACTATATGATGCTACTTCTTTCTCATTATCATGAGATTTCCCACCATGGAACTTCCTAAGAAGTTAAGCTACACTCCAGCTTTCTTTAATATTCTTTTTTGTGACCTTAGCTTTAGTATTGTCCTCAAAGAGAACATTTAAATCAAAATATTTTCAATAACCTAGATCTTTTGGCACTGCTAATGTTCCTAGCCAGTGTTTCTGTTTTGGCTAATGTTATTTATATCTTTCTTTTACCTGTCTGAAAGTGAGCAGTGCTTCTCACAGGCAAAGAGAGACCCCTCAGATATAACTACAGCACTTATCTCCCTTCAGCTATGTCTTCTATCTATTTATCTTGATCGTCCATTTTATCATCTT
>JAWWLV010000045.1:25293561-25304146 GCA_035041135.1 Platyrinchus mystaceus
GAAATACAGAAACACAAGCTTTGTTAACACCTACTTCGAGACCTCATAAGACAAACAAACCTCCTCCCTGTTATTTTCCTTCTCCTTAATCACAAGGAAAAAACACAAATAATAATCACACATAAGAACCCAAAAATTCTATTTTCACATTGTCAATATAATCTAAATGTTAGCATCACATTTTTATTTTTGGAAATACTATTTGTATTTTGTATTAATGAAATGGTAGTAATAAGTGATATACTAAAGAAATAAAACTGCTTTGGAAAAATAATTTTATACATAGTCAACTGAAACAGCTTCTAAGTAATAAATTCCCATAAAACATTTTAAAAAGATTATCTTCGTAGCACTGACTTAATGAATACTCAAAATGCAAGCTCAAATCTACCCTGTAAAGCAATCATGGTTTTTTAGCAACTATTTTGACCTTAGTGACACAAACAATTAATTCTACAAACTTAATATAAAAATAAAATTCTACATCTAATGCAGAATAATCTGTCAATGTATTTAATCAAGGATATGCTTTTTCCATGCATTATACATTCCAGTATGAAACACTGATTTTAACGTACAAGGAAAAAAATGGAAGCAAAAATGTCAGAACTATAAAAATGTACACATTCAAGAGAGAATACTCACCATAAGACAAAAAAAAGCAGAAGAAACAAATCTGAGCAGATTACAGTTTCCATCATATTTTAATAGTAAAAATCTATATTCACTTTAGCAATATTTATAAATTCATAAATATCGACAGTAAGATAAAAAGTTGCTTACGTTCTAGTCATACATCTTCAAAGCCGACCTGATGACTTGTGACAGCACCCAATCCATTTATCACCAAGTATATATTACAATATATTATAGGATACTGTCATTCTGTCTTGATACATGGATGAGAAATAACTCCCTGATTTAAGTCAAACTTCCCATTTCTATATAAAGATTACAACAACAGTTCATCAAGCAAACAACAGAACTGTCCAAACTCTACATAATTGCTTATAAGAACCTAATGAAGTCTAACTTAACCTATTTACTTTCTATAAATCCACCACGTATGTAACTTAACAAATTTAACTTACCCAGTTGCTCTTTGTATAAATTCTAAAATTGCTCATGATTAACTTTCCCCAGTAAATATTCATGCCACTTTAGTGAACACTTATTTTGTGATTTTACTCATCTGATGTACCTATTTTTAATCATTAGCATCACTTTATGTAGCTGCCCAGTTGAAAGGAATTATTAAAACCAGTGATCATTTATCTTGCTTCCTTTAGAAAAAGCTGTAACAAACTTGATTTGTTTATTTGAAGGCCCGCAATAAAATAACTCAGAGAAGCCAAAATCAGAATGTTAAACTACGAGGTAAGTATGTTATACCTTGCACATATTTAAACAATAAATAAATCTTAAGCATAATAACTTCAGGTACAATGGGGTTTGATCTGTTTTTCTACTTCTCAAAGTTTGTTAGACAAGTCGCATATTAAAAATAACGTTAGAGAGTCAATACTGTGACAATAATAAAACCAGCCATCATTTTCCTCTTAATTCATATTTCAAAAGGCATCTTGTCAAAAACAGGGAAAAAAAAAAAGAAACAGAGAGAGGAAGAAGAACAAAAGTTGCACAAAGCTATGCCCGTTACCTAAAGGACATCCTACTGCATGTTTACTAGTGTTTATGTTTCACATCAACATATTTTATAGAAGGATTTATACGCCTAACTCAAGTTATATTTAAATCCTACCGTGCAGACCCTACCATAAAATGCCTCTTGAGTCCTATTAACTGTACCCATGGTTTTACTTTGCCTGTCTGCTTATTTAAGATCTAATCACAGTTTTGAAGAAAAGATTGTCACTTCTAAGCCTGTCCCCTCAGAACCTGTCTGTTATTAGTACTCAACTGGATATTTTCATCTTCAGTCATAATTCTCTGTGGTCTTTGCAAAAGCTATCTACTGGAATCTGTGACTGTATGGACAAATTGGCTACACATGGCTAGGACCGCTACTTTGAGAAACATGTAAGTGGCACATTAGTCTGTTGGCATTTTTGTATTTTGAAGTGTTTTACTTAAATTTAGTTTTTTAAAAACTTTCACCAATTAAATACATTCTCAAAAAAAAAATTAAACTGTTGTTTAAACTGTTGTTAAATCTGAATACCTGAATAAAGATGATGGCATGATTTTCAATGAAAACAGTATTCAATTTTTATATCTATATGTATGCATACAATTTATGAAAATAGTATAAAAACACAAAGCACATATATAGATAATAGTGTATATACAGAAAGGGGTGCAAACCTGCTAAGAACTTAATGAAGACACTGAAACCTGTATTTCTTCAGACTGTAATACTGTAAGTGCTCAATTGTTAAAATCAAATACACTCAAATTTGAAACAAGGCATAGATTTAAGCCTTAACAACGTCTCATATTTCAATCTACAACTATTTCATTTCTCCACATTTTCTGTCACCATTTAAAATATTTAACTATAAATGTAGCTAGTGTACACTGCTTAATTCAGCACTAAAAATGATTCAATTTTAAGAGCTATTATGACCTGTTATTTCAGAGGCCCGTATACATGCAATTTATCTATCATGTTAAAACATGTTTCTATAAAACAGCAGCTGTATAATATTCTATCTTACAGGAGACAGCTTTCCTTCCATTAATGTAATACCAGACATTGTAATGAAAAGCCTCAGTATTTAAAATCAAAGGTTTGAACTCCAAAGGTGCTGAGTGGCCTCAGCAGATGAGAGGATGAGACACCAAAGATTTCAGGAGTTCGAAGCTGGTATTGGACATTCTGCAGAATCAGATTTCAACTGTTTACAAAACAAACTGTTTGGGCTTCACTGCATCAGCACAATCTGTGTCCTCTGATGGGGAGGCAACTCCTTAGGTAGACAAAGTAGGAGTTATGTTTGCACAGGTTTTAAAAGGAACAGAAATCTTACAGTGACAAAAATTAATGGATTGCATCTCATAATTAGATTGCATCAGTATCCAGAGGACAATTTAATTTTACAGTTTTAAACATAACAGCAGTTCTCCATTAACTTTTTGAGAACACAAACAGATAAACTTAAAAGAAATGTTTTAAAACTGAGAATGGAAACATACCTACAGAAAAGCTGCTTCTCTCTTTTCCCATATTTTCAAAATCACACATCCATGTTACACTCACACACACACACACACACACACACATACACAGAGGCAACAACACATGCTCTCTTTTATTTCAGTGCTTCTAAACTAACCAGCATTTTTTATTTACACCTACAACAGCAAAGCATCTTTATTGTGAGAAGTGACTGCTCCCTTCACTAAGGTCCCTTCACTGCCCAGCTCTGACTTTGGCTCAATTCATTGCAAAGGAAGCAAAGTCTCAAGTAATGTGGCCCTCTGGTGGAAAGCCCTGCACCATGTCCTGCGCTACCGAATCACACAGTAAACTAACAGTTCCTGAAAACATACACTGCAAGGCTTCAGCACAACTTTTATAAATACGCTGCGGGACTTTAATCACCGGGTGAGTGTGGTGGCGTGCAGCCGTATCAGCAATATGTTGCCACCACGAGAACAGGACCCTTGCATTTCAACATTAACGTGCACTAAAACAACAACAAATAATGCCCCACACTCTTCAGTTCCACGACACTTCACATTCAGCGCACACCGAGGGTCTGCAAAAAGGTGCCCCTCTGAAAAAAGCCCTTTTATTTGTTTAAAAACAAACAGGAAACAAAAACAAACTTACCTGCTGTTGTTGCAGATGCAGCAGTTCTACTGTGCTTACTTCAGTGCTCGTGTCACCACTTGATCTTCCATCTCTGCTGCCAGCATCTAATTGGCTGCTTAGAGTGCTCATTCCATTTTGATTCATTGAACTGTTGCTTATTGTCTCTGTCGCAGATTCCTGCATCATGACTTAATACCTAAAAGTGATTAAGAAGTATCAATTAACACACGCGTTACACCTTCACACTTCCATTATCAAGATGTCCCTCTCTGCCAATTATACAGACAGCATCTTTAGAAGAAGAAAAAAGCCTCAAGGAGCCGTTTACCAAGAAATGTGATGCAAACTCTGCTTTCATACATCTACTAATCACCGGAATTATGGTTTCTATAAGCAAGCTTTGTGTGCTTACATTTAACAGCCAAAATAACACACCACACAAGGAGCATGGTCAATAGCATTTATGAACGACTACATTTTAAAGTCTACCTATAAAACCAGTTTAAGTGAAGGCACGATTTCACACACTGCTCTATATTTCCTATTATCTAGCTTTGACAACCATGGATGACTATACAGCCTTATTTAAAATATTCACTATCTTGATTCTGTCAGAATTTTACAGCGTATCTTATGCAAGGCTGTTGTTTAATGATGCACAGCTAATCATACAAAATTAAAATTTTGTAAGGGTGATACAAATCATATGGTATCAACCAATGATAAATAGTATAATGGGCTTCTCCTTTTTTGTGACTAAATAAAATTTTGCCTCCGAGGCATTTTAAGAAAAAGCTCCTGCTGCAAACACGTCAGATATTGCCTATTTTTTTAATCAAATGGCTGATATTCATTTATTTTTCTGACATTTAAAACATTTAATACTGTCCTTCCTGGGAAGTAATTAAGCTTATGCATGAGCAGCAATCAAACTGTTCACTTGAAGATGACTTAAAACTCAATTTTAACATAGGCAAATAAATGAAAGATATAAAATTAATTTTCCAGGCATGTATTAGATATGAAAGCTGGAAATAAAATCTATCAAGAATATCACTAATGATTGTGCTAAAAACAGCATAAATTATGCATATTACCTTCTCTACAGTAATAAATGTTTTATCATTTTCACTGCATAAATATACTGTACTTTCAGGATAGCAATGAGATGTCCTGCCAAGATCAGTTGAAATCTTTGCAGTAAATAAAGAACCAATGTGCCCTTACAAACCAGAATTTCAAGGCGCATTTTGTATCTGTAATATGGAAAGGTCAGTGTCTCTTCTCAGAGCCACCGAAGTCCTCTCCTGCTCTCGCAGGGTCAGAATGGACCTTACTTTCCTTCATCCTCACTCCTGATGTACTGACAAGAGTCCTCACAACAACCTGGCTGAGCTGTGATTTTAAAAGGCACCTCTGAAGGGAGAGGGATGTGTAGGCAAACTCAGGAAAGGAAACAAAGCTTGCTGCTTAGCCTAATTATTTTACTTAGCTATTTGTTCCCTTGCAAAGTATGAGCAATTGCCTTTCCCTGGGAAAAAAAGAAAAGAAAAAAAAAAAGACAGGAAAAGGATCGTTACAACTTTGACAATGTGCATGGGATATTAATTAAAATGCAGTATGAGTTACCACAAACAAGTACCAACAAGATAAAGTGAAAGTATATATTGTGTGAATAATGTTAAAATAGCAAAAGACAAGTTATTTAGGATGGTCTGGTAAGAAAAAAAACAGGATGCAAAAAACCTAAACACAAACATAGTTAACATAAAGGAGGGCAGCTGTTATAGCCCAGTAAACAACAGCAGTACCAGATGTGTTTATGAACAAACAGCCCTCCTTAAACACTTATGAACATCAGTGAAGAAAAATAATAGAAATGGAAAATATGATACATGCAGTGATGAATTTTACAAGGCAAAAACAAAGCTAATACTCTTTTCGGAGATTAGGCAGCTAATAAGTATTCAAATTAGGCATAAATTTTACATGTACAATGTTTAAAATATTCAGAGAAAAGGGTCTGATTGCCCTTAGTAGTTATATGAAAATTCTAATGCGGGTATGCCACAACTGTGGAAGCAGACAGCCCTTTCCGATTTTTACAATATTTACTTTCAATAAAAAGACATGTATATCAGAGTGAAAATTTATTTAAAACACTTCATCAACTGTATCGTTACAAGGATTTGGAAATTTGGGAAACTCAAACATTAATCCTCTTTTAGTCAAACAAAGATTTAACCAACAGACAGGTTCATCTTACAAATTCGAACATTAGACAATAACAGTGGTACATTTAGCCAAGCGCATTAAAAGGGCAAAGGGGTGTAAACGTTAGATAACCAAAACATTAGAAAACACACAGAAATTTCATAAATTTCTGACTCTTTCATTACAATTAGCAGAGAAGGGTTAAATATCTTCCAGTTCATATTAACCAAAGGGTTTTATGTCTTGTGGATTTTGTATCCTTGCAAAGCCCCAGAGTGTAGTTCGGGCTCTGCATTTTAAGTTAAAATGTCTGTGAGCCAGCAGAATCTGCTTTAATGTACACATGACCAGTAACACTATTCTGGCAATAGAAAACAACAAATCTGACCCAAGAGCTGTGTACGGACAGAAGAAAACTATTATAGAATAACAATACTAGAAAGGGTAATTTGTTTCAAAATGAAGTTGAAGAAATACTGAAGTATTTATATGAAGAAGAAAGAATCCCTGTAATTCTGTGTTAAAAATAAAGTGTGTGGGGTTTTCTAGTTGTAAAAGGTTATTTTTAAAAACAACACAAACTTTGGCTTGAGTAATGTTCTGTGTTGGTTGTGCACAGCCGCCCTCCCCCCCCCCCGCCCCCCGCCAGCAACTAAAAAAGGGCTGCTGGAGAAAGTAAGAGAATAGAATTTTTTTCTTTTCCCTTCTTTTCTCTTGCATACACACACACATATACACATGAATCTATGCACTTGTGTGTGTACATACTATCATCTCTAAACCCTCGAAACTGAAGTACTGAAAACACTTAAAAAAGGATAATTTCTGAAATCTATGTATCAGTAATTTGAGTTATTGATGGCAAAATAATTTGAACCTGCAACATCTCACTAAGCAAACTAATGTACTTTTTTTCGTGCTTTTACAACAGTAGTGGAGGTTGTTAGCATAATAATCATAAATAAATACAAAGGAAATACGATGACTGCCAGATACTAAGGCTGAAAGTTTAATAATTCCAATAGGACAAGAAAAAATATATAGGTCCCTCTTTACATACATTTATATACATTCATACTTTCTAATCCTTCTCTTTTTCTCTTGCTGTCACACTTGCTGTCAGTCATGAGCGTGCCTACACAGGCACACATGCACCCACATTCACAGACACAAACATTCACCAGCACCTACTTCTGTGATTCCGTAACTCTGGATGCCAAAGGTGAGATATAAGCTCTGCTACCCTGGTATTTTGAACAAAAGTATGGGGAAAATATTTGCTGTTCTCTGCACAAGAGAGTGAATTTGTAGATTATTTTAGTGTGTGGTTGCACAGCAGGTTGAATGCCTAATACTGCCAGGGTAACCATGCTATCACCCATACCAAAAAAAGAAATACTCCTCCTGTGAAGTTAGAAACTACATTTTTACTTTTCTCCCCTGAAGCGAACTGTACGGTTTTTTGTGTGCGCGTGTGCACGCACGTGCACGCGTGTATGTTTTAAGCCAGCAAGTCACTGTACAGATACTTATTCTCTACACCACTTCCCTTTTGAAACATTAAACTGACACTGGAACTGACTGCACAAGATTGCATTTTCTCTTCCTAAACAACTTGAATTGAAAGGTTACTTAGTGTAACAATATTTACTTGCAGAATTGTGTTGTTACCAAGGGTATAATGGATGGTGGCTATGCAGGTTTACGCAAGAATGAGTGAAGCATGAGGCATTAGCCATGTGTTTGACATGTTTCAAATTGCTATAATCCAGCATTAAACACACCCAGCAATTCATGCCATTTCTTGCAGCCATAATCTTGAATAAAGCGTGCACAACCACTTATTATATAAATTAGTATATGACTCCCTGTTATAGTCACAACAGTGCTTTTGTGTTTATTTTGCATCAAGACAGGGTCTTTTATTTGTACAAATAGCAGGATAGCGCGCCGTAGCGCAATTAGACCTCCTCACTTTATGATAGGGTGTATAGCACGCCAGGCTCGCGGGCCTCGCCGTGCCCCGCCAGGCCCGGGCCGTGCTGGCCGCCCGAGCCCGGAGCCGAGGGCTCCACTCCCTGAGCCGAGGGCTCCGCTCCGCTCCCTGAGCCGAGGGCTCCGCTCCGGCCCGCCCGCCCCGGGCCCGCCCGCGCCGCCGCCCGGCGGGAGCGGGAGCGGGACCGGCTGCGCAGCGCCCGAGCTGCCGCCAGGGGGCGCCGCGGGGCCGGCAGCGGCCCCGCCCCGCGCCCGCAGCCGCGGCCTCGACGGCGCCGTCGCACGTGCCGGGATGGCCGAGGGTGTGAGGTGAGGGCCGAGGGTGTGAGGGCCGAGGGTGTGAGGGCCGAGGGTGTGAGGGCGGAGGGTCTGAGGGTCTGAGGGCCGAGGGTGTGAGGGCCGAGGGTCTGAGGGCCGCGGCAGCGCCATCCGCGCACCCGGGAGCGGCACCGTCTTTGCGCCGCGACAGAGCCGGGGGCGAACTGCCTGCTGCCCCTCAGGGCTAGAGATCTGGAACCTTCAACTGCCAGCACAGACCACCACCACGGCAACACCCCGAGACCCATAATCTTGTGCTGACATCCAGGTGCCCATGTTCGTTGATCCATAGACAAGACAGACCCACAGCACACGCTACTCAATAGCACAAACCTGAGATTCCCCAACAGGTCATGCACTTGCCTCACTTCCATCCTTAAGGCACAGCCTAACCTGCAGCCTTTTCAAACTGGACTGTGATGTAAAAGCAGAGGTGAGGAGCTAGGCTTAAATAATAGTTAACTTTTGCGCTTTGCTGGAATTAATTCGTCATTGACACAAGGCACAATGCATCTGAAGTCTTGCTGGGACGCTAAAAGTCTTTAATACTTAAGTTTGCTTAATAAATCAAAATGCCAAATATGAAGGACGTAGCTGAATGTGTGAGAACAAAAAATTGGGAAAGCTAAGAGAATATTTGTAAGGCTTTGGGGTTTTTTTCCCACTTTATCTAAAACATTTAGCTTTCAAATCTTGAGTTAAGCAGAGACATAAGTCACTGCATATTTTTAAATATGTACATAAATTATGTTTAAATAATAAATAATATATAAATATATTCTATATAGATATAATACATAAATAATAAATATAATTATGTTTAAAAACTCTAATTAGGTCAAACACTATTGAAATACTGTAAAATGAAGTATCTATATTAGTAGGTGTAAAATAAAGTATTTATATTAGTAGGTTTAATACATTACTATGTACTCAAGTTTTCCCTGTAAGAATGTAAAGGATGCTCAAACACCTTGTGCTGGAAGGTCTTTCAGGAAAACGGAGCTTCCAGTTGTGGAAGATTCAGGACGTTTCTTAGAATAATCGGAAAGAATCTGTATCATCTGCATCAGTAAGCAAAGTCAGCATTCTTCATGAGAAAAAGTAGAATTTTCATGGTAAAAAAGTCATCTATTAAAAGCCAGATAATCATTTTTCTATTTAGAATATTCTCACTAGTGAAGATAGTAGTTTTGAGTAAAGTAACAGTTAAAAAATGGATAAAAAAGGCAACAATGGGACAACAGAGTGTCGATCATAACACAGAAAGCATTGATATTCTGAAGAATTCAAGCCGTAATAAGAAACTTTTAAGTGGGCACTCCTATGGTGGGCCTCTGAAGGCCGTTTTTGAACAGAGATTTACAATAAAACTGACAACTGGATTTTTGCAAATTACCACAGATGAGATTTATTTACTTGGGACAAGAACCAGCAGTTCAGCACCCCTCCCGTCTTCAGTCTCACACAGTGCCAGGTAAACAAAACACGCATCCTTCCTGCAGCATTACCTTAACAGGTGCACTCGGCTGGCGTGAGAAGGCATTAGGAAATCAGATCAATTGATTTCTGCTAAACTGCAACTGAAAAAAACCAAACATTGCCTAAAATATTTCTCTCTCTAGTATAAGCCACAATTTTTCCCACTGCCTGTGAACTATGGTTTATCTATCAGATGTTTAAATGAATATCCTTTTAGATAACTGGCACCAATAGTCAGATAAAGGTATTGAAGGTAGAATATCACATTCAATCATAACTAAAAGCTATCCTGCACTTTAAAGGCTGTATCTTTTCCTTTCACACCATCTCAATTTTTCTGGACTAATAAAAATAGTAGGTCAGTTTGGGGCACAATAATTTATCTGCTTTCTAAAATTCAGGAGTATGTTGTCACACTCATCTGATTATTGAACAACAGTTAGTTCACTTCCTGAAACAGCAAGGAAGGTCTAATTAATTTCCACCTGCTATTTCTTTTCACCTGCTAGGAAAAAAAATAATCCCTATGAAGGCCAGTGTTATCTATACGAGTAGTCCGTACAGTATTGTAAGATCTGTACCTTACACATAGGATAGTGGCAAAAGCCTGCTAGAGTGCATTACCTACAGCCCACGCAGAAACGAGCAGCCAGTTTCAGGATAAGATTCTTACTTGAGCAACAACAGCTTGGGAAACCCCACCTTGGAAAGCACACTCCTCTCACTCCCTTTCTCCCTCTATCTTTCCAAGTCCTAAGAAAAAAAAAAAAAAAAAAAAAAAAAGGCAGCTCTCCAAGC
>JAWWLV010000045.1:25314237-25316680 GCA_035041135.1 Platyrinchus mystaceus
GCAGACATGAAGTGAATAACACATAAACTCTTGAAAGCTTGTTGTAGATGGGTTTTCACTTTCCAAGGGTTTATTAGAGACTGGCAGTCTCTAGTAGAAGTTGAAAGGCACCTAGGAAACCCAAGCTCACTCAGTACTGAAGACGGTTTCACTGCTACTGCCATCCCACCAGGGCAGTATAGGAACACACTTGAGAAAATGTGCAGTGACTCTGGGGCCTACAGCTATAATTTTTGTGAAGACACCATGGAGAAACAAACCCTACACAACAGCACTGGTGAGGACTGACGCATATAGGCACTGTTTCGGGCTGGGACCCTTTCAACGGGTGAGCCACCACCTTCACAATTTATACAACTAAGTCTGCAACTTCTCCTTCCTCAACCCTAGACGACCACAAGATACAAAGTACAATTATCAGTTTTCATTCATTTTTCAATTTGAAGTATCCTAAATATTGAGAGGATTGGGTCACAGATCAGCAGTATGTGGTCTTGACAGTGGTGTGAGTTGTGCATCCCTCAGCATGGCACAGGGACATGTGAGGGCAAGCAAGGACACAAGACTTGTCTTGAAGAATTGTCCTGGGTAAAGGGAGTCAGACTGGCTGGAGTGAATCCAAGGGTGAACAGTCCTATCTGCTGCCAAGCTCTGCTTTCTGGGGGAAAAAGCTTCAGGAGAAAGCCTGGGTGAAAACTGGCACAGGTACAGTGATGATGACCAGGACCCCTGCAGAAAACAGAGAATAAGCCAGGCAGCCGATGTGTGTCACGTGTACAGTTCACACACATGGGTTTTACTAAAAACATCTTTTGCTTCATGAATACTTAAAAAAAGTCTGTGGTTTCCAGTGATGATTATGGTTTGTTCCACTCAAACCCCAAAGTCCTTAATTGTTGACACTATGTCAACACTTACCTCTTTTTCTTCCTCAGAAGGTTAACAAAATGTGTTACAAACTTATCTGGGGAAAAATTATACAACTTACCAGGAATTTAATATTTATTCTACATCTACTTATTATTATTTTTAAAAAATTGAGCCAGTAAAAATGGTTAATTGCTTGACCATTCTTTAATTAACCGTTCTGGATACAAATATCTCTATCCCTGATGGATCAAGTTTTGTTGCAAACAGTAAGTTGCCATCACACTACAACACACAGATGGTCAGGCACCAACTGGTTAATAAAAGTTTTTACTTACAGCATGTGACCAAAGATACTAGATTAAAACCAGCAAGGCAGGCAAATATATTCCTTAAAGCCTCCGTTTGTAATAAACTACAAATATGTTCTTGATCTAGGGTATTTGTGAACCGCTGAAAGATTTTGGCAATAAAACAAACTAGAGCAGGTTAGAGGGAGAGAGGTGCCTACATCTCTGCTTTAGATTCCCTCCCCCAGTACTAGAGTTCAGTGTGTGTTTATCAGGAGGCACTTACGGCAGCTGTAGATCTAGAGATACAATAAAGAAGAAGAGCAAGTTTCAACTCACTATTTACAACCCATTAATTAGTTGACTGGTTGTTCTTCATAACCATTTATCAAAGATATTTTATTCACAAAAATTCTGTTAGTACACCAACCCATTTTCTCCAACTAAAATAAACACTTGAGAGTTTCAAGGTTTATTCCATCAAATGAACAAAGACATGAATAGTACTTTAAAAAAAAAAAAAAGTCATATCAAAAGATACCATTTAGATCTTAGAGAACAAAACACAGACATTCTATACCATCCTGAACTGAAGACAGAATTCAAAAATCCTCTATCATATTGTTGTGGTTTAGGAATGATATTCACCAATTTAGTACTCCTGCTAAAACCACACACCGCTCTCTCTCCCACACTCCCCAGCTGGAGGCACCAAAGGCACCAGAAGAGAAAGGACTTACATGGAAAACCCTCGACAATAAGCAGTACTGTACCACTCTGTTTGCCACGTTTACCCAACTGGAAGGGACCCCTTCTCCCAAAAAGGGACTCCCTTTCCCCCATCCCTTTAATGATATGAGGTGGTATAGAATAATCTCTGTGCCTTAGCCACACCCCCTCCCAGATACTGCAAAAAATTAACCCTGAACTGGCTGGAACCAAGAGTCATATACACAAGATATGAAAGAAGCCAGAATGATTGGTGAAACCCGTCCCTGAAAACACAGTTTAGTATTTCAATATGAATGAGTACACCATCTGGCTTATTGATTCTGGTAATATTTACAATTTCACCAGAAAAGCCAAAAGAAATATAACAGTTCTCTTTTGCTTCTGTCACACCTTTGCAATTAGCAGGCAGCTACCAACACCAATCTTTATTTCAGGCTGTTCTGAGTGCATTCCAGAGCCCACTGCCAATGGGCACAACAAGCAATCATAGGGAAAACCTATTTTCAAAAAAAAAAAAAAAAAACACCAAAAAAAACCCCCTAAAACCCAACCCC
>JAWWLV010000045.1:25316780-25333600 GCA_035041135.1 Platyrinchus mystaceus
AAAAAAAGAAATAATTGGTAAAACATTTTTAAAAAAAAAAAAAAAAAAAACACCAAAAAAAACCCCATAAAACCCACACACACACACCAAACACCCCCCCCCCCCAAAACACCACTAAAAAACCCCACAAAACCTAAAACAATTTATCCATTCTTAATTATTAAAGGACTGTCAAAATAGAACAAATTGCAGATATTTCTTGTCTTCACAGCAGCCAAGTTTGGCAGGTTCCCAGACTCTGGCTACGTAGACACTCCTGTCTCTTGCAAAGACAAAATGTATGATGGGTTTTCAATACACTTTTCACAACTGCAAGGCAGGGCCTTCTGCAACTGGATACTCCCTGGGGCAGCACAGGGTCATGGTGTTGGCCAATCCCAGCCCTTGCCTGGACTTGCTAAGGGGACGATTAAGGAGCACAGCATTGTTCTTCTCAACATCACCATCACTTTATCTGTTTGCTAGGTTTACATATGTTGAGTTTTTTTCTTTTTACTTTTTCAGACAGTAGATTGCAATGTTACTGGTTCCTTCTACTGGCATTTATGTACCTTCCTCCTCTCATGACATTCACAATGAAACGTATCACAGTCAGCAAAGTAAATGATTTTTTTTTTTTTTAAATCTCTCTGAATCAGAAGTTTTGTCATCTGCTCCCAACCAAAATAAGGCATTCCCTGTCCTTCCTTGATGAACTCCTGCAACAGCTTTCTCAGCTCATCTGTTCCTGGCCTCCTTTATTTCAGCTCCATATTCTTGTTCTGAAATCCAACTCACAGAGTTCGATCTGGTCTTTGCACTATTTTGGCTCTGACCTGACAGAGCAGTGGCCTACTGAAGCTATTATCCATCCAGAATGAGGACTGAAAAGGAAGGCTTGGAGGTCCAGCTGTTACAGCTCTGGAGATTTCAAACACTGCCACCTACCAAGTCCCAGAACTCCACACTCTTTCCAGTCACTTTGGAAAGACTTACACTCATGTGTATCTCCAAAATAGCTAAGTTCCACATTACACATTGAAGGGCAAATTTCTGATATATTTAAATAACAAGTTTCTCCACTGTCTGTAGGAAAAAAATGCTATTTTAGTGAGGTCCACATAAACAAGGGTTTGAGCTCCCTCTGCAGGCTCCATGTCTGTAATTAACGAAGAAAAGCTTTTCCCACGACCACGCAGTCATAAACGAATAATGATGATGTGCAGAAACAAAAATGTTTTGACAGGATTTGGGATGAGAGTAGTTGAAATTATCATTTATGTTTTTCTTTAAATGAGGCATTTTGAGAAAACTGTGGCCTCGTGTAAACAGGTGCACTCCACCGCAGTGAAAGAGCACCAGACACTTCACTTCGAAGAGGGTTTAGCTAATTTTGTGTTAATTTGAATGGCAACTTAAATAAATAATGATGACTAACTACAAAAGCTAGTACCTAGAGAAAGTGTTAGGAGAAAAGAGTGTGATAAAGACAGAACAGCAGGGAAAAAAATGTTAAAAGGTTAACTTTTTACTTTAACTAGTAAAGCAGATTATGCTACTGCACCAGACTTATACTGATTTAGTGGTATAGAATATCTGGAGTGTACACAGTATTAAAATGGCAAACAGATTTCTATCCCAAGTAGCATCAGATCTACACACTCAGGAGCTAAATCAGCTCTAAATTTCACTGGAGCCACCATCTAATGGGATTTTGTACAGGATTAGGCCAGAAATGTGGATTTCTTTGACGTTTCAAGTCCAGTCATTAAAAAGAAGCCTCCTTTTTCAAACTAATGGCATTTTTCTTTTTCCTTTTCACATTGGGGGGAAAAATAGGATTTAGAGATTACATACAATCTTGGGAAAAGCTATTCAAATTACACAATTATAAGAATATAAAAGAGAGAAAATATATTTAATAAACAAATATACATAATAATGTTAAAATGAAATACATATCTGTGTTTAGCAGCTCACCTTTGATCCCAACTTTCAATGCATTTCAGCTTCAGTCTATTCTGGCTGGGAGTTCAGGTATGAAGCCCACAAAACCAGAATGTAACAATGCAGCAAAGAACTTATTTAACAGCCACAGACATCAGAAAAGCCAAACGTACAAAAATACTAGAAAACACAATGATATATAAAATTTCATCTCTTCTTTCTTAGCAAATGAGAGAAAAAATAAGATTTTGACTAGATAGCACCAAGAAAGTTCTTCTAGAAGACACTCTTCTTTCATCATGATTCTCATTAATCATTTCTAATTGGCATTCATGCAAAAGTTTCTGTGATTTCCTCTGTTTACATGTCATACTACACTCTTGTCCTATTTTTATATCTTTGAGGTCTATGCACGTTAACATTTTCAGATAATTGCCCTATTTTTGTACTACAGCCTCTTAGAGGTAAGACTGTATCACACTATGGAGAGATCTGTAATCTCTGATATGCAGAAGAGCTCTCTCTGGGGCCAGAAACAGTATTGAAGATTCACTGCGGAAGCTCTGCTCTGCTCACCAGCCCACATGCAGCTGAGACACTCTAACACAGCTTTTTTTTATTTGTTGAGATAAGCGACATAAAAAAACAACTGGCAGATGGATACTAGTGGTGCTTCCTAGAGATCAGAATGTTTAAAATCTTTGTCAGCAGCCTGGGCAACAGAATGGAGTGTGTCCTCGGTAGCTCTTTGGATTGTCCCAAATTAGGGGTGTGAAGGGTATGTGGAAGCACTAATGGGATGCTATTCAGAGGGAGCTCTATAGGCCAGAGGAGTGAGACAATGATGAACTTCATGCGGAACCTCACCAAAAACAAGTGGAAAGTATTGCAACTGGGCAGTAAGAACCCCATATTGGAGGTAAGGAGTCACCAGGATACAAAGCATCTTTTCAGAGTAAGATCGAAGGAGCCCTGATGGATAGTTGAACATGACCCTGCATGTTCCTATGCTATTAAAAAGGTCAGTTATATGCTGTATTAGCAAAAGTGTAGGCACCAGGTCGAAGGAAATGGCTTGTTCTCTGTGTGGCACTTGTGGCAATGCATCCTGAGTACTGTGCTATATAGGCTTCCTTTTGTACAAGATGCCAACATATTATGAGTCCATCAGAATACCATCAAGGTGCTAAGGGAGCAAGGACATGATGAATGGGAAGAATTTCAGAATAGTAGGTTTGTTCAGCCTTCAGAAGGGAAGGTTATGTAAGGATGCCTTTACTATCTTCAGGGACCCTCTATGGTAAGGTGTGGAAGGGTGGAATCACAGGTGCACAGTGACAAGAAAAAGGTAACGGACAGAAGTTGCAACACAAGAATATCTAATTAGATGGGAGGAAAAAGTCATTCACAGTGAAGTCGTCTAACACTGCAACAGGTCTCCACTCTCAGAAACAAAATCAACTAGGAAAGACCCTGATCAGCCTGTTCTAAGTGAACTGTGCTTTGAGTGGAACACAGGGACCCATCATTTCTAGAGGGCCTTTTCTACCTGAATTCCACCAGAAGCCCATGATCCAATAGCCAGGATTGCTAATGGATATCCTTAAGTATCACAGACATTACCTGAGTCATCTCTGCTGTTGCATGCAATGGCCAAAAGATGAATAGCGGTGGTCACAGAACTTCCCTGGGCATGCACAGACCAGCTCTCACACACATAAGCACAGCAACTCTGCTGAACTAAAGACACACCAGGTTTCCTGCTCATGTTCAGATCCCTGCTCCAGCTTCCACACAGCAAGTCATGTCCCTTATATTAGTCAGGACAAGCTTTGTGTAGTAGTGTTATGCTAAAACTGCATTGGGTAGTCTGCACAGGGCTGCAACAGGACACGCAGATCACATCATTCACAGCTAACTTGGATAGCTTTGCATCAACTTAGATAACACTGTTCTGGTGACTCCTTCTCATTCTTACACTGCATCCATCACAACACATTGGAGCATCTGTTCCAAACAGCTTTAGATATGGTTTAAAAAACATCTACCTCATCTAAAAATCTAACTAATAATTATACTATACATATATGTTAAGTCATTTGAATCCCCCCCCAAAAAAAAAAAATCACCTTTTTATTAAGCCCTTCATGTTTGTTTTGGTTAACTAAGGCTTAGACTTAGAAGGAATATTTTACTTGTAGTAAATCATAGTTACAAATTACATAGTTTTACATTATAGTTACAAATTCATGAACCATTAGCTACCGACCTGGTGATCTGATACCCTGCTTATAATGGCCCCCACATTTTAAAAAGCATTTTTCATCAGAAAGTCAGTATCATTATCCCCATTTTTTAACAGATGAAAAAACTGAGGCATAAAATAAGGAACTGATTGGATCAAGGTCAGGTAGCAAGCTAGCAGCAGAGACAGGAATAAAAACAAGGTGGCCTAAGACCTAGTGCAATGTGCCTTTCTGTCATTTCCTCACCCCAATGTATCTTTTGTCTGGGTTCCTGAATTTCAATTTACCCTCTCTCGAGTGTATTAACTTACTTTGAGGAAAAAATATTCTAATTTTTTAGTTGCGTGACTTCTCCCTCTATTGTGATCTTTATAGGTACTCAGATACCTTTCTATATTGTTAAAATATGAAATAAAAGATATGGCAAATGAGATTATATATACGCTTTCTAAGATTAATTTAATGGTGACAGAATCTTGATTTCCTCATCCCTGCACAGATAGTTATCGTGCTGAAAGCTTTTCTTACTCTTTTAGTGCTGTTAGTGTTGACAACTCTAACCAATTAGTATCTTCCTTGGACTATACTAACACACTGTTTAGGAGCACTCTGGCTAATTAATTAAATAAGAGCAGAAATGACAGAAGGATACAGGATTCACCAGTTGTTTTCTTACCTTATTATTATTTACTGTCCTTCTAAAAAGCTTTCGATTCTAAATTATTTGGGATTAGTCTTCATTAAGTGTTTTGCCAAAAGTTATAACAAAATGGCTGGTTTAATTTTTTTTTTCTAACTTTGCTCAACAAATCAGTAATTCTTTCAAGAAATTAATTGTATTTCTTTGATAGAAGAGATGACAAATTTTTTAATACTGAAGCTCCTCAGAATCCATAGTGTCACACTTGGAAGTCTAAAGGCATGACTATACTCCGCAGTTAAATATAACACAAGCCATCACCATTCAAGCTGCAGAAGGAAGCTCAGAAACTCAGCAGGGCTTTTCAGCATTAATACCAAAATGAGAGTCTCTTCACGAACATACAGCTGTGCTATGTCGAAGTGCTTGCGTGGATCAGTACTAGCTCAGGTAAAATAAGTATGTACTACAGCACTTTCTATTGTACAACACAAATACATTGAAAGCATCTTTGAAAGACAGTCTCACTTGCCACAGACAAGTTGCAAAACAGCAATTAAGTGCCTGAAATACTTGGTGGTACTGAAGCCCCTAAGTCTGTGAAAGTAATCCAAAGCTTTGCCTCCCTCGATGAAAGGACATCATCTGAGTGCCAGAAGGTCTGCTACTGCATATGCCAAAAGGCACCACTGTGATAGCCCCACACACTGAAGGCAGTTAGTGATTCACAAATTTGCATGTAGGACCCTTCAGAGCTGCAAAGCTCACAGGGATTATGCCTAGAAGGCAAGGAGAACAGTGCATTAAGCATGAAAGACAGCTGCATGGGTACTCTTCAAAAGTGCAGCAAGAAGAGGAGGGAAAAGTGGTGAAAAAGCTGCAAGCCCTAGAACAAGTGCTGTGCACTCCTGCAAAATGCCACATTTGACATGGCAAATACAAGTGTTACTGAACATATAAGTAACTACAGAGCCCTTGGTGGCTCATGTAATATCTACTTACCTGGCATGATCTGATTCAGCAAGCATGTCCACAACTAAAACTTTCCACCTATTCCCACCAGCCTCACTATGAAGTTAGCCCCCTCAAGTTTCTCATAATGCTGTTCTGAGGACATTTGACATACATCCTTACCCTTAACTGAAACATCAAACACTACTTATTTAAAATTTTCAACATATAGATGTAAACATTGCAGTGATTATTCTCTTTCTTATCAATTCTTAAAGGAAAGATATATTGCACATTACAAATTGAAAAGGAGTTATTTTGTAATTCAGGAAACATTTTGCAATAGTAAAAAATTATTGCTTTGCTGTGGGATGAAAAGAAGTTTGATTTTTAAATCAAGTTTTGGGTGGGTTTTTTTTAATAGAAGATCATAAGAAACACCCCACCTATTCCGCAGTAACATAAGAATTTTCATTACAAATACATCCCATTTGTCTTGGTGTTTCTCATCTTTATTACTCATGAAAAATGGAACATCTCCAGGAGAGATTAAAAAAAAAATACTCTGCACAGTTCTCAACATCTCAGATGCCTCACAAGTGGAACAGGAATTTGACAACAGGAATTCTTTTTCTTATTGAAGTTTGATGAAGTGTAGTAACAGCTGAAAGCCCAAGGTGATGTCCCTCATCTGAATGTTCATCACACTTAGCCCTACCTAATTTCTCAACTCCTGTGGGGTTAGTAAGGATCCATTCATAACCCTGAAGTCACCATTTGCTGCCACTTCCAGGGACCTGGCAGCTTGATATGTACTAGTAAATCAAATACTTCCCAGAAACACTCCCGAGCACTAGAATATAAACACCTACATTTTAAATTGTTGAAATTGCTCTTGAAATGCTTTTCACTCATGCCAGCTAGCACTCTCCAAGACAATTTGGGGGCACAGTTCAGAAGTGAGAACATTGCAGGAACCATTCCAAATAAGCAGGTGGATCTTGCCACAAACTGCTTTGAAAGCTCAGATAATTTACACCACAGTATCAGCTGTTCTGTGCAGTGGGACTCAGCACATGGGGATGATCCGAGAAACATTTTATTTAATAGTCCAGATAATAGTGTAAAAATCCAGTTGCAGTGAAACCTAGTGAAAGGGTCATCCTAGTGATGAGCCTTTGTTATTTCTCTCAAAAAACCACAAAACTTTAGAATCACATAGCTGCCAAAAAAACCCCCACACTTGCACACCTTTCCTTCCTTAATGTTTTCCGATGTTCCTGAGCAATTCTTGGGTACTAGACCATCCTGGAGTTCTCTACGTCCTCAGAAACATAGTCTTCAGTATCCTTCTCTTCCGAAAGTGATTTCCCGTTAAGCCAAGTCATTCCTTTCTAATAAGCCTAATCTGACTGGACCATCACTTGATCCTTCAATATACTTGCCTGATCAGTTATCCTGCTATGGCCACAGAACTTCATACAAATTGATGTTTATCCAGTTGGTACATCATGGATTTAGCCTTGCATTGGAAGATATAAGACCTCTTCCAACTGGAAGAGATGATAATTTAAGAAAATATCATTGAGGTGAGGATAAGGAGTGTAAAAAGTAGTTTGGGACTCTCTATACTTTTCTGATTTTGGATATCTTAATTTCTTACATTAAAAGAGCAGGTAGAAACTCGTTCTTAAACCTCCTTGCATGTAGTATATGCAGAAAAGTTTTAAAGTTTATTTGAGCCAAGCTTACTTTATCTCAATATTCATGATGGAAAACAAATGAGACTGACAGCTACTGCTTTGGGTTTTGAGGCATGAGGGAAGAGAATATCCCTCCGTGAGCTAAGCATACATTGGAATCGATTTTGAATCTGTTTTTAAGAGTAATTTATCCACTTGCTGTGCATTATGCTACAGCATGCCACAGAAAACTGCATTTTTACATGGCTGCATTACAGTTGTAGACATTTTATTACATAATCTATAATGACATTTTTCTTGCTGTATTCATCTTGGAAGAACAATGCAAAAATGGGTACAACAATGCAAATACAGTTTTCATATCATGCCTGCTTAGGATACAGGGATAATAATGTTATACAGTATTTATAAATGCTTTCTCAGTCAATATGTTATGATTACTGAATTCTTTTTGTCGTGGGGCTCAATTGCTTAAATTTGGAAGTCAGAAGAAATTATAAGAAATAAAAGACCAAAGCTAATCAAACATAAATGTGATCCTAAATTTTTATTGACTTTATTTATATTGTATTTTATTGACTGTATTTATTTATAACCAATGTTATCCATTAGGGCTCGAATCTCACTGAGAGGAGAAAGGTGGTGAAGTGGTTGAAGGGAGTGAAAAAGACGGTCCTTCTGCTCTCAGTCAAAAGAAGTAAAAAAATTTTGGGAGGGAGTGCTATCTAAACTCCATTTTCTTTGTATGGGTGACATTATTTAAAAAAACCAAAAAACCCCCAAAAAAGCAAAACTGCCTCTGAGTGATAAGATAGATATTTACATGTAAAACTGTATTTGAGATATGATATGTATCATATGGCATACAGCAGTGTTTTTATTAGCCAGGTACATAAAACGTGCAAGTGAACCAGGACTGGTACTCTGTATGGCTTAACACTGTAATGACCTTTTCTTGTAAAAATTGCCTCCTGAAGGTTCCTAATATTTGATCAAGCATCCTGTTCTAAAAATTATGTATTCACTTTTCATTGGTTGTGCATCACATCTTTGTTTTACATGTTTTAAATAGACTGTCATTATTAACTAGCAAGAACAAAATAGTTTATTTTAAGAGTAGAAGGAGCAGCTTTTTTGGAACTAGTTCTTTTTAAACTATTATCTCAACAGATGCCTCAAGTGGAAGCCTGGTAGAAGATACCAGAATTAGTTCCTTGTAGTATCTCTTCCTTTTTTCAAAGATAATCAAGGACAAGGTGGCACGAGATAATTAGCCACAAGTATCATTAGCTCCCTGAATCATCTTCATAACTGATACTGAGCTCCTGCAGGCAGCCCTGGCTTACAGTCTGAGACTCCCAGGGAAGGTATTTCAACACAAGAAAGAGGCCCTACATCAGGGAAGAAGGAGCTATGCATATGAATGACTACGTCTTGCCCGCTGATATGCTGCTGATACAAGAACTCTTCAGTATTTCCAGCTCCTCACTGCTGGAGTAAAGAAGTTGACCACAGGGATACCAGACTGTTTCTTTGGCCTCTGTCTTTTGCTTTTGGAGTGTTTTCCAATAGGAACACTGTTCAAAAAAGCATCCCTTTATTAACTCTGGAATAACTGTGCAATTTTTTTAAGAAACAGAAAAAAACAAACCAAACCAAACAAAACCCCAAACAAACAAACAACCAAAAACCACAAAACCCCACACCCAAACAAACAAACAACGACCCCCCAAAAAAACAAACAAACAAACAACAAACTCTCCTTAGATCAATGTAAGCAAATAATTGGCCTGCAGCCTGCACTTGTAATTAATATCATCTGTAGAGTGTTGTATTGGAGGCAGAAGATCAGAGTTTTGCCACGAGGTTTATACCCCAATTTTACTGTAGTGTGGATGTCACTTGTGTTTTGCAACTACATTCCTAGATACAATTCCCCTAGATATCTCAACAAAAGGTTCTAATTCTCAAAGGGGTGAAACAGTTCCTTAGTTTTGAAAAGTAACACATAAATCAGAATTCAGGAGTTTAATTTTAGACAATAAAGTTTAAAATTTTAATCTCAGTAATCCATTGTCTTAGTTTTTCCATCTTTAAAACTAGTGAGTTTTTTACAAAGTGATTTTATTTTCTTGGATAAGAAATTATGCATCTTCTATGTATTCATTCTTCTATGTATTGAAAAGGTTGTCGTTTCTGCATTTTACAAGTTAAGTCTTAACAAGTAACACGAAAGACTGTTTTTTCATTTGGCATCATATTTCTAGGCAGATATAATAGATATATAGTAGATATATATAATAATATAGATAATTTTAATACAAAAATTTCAGAATGCATACAATTATGTTAGGACAGAATTTTACAAGTGTCTATGAAAAATAATTACGCTTTTTATTTTGCACATCCAGTTTCCATTCAAGTGACACATATAAGAATGCATTATTAATCCTGATGTAAAACCACAGATCTTGTCAATACTTACCAGGCTTAGAAAACTAGAGACTGCTGTTGTTACAATGAAGGGTATGGCACACACACAATTTCACTACAATGACTTTAATGCTTTAATACTACTACATCTTACCAGTAGGCAGCACTGTTACATCTTTTTAGATGTTAGCAATGTTAATGACACACAGTGCCATCTGCAACTTTCTACATAATATCTGACCTTTACTTCCATTCAACCCTCATTATTTTTTCTTCACGCAGTGTTTCTATCACCCAGATTTTATTTCATAATAGAAAATAATAAGAAAATCAAAATGCTGGAATATTTTTTAGCACATCAAAAATGGGAAATGGCTACTGGAATGGTATATTGGACTGCATTAATCAATTACTATAACTGTCACTGTTTAAAACATGGCAATATCTATATCAAATGATGAATTACCTTAGGCAAATATTTCAGTAATAGAAATGATTCATTTCAGTATTGATTAAATCATTTAGACCTTTAAGATCTTAAAAGAACAAACTGATAGAATAAACAGTGGTCTTGATCCAGCAAACTTTTGTTCAAAGGAAGAGCATGTGAGCCATCAGTTATGACAATCGTATCTTAAATCAGACTTTCTTCTCAAGAAGGATTTAAAGTGTAAAATTCTGGACAAATGAGTGTCACAAATCAAATAAGCCTAAATATACAAACAGCTGTGATATCTTCCTAACTACCCTGATCTTGTATTTGCAAAAAAATAAAATTCAATACTGAGATCAATAGGATTTTTAGACATATAAGAAAGGAAGAATTTTGTACTGACTATATGTGTACCCAGCTGCAAAGGTTACTGGCAAGGGTTAATAAGTTTATTCGCAAAGTACAGATAACGAATACTTACATTAGAATATGTATCTATTTTATATATATATATATATTTATATGTGTAGACACACACATGTACTCACACAGACATACAGACATATTTATATGAGTAAAAGCTTAAAATAAACCACATTGACTTAGCTCATTGGTAAACAAGATATACTAGTTTAAACACCTTAACAGTGCCAAAGATTTTTTCCACTTTCTGTCCTACTTTCATACCAAAATTACAATTTCATATTTCATAAAAAGGCACTGAAACGTAAAATGGGCCAACATCAAAATATAACAAGGAAGCAAAGATAAATTAGAAGAATTCTTTGGTTCTTTCACTAACTAATCAGAGATATACAGAAAAGGACCTTTTAAGTTTAATGATACCTGCTCATTAAATGATGCTAAACACTAAAATACCAGGAACAGCAGGGAATTTCAGTTTACATTAGAGAAAAAAATAAAAGGGTAAAAATGACTGAAGTTGGCCAGTTCAAGCTGATAGGGCACTTCAAATGAATAACAGAAGAATAAAAGAGACACTCTAGGTTAAATTAGGTTCTCCTATGCCTTTTCTTGAAAGTGCTTAACTTCACAAATTTTATTTGAATTAACTAACCTGCCAAAATCAAAGACTTGAATAGGGGTAAAGTTAAACAAGCAACTATACTTCACAGTAAGTTTACCCATTAAACAGCAGATAAAACCTCTGCATAAGAAAAGATGGGGGGAACAGTTTTAGAACATGCATTTTTTCCTTCTCTAGTCATGGAAATGTCATCCCTTTCATACTTTTGAAGTAAAGCTGTACTTCAGAATAAAATTATTCAGATATAAAATGTAATTCGTTTATAAGAATTTGTTTATAAAAATCCTGTTTTTCTAAGTTTAGCACCATTTTCTCTCTCTCCATTTGAAATATATAATGCTTGAGTATTATGATTTTAGTACAACATTAAAGACACTAAACAATTGATTACACTGTATTACCTGACTAATAACTTCTGTAATTACACTCTAAAGCATTTAAAGGAAAATCAGCTATTTGAAGAAATTGACAAAGTTGAAGGAGAAAAACCAAAATTTGTAAACAAGAATGAGGCTTCTGATCTTTCTCAAAATATATGCTATAGCCTTTGTTAATTTTGTTTTAAGGTGATTACATTTATCATTAAGAATAAAAAATATTTCCATTCTGGTTTGGTTGGGTTTTTTTCCCTGTATAGGCAGCTGTAACACAGTAATAAAAATACATATTTCACATATATTCAATCTGCTTCTCACACTTCCATCAAATTTTCTTTCTATTCTCAAATTAAAAAAAAAAACAAACAAACTCAACCAACCAACCGATGAAAAACAAACAAACAAACAAACAAACCACTTTATTAAACAGGAAAACTTCTCCTAACAGACAAGTTAGATGTTTTATCTGCAAAAACTCCAGTCCTGAAAGTGATTCCTTGTAGGCTGCACAACCTGCTTGAAAGACTCCGCTCACTGACTAGTATTTGGAGTTTATTTTTTAGTACATACTGTGGTTCTAGATTTTGTTAGCTATTTTGAGCTAGTATTTTAGCAATTTGAGAAAGGAATAGAGTGAAAGAAAGAGGAGAAAGGAGCAAAAATATATTAGGGTGTATTCAGGTAGCAAGCAACTCTCTCCCTCTGAGTCTTTCTCAGGCAAAGTGAGTGTCTCTTCCTTACTGTCCCTCCCTACCTTCACAGATTAATGCTTAGCGTGAGGATGCAACATTAGATTGGGACACAAGAGCCATGATGTTGGTCACTGACAGAAAAAAAAAACCTGGGATTTGATTTTCAGAGATGACAAGTAGTCATGGTTGCCAGGCATGGCCCATTCCTCTCACAGATTTAAATGTTAACCCACAAGACTCAGGTAATGGTTGTCTAGCTCACTGAGGGACTGTGTGATTACTCTCATTGGCTTTGAAATACTCCAAATGCTGTAAGTATGGCAGGAATGCAAACAAATACAACCCCGAAGTAAGGGGTGCCAAGATATTTGTTCTCTTTTGTCACTGACTGACAGTAGACCCTTCAAATAGCCACCTCCAAGGGGATGAACCCATGCCTCCATCTAGGTAAGTACAATCACCTTTAAACTTTTTTCTCAAAAACAAAGCTGTTGCATCAAAACACTACTACAAAAAGCTGCTGAGTGCTGGGTGCTGTGTCAGCCTTAGAAGAAACGCTAGATTCCTTTAGTATGCTATAACTGGCAAGATGCCAGAGAACATCACCCATCTGGAAGGAATCTGAAAAACTAAAAAAGGCACAGTAGCAGTTGTAGAATAACAGTGTATGAAAACTCCATATGCATGGTGTTAGATGGACTCAAACATATGAGAAATATCTCTGCTCTAGAAAAGTTGCCACATAAAGACAAGACAAATTAATGATGGACAGGAGATAAAGTAAATAAATAAGACGATGACTATTGTGATCTAGAGTAAGTTTTATTCCCCACTTTAACTGTTACTTCTATCCTATCTTTAAGAAAATGAATAGTTCACTTCCTGTGAAAAAGCCAGGCAAATCCCTTGGCCGTTGCAACCAATTTTACAGCATCGATCAAGGAACAATCTCATGTGTATGCTCAGAAGTACATAAAGGCTCTCCTACAGTTCACTGTGAACAACTAAGCTTACTGTAGCAAAAAGAACACTGAGCTACATTTCCCCATGCCTTAGCAATACAATCAGAGCTAACAAGGTCATGGAAGCTCAGATACAACATTTATTCACACCTGCACCGGGTTAACTTAAGTGAATACACCCAAGCATCTCCCGTTTGTGTGAAACAGCAGTGAAGAACTTCCTCAGAGATATTTCTCCCAGTCAGAATACCATCAGCAGGCATCAGAATAAAGCACTGACTGCACTCACTGTCTTCTCAGTCCATACCAGATAACACTGGAGAGTATTTCATGCTGAAGGCCTAAGCAGAACATGAAAAAAGATAAAATAGCACTACCAATCTCATTAAACCGAAAATTATATACCATCTCAGAATGAAATTTAAGGGGTGAGTGTAGACTCCTTCATTCAGTAAGAGGGAAGAAACTGATTTGATCTTTTCATGGTCACAAACATAATGAAGAAAACAACTTTTTAATTAAGAAGCATAAAGTTACAGAAAATACATGAGCTAGAAAAAGTTGTCCTTGCTTGTTAGAAACTAGCAACGGATTAGTTAGGCTTCATTGAGAAAGTCATCTTTAAGACAGCATTGACAACTATGTAATTAAATTATCAGATACACTGACTTAACAGCTTATTCATTCTACTAGTAAATATGGATGAGAACAAACAGGATATTATCTTTATTCTCATTAGTATTTTTACTACAAGTGGCTGGTAGCATCAGCTGAGAGGCCTCACTGATACAGGCACTCTATGAACCACAGCAAGAGACACCACTAAAGAACTCATAGGCTAGTTGATCAAAGTCATTTTGCAGAATAATTGAGAGGAACTTTATCCTTTCTGTAACTTTCATATTTTATTCTAATTATTTTTGCAGAATGTCTTACAACAAATATTTCCTTATCTATTATTCTCCTTCTATTCTTAAGTCATATTAAGTCATACAATTTCTTTTCATCAGCAAAAATTCTGGCAGATCTGGAGTTGTTCAGCTCAAAAGGACAGGAAGTTTTAAATGAAAAATGCACCCCTTGTGTTCAGTTTAAAAATTCAAGATCCATCATATGTCTAAGTCTACCTGATCCCCTGCTTTTTGCTAAGAGGGAACAGAAACTTGAATCCTGAATACCACCTGCCTCCCTAACTGCTTTTCCCTGTGAGTGTTTCTGGAATGTTACTGGTGTTTTCCACAGAGTTCAACAGAAACGCACAGGAAAACACTGCTTTCCCCCTTGGGGATTGGAGAGAAGGGATAGATGCATCTCGAAGGAAGATGTTCCAGTATACTCAGAACTGATAATCATGGAAGGTAAGGCTGGATAAGGCTGATGTATGTATTCTGAAGGAATGTTATTCTCAAAAAAATCCTATGTGCTTGGTTTACAGTTATTGTTAGAATATTGATACATGCCACTGCATAACATCCCACAAATATTCATACAATATTTAATTAGACCCTTTAGCTGAATATTACATGACATTCAAGCTCAATGCCATATAATAGAAGGTAGAGATAGGAAAAATTTCACCAGTCCATCGATCCAGTTGATGCTACTCAAAAGCCAATATGCTCTTTCAAAAAATCATGTATGAAATATTGCAACTACTATTGTACTTTGTCAAAAGTGCTTTGGTGATGAAAGAAAAAATGCACTGACATTAAGACTGGAAAATAATTTGCAAAACCACCTGCCTGCCCAAGAATATCCAACTACTTTAACCAAGTCATGAGAGCGATGGCTCCCCTTCAGAGGTGTAGTGGGTTTTTTGTGGCTGGGTTTTGTAAGCGGGGAGGGGGCTACAGGGGTGGCTTCTATTAGAAGCTGCAAGAAGCTTCTCCTGTCCCGTGGTGCCAATGCCAGCCGGCTCCAGGATGGGCTTCTTGCCGCTGGCCAGGGCCAAGCCAATCAGGAGTGATAGTAACACCTCTGTGATAACATATTTAAGAACAGAAGGTTGTGGCCCAGAAAGAATTCCAGCCAGGGAAGAGAGAAGTGAGAACATTGGTACACAACAGAGACACCAAGGTCAGTGAAGAAGGAGGGGGAGGAGTGCTCTAGGTGCCAGAGCTGAGGCCCTGCAGCCCATGGCGCAGACCATGGTGGAGCAGCTGTGGCCCTGCAGCCCATGGAGGACCATCGGGGTGCAGAGACCCACCTGCAGCCCATGGAGGAGCCCATGCTGGAGCAGGTGGATGCATGAAGGAGGCTGTGACCCTGTGGGAGGCGCAAGATGGAGCAGGGTCCTGCCAGGGACCTGCAGCCCATGGAGAGTGAAGCCCATGCTGGAGCAGATTTTTTGAAAAATCTGTGCATCTTTAAATAAGCCAATAAGTAATGTTTTCAATAAAGTTGTGAAAAAGCAAGAACTAACACACAACTGATCTAACTGAATCTAGCCTCTAGCATGTTAACATGTACCTCAGAGAAAGCACTCTGAATGGCATTTGGCCCATCTTGAAGGACAATATGGTATTCAGTTGATTAAAACAAACATCCTCTCTTCTAACCAAGTAAATATCCATTATATTGGTAAATGCCCTCTTTGCTAACACAGATTGATGGATAGTGTTTTCTTCTTTTGAAATAATTTATAAGCTTCTGATATTAACTTATATACAAATGAACCTAGTACCTGTATTAGTGGTCACAATTCCTAGATATGTCACCAGAATATATTCCTTTAATAGGTAATTTATTGACTGAATACATTAACTGGAATTCCTTTTTTTGGAGGGAGGCTACCAAACTATACTAAGTATCATCAAGCTGCTACCGACTGTGGAACAACCCCTGCATAGAACCAGATTCAAAGATTCCATACAGTGTTGATTATAAATTACAAAATTACCTACACCTGAATGCAAACACTGTGCCAGGTGCTTTTCAAACAGGGGAGAAGTGATGTGGCTAGCATGTAATTCCAGCTAAATTAAGTCACGTTTCTTAATTTGCAAACTGGTAATAATGGAACCTGCCTTCTTCAGAAATTACAAGAACAAAAGTGTGAAGCCACCATTCTAGAACACTGTATTGCTATCACAACCCCAAAATTATTCTTGCCTAATGTTAAAATCTAAAGGGAATATATATTAAAAGATGAAAATAAAGCATTATCTTAAAATGGATTGGCCAATGTGGTAGCTATGTACTAGGAGTCGTACTCCTTTTTCCTTTTACTCTCCCTACCATTGTTTATTTGCTTCCTGTACAGATTCTAAAATAACTTTAACTGCTCACAGTCCACATTTTTTGTCATAGGAAGAGGCAAATAAAATCTTACAAAATCAAAAAGGAGCAGGAAACGTCCCTTTTTCTTACTGTATATGACAATGTGTTGAAGCTGGCCATTGAGATTAAG
>JAWWLV010000045.1:25333700-25378953 GCA_035041135.1 Platyrinchus mystaceus
AAATCAAAAAGGAGCAGGAAACGTCCCTTTTTCTTACTGTATATGACAATGTGTTGAAGCTGGCCATTGAGATTAAGAACACACATGATCATCTCAATTCCTTTAAAATAGGAGAGAAAGGTCAGGAACTTATCTAAGAAAAAGTCTAGATGAGGTGATATAGAAGCTTTCTTTATGCTGCCTTAAAGAACTTCATCAGAAAGTGGTATTTGACCCTACCAAAGGTAAGCAGAGTCCAGGGATTGTCTTTAAAACTTAGTATTTCTCAGCAGTTACCTAAAAATTCAATCTGAGATTGCACCACTTTTCATTACAACTACAACAAAAAAAGACAGTGCATTGTTCCTTAACATTTCCTTACTTTACCACAATAAAAATTGATATCTGAGTTGCAACTTTTTGATCTATCTTTCATAGATAAACCTTAGTCCTTCATCATGGAGAAACATCTCTAATGGGTTATGACAGTTTTGACATAACTGATTTAGATTTAAAATACTCTTATATGCCACGGGAAAAAAAAAAAAAACCTGTCTGCAGTATTTGGACTTCGTATTTCCAAAGAGAAGTAAAGAAGCAAAATTTAGCTTCACATTAAAGCATTAAAATTTACGTGCTAACATGTGTGATCAGTTTCTAATAATTTATTACAGTCAAGAAAAATCTGTACTTTTTTCTACAGTCTGTACAGTCCGTGGAGCCTAGAGAGAAATGAAACTGCCCATTCACAAGGGTTCTTAGTCAACTAAATGTAAAATGTTATTATTTCAGATGACCTAGGATATCACACCCAATTTTTAGCTGTCAGTCCAGGAGGACGGAGGTCTGCCATTAGACTTGCTAATCTACTGTGGATATCTCAGATATCTAAAGGCATCTCTAGTGACACTAGAAATGTTTGTTTAGGCAAATAAATCTCATTCTAGACACCTTCTTAGGGGCAAGCAAAATCACTCCCCAGACTCAGTTGTCTGCACTGATTTAAGTGGGAGCTCCATTCACTACAAATTGAAACTCTGCCACCTACTGCAAGCACAGACACCTATGACCTATATTCAGGTACTTCAGTCTGAGTACTGAACCTTATTCAAGATGCATTCAGGTTTGTCAGCTAGACAACACCACTAAAAAAGTATTAAAAATTGTATGCATTGAAAATAGAAATCGCTCTATATATGTCTGACATAGCCCCATATGGAAGCTGCTCAAATGAACCTTTTTTGTAGAAAAGTGACATCCCCCTTGAACTTGAGTTTCATCTTGAAAGCTTTACTTAAAACTGGCAGTGACTGAAGACAATCAGATTTCAGTACTGTCATGTTTTTTGAGCAATGTTATATAATGGCAGAGCCAGCTGTAGAGATTTTTCATTTAACAGGGATTTTTTTAGACACCCATTTTTAACTAAAGCTTCTCTATTGTGGGTAATGTATGTCTTTGCTACTGCAAGTAGTGTTTGACAACTCTAAGGGGCTCACCAGCATCGATGCAGGACTGAAGAAAAGAGAGAGGTCTCTTTCTGTCTGAATTATAACATCTCTCCCAAGGAGAACCTATGAGGTAACGTTTTCCTTATCTTCCATGACTCTGTTAGTATCAGAAAAGAATATTATAGAAAGGGAAAATAAGAGGGAAAGCATCTTATCTTTATCCAGATCAGAAAAAGCAGTTGGACTGATATTACAAAACAGAGGAGGGGAAGAGAAATCCTATACCACCACTGGTTCAGAGATGCTGTTGGAATAACCACTATTGTTGTTGGGGTTTGTCCCCCTGGAACAAATACTGACAGGATTCATGGGCAAGGACCTTAAGAGTTAGTGCACTCTTGGCCAATCCATGAAAAAGTAAGGGAAGACACACTGATTCCTCATCTGAACTTTAGGAAGCGGGAAACAGAAGAGCAAATAGAATATTTGCAAGAGACTCCAAAAGAAGTGTGGGATAGGAAGCATAGGAAGAATATACTAGGAAATATGTATTACTCCTCCAATATAAGGACGCTCTCTGTAGAGTGCATCAGACTAAAAATTCTCCTGGTACATCTCCATCTTGTGGGTTTTTTCCCACGTCACTCAAATCCTCAGGTTTCCTTATGTACATTCACATCTGTCAGCATGACTGTCTTCCCTCAGCACTTCAGAGCTTGTTCTGCCAGAGGTTCTAAGTCTGTACATCAATGTGAAATTAAAAACACAAGAACCATTCTCACACCTACCACAGAGTGACCACTACCAACTCCTAATAATATCAATGTGTAAGAAAACATTTATACAGCACATCTTCTACACTGATAACTGTACATTCATACTCATTGTTACACTTCAGCCTCATGTGAGGTTTCCTAATTAGCAATAGGTTTGGTTTCTTCTTTCCTCTCTGGATAATAACTTAAGAAGTCTTTTCACTTTTTCACAAATTTTTGAGGGTCTTTGTCTTGCATAGATACTCTACAAAAAGAGCATTCAGATATTTTTCATAATTATTCAACTTACTAAAGAAACCAACGCTAAATCCACTGTCATCTTTCAGCTACTCTGGAAAGCAGACATGCTATGTACATCCTCTTTTATATATATACTTTTTTATGGTGTTGGGGTTTTTTTCTGCCAAAGCAGCTGGTAGAATTCTTCATAAACCAGTGAAGCATATGGGAAATCGGGAATACCAGATATGACAGGAATAGCCATAACTCCATTCATGTCAACAGTGTTTATAGGGACAGAAGCTCTTCTCCAAATCAGAAAAAATAAAGCTAGTGCAAAGCCGGAGGAGAAATAAAGCCTCCAGAAAAATACGTACTGCTCTGCAACACAGAGCAATGCATATCCTTTATTCACAGAAGATTAGCACAAAATAAAATACAAAATGCTACCTTCTGTAATTGCATTGAACCCAATGAGTCAATATTAAGGATTTGAGTAAAAGTAGCCACAAATACCTTGTAAGCCATACACATACTGCAGAATACTCAGAGATTACTTACCTCATAAAATTCAAAAGCAGCTAGAAACTCAAGGTGGTGATTAAACTGATTTTACAATTGATTTTGTTCTTTTTCTTAGCAGATGACAGTGATGCTAGAAATCTTGGATTAAAATGCATGATTTAGGATCTCAGGAGAATGAAGTCAATAGGACAGCACCATGGGAAAAACAGGCAGAAGGGCAATAATGCTGGTCAGTGTTACACTGCTCTGGGTTTTCAGAGAAACCTACCATCTACAGGAGGGACTTTGAGTATTATACTGGATAATAAGGAGGAGGGGAACAAATCTGAGCAGGCTGAAAGGGGCACATAATTAACATCTATTTCATATGACTGCACTCACCAACAGTGGCCACACAACACTTACTCCCAGATGTGTCTTTGCAGCAATTACCATTTGTTCCCTTTTGCTTTGAAAGGTGTTTCCAGAACCTGAACTATGCTGACAAGTTCTAGAATAATCCCTCGCTTATCAATGTTTGGAGCAACTTCAGTACATCTAAAACCATATCCAAATGCTCAGTCACTGGTTACCTCCCTTGAAAGAAATACTATCCAACATCAACCACTTAGAACAGAAACTAAAGATCTTTTTAGACATAACACAAAAAATGAAGAGCATAGAACACTTGTGAGTTTGGTCAGTGCTAACCACATATTAGAATAAAAACTTGAAAATATCTGGAACTATAAAGCCAAAATAAAGCAAAGGAAGATAAAGGCAGAAAACCAGTACTATAGCACTCATATACTGGTTGCAACTTCAAAAAAAAAAAAAAAGAAAAAGAAAAAAGAAGAGAAAACCAAATAAATCACAAGTGAAGAAAAGGAGAGTCTTAAGAGGCCACAAGTTGTTGTGTTTTTTTTAGAAATACACTGAGAGTTAACAATATTTTAGTCATGCTACAGCATCTAGGCTATTCTCCTTCAAAATGGTCTAATCTAAGAGACACAGGGATAGCTTGAAGCTAAGCAGACTGACCAGAGGTTGAGAGCCATGTCTGCTGTACTCCTTGAGAAACTGACATTCAGAGGACAGCTCAAAATTTCTTCTTCCATGCAGGTTAGGGTGAGCACTAAATGCTTTATTTATCTCCTCTATCCCAAATAAAATTTGAGATTACACCTGTGAAACAGGACACATTTAAAAAGGTAAGGTGGGTAAGTTGATTAGCTAATTAACCAAGCTCTTATATACAACCCATAGGGAGCATCTCAAATGCATAGGACGTTTTTTGTTATTAAAAAAAAAATAGGACAAGGAAGATTTATCATTAAAATATATTTCACTAATTATACCACCTGGAGTTCCTTCCACAAAACAAACTTTTAATTAGAAAATGTGGGTTTGTAGAAAATGTTTGGTATAAAAGTTTGATTGTTTATTAAAAGTAGAATGGAAAGTTCCTTGCATGCTAAGGGCATATCTGTACCTCTTCAGAGAGTGTACTTTGTCTATTTAAAGGACTCAGAAATCTCTTCAGAAAGTATTGGCATTTATTTTTTGTATCCTTTTTAGGAAGAGGAGAAATTTGTTTTTTCATGGTAGAAGAGCTTTGCTAATTGTAAATACACAAATTATTTCTCTTTAGGTAAGTAGTAAAACCTGATGAGACATTTAACACGAGCCAACTTAGAAGCTGAAAACTCAAGTCCCATACAGGCCCTTTGTATCACCTGAGTCTTCCAAAGTAGGTGCTTTCTTCCCAGAAGTATCAATCACCTCATTCTCCATGGCTGGAGAAACTCAGCTCATACACTGCATTGCTCTATGTCTTGCAAAAAACAGCCTTGCCTTGCACTGGAGCTGTAGCTGTCATGTATAAAATCACTTAAATTGCTTATAGTGTCTTAAGGAAAAGCAGCAAAGTACTGCTTTTAAGAGACGCTGCAGAAAACAGTACAGACACATGGGAGCATTTTTGATGCCCATCTTCATGCTCTTAAAATAACACTTCATTTATTTCTTTTATTGCATGAATATCCTTTTCAAAATTATATTAGTTGTTGGGGTTTTTTTCCTGAACAGGGTTTTTTCCCTGAATATTTATCTTAAATAAGGAGTTATGAGAAAGTCACTGGACAGGCAGGGGAAAGCTGCATGATTCTCTATATGCAATATCGAAGGGACAAATCCCTGTTTCATATATTCCCTAACTTAGTCCACGTATAAGGGAAGAGCCATAAGGTCCTATCACTGGGGCTCACAAAAGAAAGTGAACAGCAGTCCTCCAAAACCAGGAATGATCAAGGAAAGAACAATGACCTGCATTTATTGCTGGCTAGTGTTCCCAGTTGAGTTAATAAAGTTGTGGCCTAATTAAACTGAGCACTTCACATCTTGTTTTTCTTCTTGCATGGCCGGGACAATTAAGCATCCTTTGATGTAGAGTGCTCTGAGGAAATCTCCCAATTACTTTATGAACAATTTTTGTCATAAAGCCTGAGAGAATTTATTGAAACCACCTACAGTGGAATGAGGCCAAAACCAATCAACACTGGACGACCAGACTTAGGGCTAAGAACTTGAAACTAGAGGTCACTAAGACCACAAGCAAAACATCATACAGAGAAGTTTAAACTCTGAAAGTGCTAGTTGGGTACAGTAAGCTGAACAAAATTCTGTGAAATTACTTAGATTAACTCCTTGAACAGAAAGTGTTAACAAGTATTGATTTTCTGTGTACTGGTGGTTGTATTATCCTGTGACAGCATTCCAACTGAAAACTAAATTAATAGTACGTGTAACTGCCCTGCTTAATTGATTTGAAAAAGGCAATTTGTTACTTTTTACCAAAACTAAGGAAAGATACCACTAATTTCACGTATTAGTAATTTGAAATAGTAGTTTGTTATCCTAAAGTCAAAGTGTTATGGACATAGAATAGTAAGGATTATCTACCCCTTCAAACCTCCTGTTATCCTAGGCAACCATGCTATATATTTTTGTCTATGAACTGATCCATTTCCACTTTAAAACTAGTCAGGTTAACATATGTATCTGAAAAACTAAAAATACAGGAGAAATAGTCTTAAAAAGTAGTATGCATAAGTATTGCAAGTTGATATATTTAAATCTTAAACTGTATATTAATTATTTTAAGTATCATATACTCTATTGTATTAATTGGTATATGCAATTCATCTGAGTTCAAATGGACCATAAATATGACTTTTTTTCAAGTAATTTTTAGATGGCAGTAATAGAGAAATAGTAATTAAAAAAATAAACTTCCTCAGTTATAATGCCTTCCAGCTTTGGGAAAAGTACCACTTTCATGTCACGCTAATGTCTAAAACTGTTAGGTCCACCCTATTGTGTCCACTCAGTGTCCACTTCTGGAGACAAAAAAGTACCCAAAACCTAATGAGAACAACTATGCAATTGGAATACCAAAAATACACTTTCTTTTTAGCATAAGGAAAGTACAGTATTTTCAATTCTCATCTTTAATTACTTATTTTGTGCTTGGGGTAAAATTTGTTTTGTGAAATTTGACTGTCCATATAACTCAGCTCTTTGACACTGAGTCTTTATAATTAAAATGTGAATTAAGTTTTAAAGATAGTGTTATTACTCCCTTCACTAACACAAACTGGGCAGAAAATATATAAATAATAATAAACCCGCATAAAATCCCCTACAAGGCAATTAATCATTAGTACAAATTAGCTCTAAAATGCATTGCAGGCAAGTAAAAAAAGCTTCAATTATTTTTGCCTTACAGTACAATAATGGGTCTTAACTAGGGAAAAAAGATACAGTAATTTAGTAATGTTAAGATCTACCCACTGGAAAACACCACTTCTGCTGCTGAAATATTTTAAGACACATATTCCATTCAACCCCCCAAACAAATAGCAGACTGTACTTCAAATGCATTGCAAGACTATTAGGTAATCTTTTTCTTTGTTTAGATTCAGTAGGGTTCAGTGACAAACATTCATCTTTTCTTTCTATAAAAGTTCCTGCTCTTTTGCTTAGTTAAGAATTGCCTTAGTTTTAGTAGCAATTTACAGTTTACTTCACCATTGATTAGCCTCACACAATAAACTTCAAAAAAATGTAAAAATTATCATTTAATTATTTTAAAATTATGAATTGTTTGTCCTATGTTTAGATCACAGTGGAAAGAGCAGTTATATCTGTAGGTAGGCTAATAGAATCAGACACAAAGCTTCTGAAATAAACCAGTACCAGCTGCTCCCATGCCTCATTACTCAGCAGTAGCTGCTAGCCTGAAATATTGTACATTGCAGAATCGTTGGCTTTCAAAAGCCACACATACTTTTGAGAAGACTTAGCAGCATAAAACAGACAGAGACTTCTCTCACACACGAAAAAAAAAAAAAAAAAAAGAAAAGAAAAAGAGAAGTCCTATACTTCACGGTACATGTGCAACTATTTTCCATTATAAGGCACACATATTTTCCACCACCATGTATTTCACTTATTTTAACAGGTGAAAGCAATTAGATTTTAAAATTATTACATTGTCAATGTTCCCACTTCTAAAAGAATAATTTAAAAATTCTAAAACTAATGAAATATCTTTTTGATTAGTAACACATACTTTGTGGTTACAGAAGATACTGAAGGAGCAATGTATCCTAATCAGTGTCTAACCATTTAGCTCACTAAGAGAGGACACAGTAATGGGAAAAAAAAAACTTGGCTCCAGATATACCATGCAGTCAAAAATGCTATGCACATGAAGCATTTTGTATGGCTATAAACATGCTGTTCAAAAACAGAACTTCTAAAAAATAATCACTTTCCAAAATCCTTATTAAATTAGTTGAGCTTGCTGTACTGTGCAAAAATTAGATTGCAACAGCTAAAACTCTCAATAAAAGGTACTGTCAGACCCTCTTCATTTCTAACAGTCATTAAGAAAGCCTAAAGAGATTCACCTTCTTGAAACACAGAAGTAATTTTAATGTAAAAGTTTACACAATTAAAATTATAGAGGTTTAATTTCCAACAAGCCCCAAAGAATTCAATCTTCCATGGCTCTCAGGACTCATCTTCAACACAGAGGGTTAGTTTTAAACATTTATGTAATACATTTGGTATTAGAATTAAAAACTTGAGTATGTTTGAAAGAACATTTATATTCTAACAGGAATCAATTGTACACTTCTAATTTGCCTACTGTGAAGATAACATTTTGATACACACAAATTAATTAGTCAGAAAAATTCAGGCAGACTTCTGCTTTATTGAAAAAAATATTCAACATGGTGTTCTGTAGGTACTCTGGAGTATCATTTAGAGGCAGTATGTCACAATATCATTCTTAATTCTAAAATACTAAAATAATAAAAAGCAATTTCTGTGCAGGTATATGTTTCAGAACAGCATTGTATTATATCAATCATTAGGTGTTTGTTTCTAATATTTTATGTATCTGAAACCATCATCTGCATAATAAAATAAATTCAATTCACCATTTTCAGCCTAATAAGTGCTACTGAGTATTATTTGCCTTACTCTCAAGTGGAAAATTATGGAAATGATTATATGAGATCTAAAACATAAGCAGGCACTCGCAGGAAGCATGTTAGGTAAGGCAATACCTTGTAAGTTCATCAGATAAATTGTTACACGTTTGGAGATTTTCTAGCCTTTTCAATTGGATAATATGGTCACAATTATACCTTAGAAGACTATTCATCCAATTTTAAATAACTTTAATTTAAAAATTCACTCATAAATAAATCACAGAAAACCAAGTAAAGAAACCAGAATATTTAATTTAAAATATAACATTCAGCTACTTTGAAAAAATAACATTATTTTTTGTAAAACGAAGCCTCTCTTTCTTCTGTATTTGTCAGATTTTAAATAAATTGTACTCAATATCCTGGATTGCCTTTGACAAATAAAAAATATCTATGAAAATTATCATGAAATAATAGAGGAAAAAAAATCTCTTGTGTCAGAGAGGTGGAGCAACATCCAAACAGGGCAAATTTGGACCAAAAGGGATTTTTTCACTGCTGGACACTCATCTTATGAAGCAATCAGGTATAATTTGCTTCACCTCTAGCAGAATTACAGCATAGCCAAGCTAAGGAGCCTGGCAATAAATCAGTTCAGAATTCAACATTTACAGTGATATCCCTCGTACTAATGACACATCCATGTCTGAAGGCCATAAATTCCTTACCAAGTGAACATAAAGAATGAGAGAAAAGTAATTTTTTTTTTTTGTGTACTGTGCCATGGCACTTAAAAAACAGCTGAAAGTATAACTACATTCCCAAACCATAAAGTTAACTAACAAAACCTGTGTTATTGTCAACAGAAGTTTGGTTAAATCATGTCTTTTTCTGCCATTGCTTCATTTAATCTCAGGAGCCCCAGCCCTATTCGTACTTTTAGGGAAATATCTGTAGACTACGGATCAGGAAAGACAGCATATAAAAGCTGAATGTGTTCATTAAAATAGTGTGAACACTTCATATTTGATTTCTAAGCAGGTAACAAAGCTCCATTAGTAATGCTACAAGTGCAGTCTCTGAGCTATACACCAGCCAGATCCCTAAAGTCAGTTTTTAGCAAAAACAGTGTACTGTATTTGCATGGCAAGGTTTTGGTAGCAGGGGGGACTGCAGGGGGGGACTACAGGGGTAGCTTCTGTGAGAAAATGCTAGAAGCTGTCCCTTCATCCAATGGAGCCAAAACAGCTGGCTCCAGGATGGACCTGCCGCTGGGCAAGGCTGAGCTTATCAGCAATAGTGGTACTGCCTCTAACATACAACAGATTTAAGAAAGGGAAAAGGTTACTGCTCAACAGAAATGGCACCCAGAGAGACGAGTGAGAATATGTGAGAGGAACAACTGTGCAGGCTCCCAGATCAGTGAAGAAGGAGGGGGAGGAGGTGCTAAAGGAGTCAAAGCAGAGATTCCCCTGCAGCCCGTG
This sequence comes from Platyrinchus mystaceus, assembly GCA_035041135.1. NCBI lineage: Eukaryota > Metazoa > Chordata > Aves > Passeriformes > Tyrannidae > Platyrinchus > Platyrinchus mystaceus. The sequence continues at coordinate 25,343,618 of JAWWLV010000045.1, forward strand.
GAGGACCCCATGCTGGTGGATGCCTGAAGAAGGCTGTGACCCCATGGGAAGCCCGTGATAGAGCAGACTCAGGGAAGGACCTGTGGCCCCATGAAGAGAGGAGCCCACGCTGTAGCAGGTTTTCTGTCAGGACTTGTGATCCCTTGAGGGGCCCATGCTCAAGCAGTCTATTCCTGAGGGATTACACCCTGTGGAAGAGACCTGAGCTAGAGTAGTTCATGAGGAACCTGCAGCCCATGCAAAGGACTCAACACTGGAGAAGTTTGTGGAGGACTGTCTCCCATGGGATGGATCCCACTCTGGAGCAGGGGAAGAGCGTGAGGAGTCCTCCCCCTGAGGAGGAAGAAGTGGCAGAGAAAATGTGTGATGAACTGACCGCAACCCCCATTCCTCATTCTCACGCGCTGCTGGAGGGAAAGAGGTAGAGAATTTGGAAATACAGTTAAGACCAGGAAGAAGTAGGGGTGGAGGGAAGGTGTTTTAAGATTTAGGTTGTTAGGGGTTTTTTTCATTATCCTACTCTGATTTTGATTGGAAATAAACTAAATTAGTTTGCCTGTTTTACCTATGACAGTAAGTAGTGAGTGATCTCTCCCTGCCTTTATCCCAACTCTTGAGTCCTTCATAATCTTTATCTCTGCCCTGTCCAGCTGAGGAGAAGCATGATGGAGTGGCTTTGATGGGCATCTCGTGTTCAGCCAGGGTCAACACATCACAGAAAGGCATTTAAATAAGAGGAAGACCAAGAAGTGTTAATAAAAATACACAACCATTAGGGCTTAAGAAAATAACGACCAATACTTAAAATGTATTTGGGAAAGAATAAGCATTTAGCAAATCTCAAATTGGGGAAAAAGAAGATGTATCATTAAAATCTAGAGAGATTGTTTATACCCCAAAAGTATTAAAGCCAATTGAGAGTAATTAAAGCAAAAGAAATTCACTGAAACATTAATGCAGGATTTTAAGAAATCTTGGAACATACAAGATTAAGAGAATTACAAAAACTCACTGTGGTGTTCGTGTTTATGAAGATCAAACCTGAGAAACTACAAGTAGACTGACATCTTATAAATTCTAGAAAGGTTGAGGAGTAAACAATTAAGAAATTATAGCATAATTCATTCACTTGTAAGCCTTGTCAACTAAACTCGATAACATTTTTTATGCTACAACAACTTTGGCTAATAACATTAACTTGCATTGTCCTAGTACACTTAGATTGCTATAAGATTTGATCTTGCATGGCATTTTCAAGCACCATACAAAATCAATACTCTACATTGCATGGATTAAAACTGTTTAAATATGCAGATTTTGAAAATTCCAAGTGGAAAATTGTCAGGCAGTGTAAGTTCTCTGAAGAACCTTTATTGTCCCAAATTTATTACTTCCATTGTAAATCAGAGATTAATTTTTTTCAGATGACCTCAGCCTTGATACAATGGAAAATATCAATCAAACAGATGGGCCCATCTTTCTCAGTATAACTCATCTGAGCCTCACACAGCTAAAATGTACCTCTCAAATAGAAATATTAGAACTATAATCTAGTTCATTTATATAACAAAGGGTTAAGAGATAACTTGCTAACCAACTGTAAGTATCTATAAGGCTTGAGATACTTTATAGTAGACAGCCATTTAATTTAGCAGAAAGAATTATTTTGGAATCCAATGATAGAATGCTATTACTTGGCTATATTCATATAAAAGTCACATTTCTTTATTTCTAAATAATGAAAATAAATAACCTATTAGTACCAACTGTTGACAGATATGGAAGATTATCTACATTTCCAAATCTTTACATATTTCATATTTTTCTAAAAGACATCTCACATTTCAAGTGGAAATTACAGTATTAAAGAATAAACAAAGTTTTTCTGGAGGTTCTGAGATCCACCCACACTATGCAATGAGACCAAGTAAATTAGGAGGACTAGGTTACCTGTCTTTTCATACAGCAACCCACCAAAAGAGAGAAAAGCAAAATCTTGACACACATGTGCCAAAAGTTAATAATGTAAACAAAAGTTTATAGCTACTTAATAATCCTATCTTCAGGTTTTCTCCACAAGATGCAGTGCTGAGAGTGAATCTACAACTGGACAGTTTGACAATAATCAAATCTAGACTGTATTACTAGCTTCTCTGCACCTAAGAATGCAGGTATTTTACTTCAGCAAAGTAGTTTAGAGCAGTAGCCTTAAGAGGATTGGACTGCCCCATTTATTACAACCCAGCTGTACCTTAAGGACACTGGCTGGCTAGTTGCATTACACAGGCTTGGAAAGGCAATACAGGTTATGAAGGATTTTTACACACACACTTCTTACTACAACTTCACAAGCAACTATATTTCACAAAGATAATTGTTATGAAGATGGAAAGTAAAACTTGGTTTGTTTTAGTGTGTTCAGACCGAAGAATGAAGAAATGGTAAGAAAATCTAAAGACACAAGACTGAGTCTCCTTTCAGCAACAGAGGAACTTAATCTCCAACACTTACAGAACATGCTAGGGATATATATCCATAGAAATAGACAGACAGATCTGTCTGAGAATTAAAAAGGAAAACTGCATTTGTTACTTATCTGATTAACTTTCTAAGAAAGATACAGAAAGTGCTAGATTTTTTGTGATGAAATAGCCAAGTTTTTCTGTGGGCAGCCAAAACTAGCGAAGCTCTGGTTTCTCCAGGACTTTATAGAAAATTTCTGATGCGATCTGTATTGCTTCTTTTCCTTTTTTGCTCCAACTAATTTAAGTTCTACCCCTCTTCCCTAATTCCTTCCCTTTTCCTATCTTATCTATTCCATCTTATCTAGTTCCAGCTCTCTTGTACCTCTACTAACTCCCAGCTGGCCGAGAGCCAACAGGTGCTCTAAATACTTCTACATAGACACGCTCTTTGCTGCTGAGTATTCATCTAGTAACGATGGGATTAAAAGAACAGCTTATAATAGTTATTAAGCAAAAATTCAGCCTGGGTGTCATATTGACATTTTGGTTAGTACAACAATCTAAAAATAACTTTGTTCTTTTTCCTGCTGGAAATCAGTTGGTTTAGTAGCTTGGTACAAAGGCTTTTCAATTCATGAATATTTGGTTCCAAATACCTCAATCTGATCACACACACACAAAATCTTGGTTTAGACTCTACCGAACACTCCTATCACAACTGTGATGAAATTTGGCAATTCAGTGCCATGTCTCACAACCTGGAATCTCCTCAGAAATTAAAAAAAAACAGTTAGTTAATAGATTTGTGGCAGATGCTGATTAGGATAGCCAGATTTTAAAATGAATAAGCATAAACACATTCCTCACTCGTACACTCACTGACCAAGCCTTCTTTTTTCTTATCTGCCAAGCAAAACCTGTACTTCATATTCCTTTTAAAAATCCATTTTTAAAATCCACCTCTTTAGGAAGTCTTTTCAAGTTTTACCCAACTTTACCTCATGTTTGTATTACCCTTCAAAAAATTACAGTGCTGCATTTTCTTCTGCTGCTTTAAGTAAGGATTCAAAAGAGAACTCAAACATTAAAGGATAACTGATTCTGCAAGATCTGCGAAGAAAACAATTTTGCAGGTAAAGGACATGGGTTCTGGGGGCTTCCAGAGCACGAAGAAAGGTTTCACTTTTGGCTGATGAGGAGGTCGTAAGTGATGGCACAAAACGCCAAAAGAGTGAAATCTTGTACCAACAATTGTTTATTGTTGTTGTGTTGGGGAGGTGGGTGGGTGTTTACAGCACTTAACCCATAAAGTTTTGTTAAGGGGCAGAAACTCTCTAAAAACATGCATTTGTGTTATGGGGGAGCACTGTGGTATTCCTTGGAGCTTGCAGAGAGACTTCTACAAGAACACTTGTTATTTATCTTTAAGATAAATAGTCTCAAGTACACGTGTAGGTCCAGCCTCACTTGCACTTTTTTTATTTGAGCTTCTCCTCTTCCAATAAAGGTTTAGTGCATTCCACTAAAACTTTCATGTATGTTTACAACATCAGAGTTTTAAAGGTTAATATGTATGTTTTAATTTAACTCTGTGAGTACATTAATATGCTGGTATTACAAATAAAAGCTTTCTAGGTCATCCAGAAATACACCATACAGAAAAATTAGACCGTAAGTTCACTTTACTGTGGATAGACAGATATATATTGATAGAACTATGTAAGAAAACTGTTGAATTCTTGCACATTTACAGATTAATACTTGTGACTTTTAAAAAACTAGTTTGAAGAGAAGTTGAATAATGCCAAATTGACCACATGAAATTGGTATCTGCAATTATTTTAGAATGCATTTTAAATACTCAAGAACTCTCTCTTTTTTTCTGAAAAGAATTCATTCCTCACTGCTTATACTATGTTCACTATGAGATGCCCATATACCAAATCCATGTAAGAAAAAAGAACACCTCCCCACAGATCTCTAGGGTTTTTAAATCTCTTTTTATTAATAAAAGGTTTAAAAAATATGTTAGAGGTTTACAGAAACCATTCAGAATGGAAACTCTAGAGCTCTCAAAAGGGAAATGCATCTGTATTCATCTCTAACTGTATACATTTATATGTATATAAATAAGAATATAATCCACGCTGATTAACAATCTAACAATGACAACAATGAGAATAATGTATTTTACTAAATTCATATTTGAAACTTAAATAAGAGGCATTTATATACATATAAAATTTCACTGAAAGTAAAACAGCTTATTTTTAAGTATGCACTCACTATATGACATTTACATATATTTAACAAAAGCAGTATTAAAAATAAAGTTTTAAAGAAAAACAAATAAAATCATCAATCCATTGGAAATCACCAAATGGATTCAGGCTTCCAAACCAGGAACCTTTCAGGAAAAGCAAAATACTTTCCCCATTTCCCCAATTGGTTCATATGAATACACTAAGCAATAAAGCTGAGAATGGTGAGACTAGAGGAGCTCTATTTTTTTTCCAAAATATTGCCAGAAGCATACCCACATCACTTTAAACTAATCAGTCTAAACAACTAATAATATATAATATTGTTCATTAAATACTAGTTTTAAAAACAAGTAATTTTTGTGACAGATTTGTAATTGATATTTTTTTACACATCTAGTAAAAATGACAGGGTTTTTAAAAAATAGATTTAAATTACTTTCCTTGCATGTCTAATCCTTCTTCAATCTTCCTTTGAATTGTCAAAGTAAAGGTCAAAATAAAGGACAACTTATAAGTACTATAAAGAGTTTGATTTTTAAAAAGCAACATCACTTCTAGGAAAACAACTGAAGGATGAATACTGAGATGGTTAACGATAAGTTATAAACTGAATGGAATCATGATTTATTAAAGCAAAAATATTTGTTCTCATTTTCTTTAAAAAAATATATAACACTTGTAAATATATTGGGGCTGTACCATTTTCAAGAACTGACTTAAAATTCTAATTAAGTAATATCTCAATAAACATCCAGACAATATGCAGAAATATTATTAAGTTCAAACTTGGTTTCCCACTCCATTAGGAGAAGTTCACATTTCCCATTGTCATTGATCCCCTGTCTGCCATACAGGTCCTACCAGAAGTTACATCATGGTGTAATGATAAAACTAAAAATGCAACTGCAAATGTTTCTGAAACTGGAAGATAAAATCTTAGAGTGGATAAAATTCAGGCACAAAGTTAAGCATTATCTTGATCCAGCTGTAAGTAATGTCTTCAAGAACTTTTTCCTTTGATTTTAAGACAAAAAGAATAAAGTATATAGTCTATGATTGTTATTGTATTGGTTGCTCTCAAGCAATGTCTTCCATGATCCTATGTCCGCAACATCTTACATATTCCAGAACAATCACAAAACATACTCTTTCACATTCCCTGACACACCACAATTCCATTCAATCTACTCTGACATATTCTGATTTGGACAATATTGTTATGTATTTTCCCTGATGAAGTTCCATGGTTAGTATTGAATCATTACATAAATTATTAATTATGAACACCAAAGTATTACATCAATGGGATTCCTAATAAATAATTTGAAAAAAATACTGTCACTCACTCTAAGCATGATATTAATTATCAGAAATCATATACTGTAATTCCTAAATTACAAGACTGAATTTGGCTCAGAATATACCTTTGTAGATGATACATTTTATGGACTGATAATTGCACTTACATTATTTGCCAACAGCATTGCTACTGTATTTTTGCCTGTTAAGTAAAAACTTTCCATTGAAAGGTTGTTTTTTTTTGTTTTGTTTTCTTTATTCTATCCCTCAATCAGGCTTAAATTGCCAATCAGTAAAAAATATGCCCTTGCGACAAGATAAAATTCGTTAAAAACTTTTGATTATCTTTAACCACAATGCAAAAAGAATACAACATTCAGATTTCTGCGGTATGTAATCTGGCACTGTTTAAGATGAATGTACACTTTGAAAAACAAAGCTATTTTCAATGCAATTCACCAGCATGACATTGAAAAAGAAATTTGCATTTAATAGTAAATTTGAATTTCCTTTTTAAAAAAAAGAGTAGCAATACACACTTTCTTCCTGTCAACCTGAAAGCAAAACATTTGTTTCAAAGCTGTGCTATTTGTACTTTCTAGGTTATTCTAAAAAGTAGATATTCATAAAGGCTTGCATTTATTTTTAATTCACACACTGGAATTAAAAAGTACTATTTGTTCTTATTTTGTAAATAACTTGTGAAAACATCTAAGAAAAAAATAGTAAAAGAATATGTAAGGCATTTTCAAACAAAAATCACTCATTAACTCTAACCATACTGTAAGCATCCGTTGGAAACATTCATTCCAAAGACTAAAAGAAATGAACATTTTTTCAGTCGAATGTTATAGTATGCTAATTTGAATACAGTCATCCTTTGTAAACACATGTGAGCTTTAATCAATACGTAATTTAAAATTAAGCATTTTTTATTTATTTACAAGCATTACAAGCATAACAAATATGATTAACCTAGTATTTCAGACACAAATTAGTTCAATTAATGTACCCCAACTTTATGCCACTATGGAACAGTTTTCCATTTTGATTTTTAATTGGATATGAAACATACCTTTAACACAGAAGTAAAGATCTAAAGCTAAATTATTTGAGCACCTATATGTTCATTTTAAAACAATTATGAAAGTATAATGTTTTGTGTAGATGGACTATATACCAAGTTAAACAAGTTTCTAAATCAAATCAGAATACACCAACAAAATACCATATAAGTTCAAGGAAGTTACAAGAGAAAAGGGATTAATTAAAAAAGAATTCCTTAAAGCAATTCTGTTCTCTGTGCTTTAGGGGCTGACAATTAACAGTCCAGACATAATGTAGGCAGCCATTTCATAATTCAGCTCCAAGAGCTGTAAACTCTTACATCCAGAGACATCAAAAGCAGTTTAGACATTTGTCTCAGGCTGAGATGAGCCCTTCCATTGACTATAACAAGTTTCTAGATGATGTTCTCAGATCTAGATGTCTACACTGTGGACATCTGTAGTTAGGTTTTGTAAAGTCAGTTTCTGATACCTGTTTCTGACAAAATTTTCCTCCTGAAATGCATTTGGATATTTGACCTAGTATCTTATTCTTCATGAGATTTTTGTTATTTATTTTTTTATTAACCTACTCCTTGTTCACTTGTTTAACTGTCCCTTGTACATTAAAGTTTAACAGGTATATAAAAGTATTGTTTTTCCCTATCTTTATCTGTCTAAATAGAAAGAATAAGTCAAAATAGTAATATATGACTTTTGCAGAGTTCAAAAGCTAACTATTGTTTCAAAAGGGAACCGACAGAAGGAAGTTTGCTATTCAGTCATGCTATTTGACAAAGATGTAGACATCCTAGACAGAAAAACCCTGTTAAAATTATCAGTGTATCTCAGTTTTGTCAGTTAATAAATCCTGTTCACCCCTAAATATGGGGTGTACCAATTAATTTATCTTTTTCAGGATTGCGAAAGAAAAGAAATAAGACGTTTGAGGTTCCCGGAAAACATTTCTAATTGAGTTCAAATGAAATATTTATTTTAATTATGTCAGCAAAATAACTGATTTCTATTCAACTGGAACATTATAAAATTTTAGGTCATCCATGACTGCTAAGAATTTTGTGTGAAACAAGCTCCAACTCCATTTAAAAAAGCTGTATTTTTTCAAGCATCATTTTCTATAAATACATGTATCACATAATACCATATTATCAGCCAAGTTAGCTCTTATAAAAGAAAAACCCACACAAATGTGAAAATCTACACAAGGTTGAATAAATTCTAAAAACAAAAAAAAAAAAAGAAGAGTACACATGCTCAGATGAATTACATGACATAAATACTTCAGAGTCTTTTATCTTAATTAAGAATACTCCACCACATCACAGTCCCTAAATAATAAATAAAGTGTAAGATAGGTTAAAACAAAGACACTTAAATTTAGCTATCTGCATGAAACTGCCCCTATTCAAGAGGGGTAAATAGATATGAATGATCAATTACAGTCAAGCAAGCCTCTATTCAATTCAAATTAGAGGAGGCAAGAGAGCATCCCAGCTTAGTCTAAATTAAATGCCTGATGAATAATCAGTTGTAGCACTGATCTGAATGATATTTTCAAAAAACACTAAACAGCAACTTTCACCAATGCAGAAAGAAATTCGTCTTCAGCAGGACAAAAGAGAAGATAGTGGCATAGAGGAATAGTGGGATAAAAGACGGAAGATAAGTAAAGTTGAGTAAAATTAAGTTGAATTAATTATTTATGAATTTAAAATAGGGCTCAGTGTCAGAAATTGCAGGGCTTAATAAGACTGAGTTACTGAAAAACTAAATAGTGAACAGTATTCAAAAGAAATAAACGGAAGTTGATGTGTGTTGTTGTAAAAAACTATCCCAACTCTACCTACATGATGACAAGACATGGATGACTGCTAACCATTAAGGAATCAGGTCTTGGGTTATAAATGAGTAGAACAAAACCCAACTTAATAAAACTGTGATCAAAAAAGTAAAACTATTATTATCAAATGTCAGAAAACAGATCAAAAGAAGAGAACAGAAATCATTAATACACCTATTATTTAGCATTCAAAAATAAGTATAGTAAATAAAAACTTTATTTTAAAAAAAGACAAAACCATAAAATTCCTATTCATAATCCAATTACTCAATTTTTAATTAATATTATGATATGAAAAGCTTAAAAATTAATTAATTATACCAATTCAAAATCTCAGCACAAACACTTTGCTGGGGGTACAAAATTTTTATTTGAATATTTTAATTTTCCATGTTACTCCTAAAGGCTAGGTAAATTTAAAATTCTCTATTTTATCAGTTCTCTTAGCACATACCAGAATAAAATTTCAGAATTTTTTTTGACTCTCTAGAAATCCAATCTGGGGCAAAAATTATGTTGGAGTAGTAATATAGATTTAAGTAATTAACAAAGTAATCCTGAACTGCAAAGTTCCCAACACAGTCAGATTTCAGCAAGGTAAGAATAATAAGTCACTTTTAATACCATTTATAATTACACTTTTATTACAAACACCTTGTTTTAGCTTTCCACATCTCACAAACTTTGATGGGTTTGAGACCTGATCAATGACCTTAAACCTCCACAGCTTCTGTCACAAGGAAGAAAAATTTTAATTTTAAAACAACCAGGGTGCCTCTTTGAGGATTAGCCCAGCGTCTCTGTCTCTTCTAAACTGACTCACCACTGATCAGATGGGAGGAAGCCTTCCCATTTAGTGGTGAAGATTCAGAGACATGGGAAAAGCAGATTACCCCTAGATATGACAGTGAAAGAATTAAGAGAATAAAACTCAGCCTTCAATGATTTCAGTGGCAAAAGGCTGAAATCAATTTCAACAGCCAGACCATTTCACCCATAAACTGATTTTACTTTTCATAGCATAACTTTGGTGATGATACGTAGAGCTTTATTTGAAATCTCACAATATTTGGTGTTTTCCTGAAAGCTTCAAGTGTTGGTATCTAGAAATTTTACAAGAATTGCCTTTCTTTTTAATATAAATTTGCAGTTCTCAGTGGTACAAACTGAAAGACCAAAACATGAAAGGTTCAGGGCCCAAAAATCAGATAAAAAGAATAAAAAATTTTAAACCCTTCAAAAAACAAAAAACAAAGCCAAATATCAAAATATGAGGTGGCCAACTTGTGATTTCATGAAACTATTTAAATATAACAAAATTTTTTAACTGAAAAATACCTGAAGGACAACGCTGTCATCAGTCACAGTCAACACAGCTTCATGAGAGGAAAGTCTTGTTTATCAAACCTGATTTCCATTTATGACAAGGAAACCCATCTAGTTGATCAAGGGAAGTCAGTTGATGTGATCTTTTGGATTTCTGCACAGCTTTCAATACTGTCTCTCACAGGATCCTTCTGAACACAATGCCCTGCACGCAGCTGGATAAACACATCATGTGGTGGGGTAGCAGTTGGCTCACAGGTCAAGCACAGAGGGTAAGAGTGAATGGGGTAACATCAGACTGGCAACCTGTCACTAGTGGGGTTCCATTTTAGGCCCTATGCTCTTTTACATCTTCTTAAGTTACTTGCATGCAGGACTGGAAGCAAGTTTGCAGGTTACACATAACTGGGAGGAGCTGTTGACTCCCTTGAAGGCAGGGAGGCCCTTCAAAGTGACCTCAACAAATCAGAGGACTGGGCAATCAATAACCATATGAAGTTCAACAAGGGGAAGTGCCAGATTCTGCACCTGGGATGGAGCAACAACCCTGGATGTTCATACAGACTGGGGAATTAGATGCTGCAAAGCGGTTCCAAAGAAAGGGACCTGGGGGTCCAGGCTGAAGGCAAGTTCAATATGAGTCACCCAGGCAGCCAGGCAGGGCCTCCTGGCAGCCAGGAGGGCCAACTGTGTCCCAGAGGGCATCAGGCAAAGCATTGCCATCTGTTCGAGGGATGTGACTGTCCCACTCTGCTCTGCCTCTATGCGGCATCACCTTGAATATTGTGTGTAGTTTTGGGCACACAATATAAGAAAGATATTAAGCTCTTAGAGAGTGTCCAAAGGAGGCCAATGAAGATGGTGAAGGGCCCTGAGGGGAAGCCGTATGAGGACCGGCTGAGGTCACTTGGTCTGTTCATCCTGGAGAAGAGGAGACTGAGGGGAGACCTATTCTATTGAGGATAAACCTCACTTAAAGAACATATAGAATTTAACACTGGTAAGACCCTTTCAACTTCATTTGATTTCTTTTACTTCGTCATTTAAAAGAGTAACTCTAAACTATTTGCAAATGTGTCTATCTTATTACTCCATAGATTCCCGGATAGTTGCTTATACGTTGTTTCTACAGAAGGAGGAACCCTGAAAGAGTGACAACTGGTATGATTGTTCATGTGTTGACTTAATAAAATCAAAACCACTTTAGAACTTCCCAAAATATGGCAGAAATACAGTTTCTCAAAGTATCTTTAGCTGATATTCTGGATAATCAGGATAATGCCCAACTATGCTCTGACAAACTACTTTCTTTCTAGACAAGGAAAGGACAGGCAGAATATCAACACAGAAAAGTAAATGTATTTAAGTAGCAATACTTTATGTTGATGAAACAGTTTACACATTTGTCATTTTTCTTTAAAAATACTATTTCTGACAACATTTTAATACAATGTATTTTATTATGCAAAAATATTTTAATGCCATATAGCAATATTAATCACCCACATTGCAAGATTAGTATTTTTTATCTTTATTTGAACTGTGGCTAAAGGACTTGGGTTTCTTTTTTCTTCCAAGTCTACAGTAGTTCCTCTTCCATATGGCGTAATACAGATATAAGCTCTAGTATAAGGAATTGAACTTTTCACACCCTCAAAAGCCGCAAAATCAGATGGTCTGTGGTTTTTGCAGCTGGTGCACTGCACTCATATTGGGTCGTGTCATATGAAAAATATTTCACTCCCCAAGCCCTAAACAGTCACTCATTAATGAAATGCAGGCAGTACAATGAGATCATATAAGGTATAGATTTCAACAGCCCTACTAAAAACAGTAAAGGAACACCGAACAAGAACACAAATCAAGTTCCTCTGCCAGAACAGGATTTTTTTTAAAGGAATGTCTTCTTAGATTTAACATTTGCTTTGAAAACAACTGCTAACCACTACCCAGAAAAAACTTCAGTACAAGTGTTAGCAGACTAAACAATCACAATTTGGCAGGGGAAAAACAGTAAATAACTTCAGACATAGTTACATTACAGGATGTCTCACCCCAATACACCACTATCAAATCACAAAATGATTTACTTAATACCACATATGGAATCTGCTTACTTAAAAAAATAAGCTGTCACCAGCAAAACTTTGTTTAAAAATAATTTCAGTGCTGAGGTTTATCGAATTTCACTTTAGTTTGTTTTTACAGGAATCTAAAAAAAAAAAAAAGTGTGGCAATCTAGTTGCAAAAATATTATATTAAGCCCACTTACACAGAAAATGTGGTTTTATGCAGAATTTTTAAACTCTGTAACTGGTACTATTCATGAAAAGAATGACCACAACTTTGCAATGTATGTCATAATATTTTATTTCAGTAAAATCAGAATATATTATTTCACATTTATCTTTCCAAAGGGATACTCATCTGCTTTCCTCAATCTAAAAGTTTTCTTTAACTAAGAAAAGCCTCAGCAGCAGAAATAAACACCAGACAATACAGCCAAGGTACTCTATGAACTAGATTCTCTGCTCACAGACTCTGATTCAACTCTGTGGACTTTAGTGGCCCAAATATGATAGCTGTAACTGAGCTAAGTGTCAGGCTCTGCACAACTACTTTATAAATCTAAGGACTATAGCAGGTTTATTTTATCTTGGGGGAAAGTACATCCAAGCAAAATAGATTAGAGCTTCTATCCCACCTTCAAAAGCCAATAAGGATATATTCATAGCATATGGCCAACTGTATTTTCATTTGTATTACATATTTATTTAACTTCTAACTTAACATTCTGAAGATCTCATGCAATTGAGATAACACTTTAATATAAAGATAAATAAAAAAGACTACCTGTAATTTAGTTATTGGAGATCAGATCTGAGAGTTTTTTTCCTGCTACTTGTCACTCTTCTGTGCTTTTCTTCTACAATGTAGAAGAAAAAATTCCACTGCAATGCTTTTGAGAATCAGCTTTGTATTTTACATACAGGAAGTTATGGTCATTCTCTCATTGCAGTAATTACTGTTGTAGTAATTTATATGCTTTTAATTGTCCAATATCAGTCAGCATAGAGGAATTACTAAGGGCTATATCTCTTAGCCAAACAAGTATACCGTGCATGAGATAAATTCCTCCATTTATCTGCATCTGTTGTCCATAAAATGTTTATATGCTGCATTTCTGCCACCTGGCAATAAACTCTAGCTTACACTTGAAACACTACACGGAGCTGAAATAATCCATAGAACCATAGCTCAATACAGAGAATTAAATATGAGCTAAGAATAGAGTTCACAAAATTCTGCACATTTTCCAGTCACGTATTTTGCCACAAGTTTCCACAATTACGAATCATCAGTTTAAAAAAACCCCACAACCAAATCCAACCCCTCACCCTCTCCCCCTGCAAAAAAAAAAAAAAAAAAGAAACAATAACCGTCATGAAGTCCAACTTATTATTAATAAGTAAATATTACTAATTACCATTAATAGTAATAATAAAAAAACCAGGAGCTGAACTTTACTGTGAACTTCAATGACAGACAGCACTGTATGTGATGTTCTCCAATACCTTCTACTGTAAGTACTGCATAAGAAATTGTATTACACATTGTGAGCACAATGCTTTCATAGGTTGTTTATTTTTGAAGTTGCACAGTAAATATGCCAAGTTTATTTCAAACCTTCAATAACTGGTCTTGTCAAATCCTTCTGTAATTAACTTCAAGCTAGAAAAATTGTTCCTCAATTCAGAAAATTATTCCTCAATTCAGAAAATCATATAAAATAAAATCAGAAACTATTTTCTCTAAATATTATATATTATATATTCTCTAAATATATATAAATATATTTCCACGATTTTGTATTTTATATCAATATAGCATCATGCTGCTTAAATATAGAAGCTAGGAATTTTTAAAGTAAATTTGCTTATATTAATAAAAATTCACCACTGTGTGTTCAAATGAAATATTAAGGCCTATAATCTACAGCCACCTTTTACTTACACCTGGTTTTAAGCAAACTATCCCACTTGACTTCAGTGAAAAATACTTTCTCTGTGTTAGCTTGCAGAGCACCATTCCAGGACTTCAAAGCAAGAATGATACAAAATTAACATCAAAAATATGTTATGGATTAGAATGGATTAGAAACAGGCAAATCAGTAAGTCTCAGAATGTAATTGCAAACAGGGAGTTATATTAAGGGCATTTGTAAGAGTGATCTGCCATGAAAGGTTACTAGTCCCTTACTGTTTTACTCTTTTATCAATGACCTTCAAGAAAATGCACATTCATTACTGATGACGTTTGCTGACAACGCAGCAAATGATAATGAGGAGAACCAGCTACCAAAGGAAACTATCTGAATCTCTGAAAACGTTTTACTTGAATACTTTTCTTGCCACCACATGTGTAAAGCTGTATTTCTAGCTAAAAAGAAAAAAGTCCATAGTCAAAGGATGAAACCTGGTGTCTCAAAAAAAATCCGGGCATGGCATTATGATGCATAGCTAAATCCCATGGCACACTAGTCAAATGGGCAAAAACCCTTGACAGCATAAAGAATGTGAAAAGGAAGGTTATGTTTTTTTTACATCCCAAAGTAAGATAACCATTGCAGAACACTGTGACCAGTTCTAATGTTGACTCTAAATTGGAAGAGTTTAAAAGACAATCCAGCTACCCGAAAACATTTCTTATATATTGAACTCATGGAGTATTCCTCTATTCAGATTATCAAAAGGAGGGTTAAAATCACATGATAAACAGAAAGTTCTTACTATCACATGAAGATCCAGTGACTGCAGATTGAACCTAGAGACACTGAGATGAGAAAAAGCACTGCCTTCTTCAGCACTGAAATTATTTACAAAATGTCTATGGATAGAGCAGCACTTTAAAACCTCACGAGTCACCTTAATCACCATGGGACTATCTTAACTAACCTGCCAGCCAGATGAAGAAAATCTGTAACCAATGCCTTTAGCTTGAATAAAATAACTGCCTTCCCATACAAAACATGATTGCCTACTGCACTCTCCTGCAATCCCATTCCGAAAGCAGCTCCAGGGTACAGTCACCATTATCTTTTAAGACAAAGACGCAGCTATTTGATGGTGGCTATGGGAACGCACGATGACCCAGCTACCGCTCATACTGATGTTAAAACCCTTGTAGGTATCTGGTCACTAGGAATTTGACACCCAATCAGACAATACAGCTACTGACTGAATTGAACCCTTCTGTTTCGTAAACCACAAGAGGAGGTGCAGTCTGTTACATCACCTGCTATAAGTATCATATTTACATTGCACATAATGTAATCTGAAAATTTAAGCATACATAATAAAAGAAGAAGTAGGCATAGTAAAATTTTGTAGCAGTGATCTCTTCTGAGTAAGGAAATAGAATTACTTGAAAATGAAAATGAGTGGCTACTGAAGATCATAAGACCAAATAGGAAAACTAAAAATCTTCCAGGAATACTTCATTGAAGCTGAAGGTATTGTATTCACATGATATCTTCATTTACCCAAATATCTGATGGGTAGCAAAATAAAATTTCACCACAAAATGCCATGGCTTATGCACAACACAAGTTTATATTTCAAGAGTAAAAAATCCCAGAGAACTTTTCACGTGTTCTCTTTCATAAACAAAACTACACTGTTAAAGGCATGATTAAACTTAAAATAATGTAGAAAAATTAAGTATAAGATAAAGTATAAATCTTTGACTATGCTCCTAGTATTCTGAAATATTATTTTTTTGGAATCTTAAACTTATGCAAAATTTTATGCATATTATGACACAATCAGAATATGAATGCATAGGAACAAAAGGACTAATGATACATGATAGAAAGCAGAAGATGGAAAAGAAGTTTACTGATCTATCTACATTCAGTTAGTAATTATCTTATGGTCTTGAAGTGTCTTGAAGTATTAGATTCTAAACAATCTGGAAATCAATATGAATACTAGCACCAATAAAGGCCATTTGCAATAAACTGGAAAAAAGCTGAAAACTGCCAATGTAAACAAAGAAATTATCATTTTACGGAAAGACCTTAAGGAAGATTAAAAACATCCGTTCAGCATCAAAATATAGATTTTTTCAACTAGAAGATTTTTAGTAGGAAAAAAAAAGGAACATGCAGGGGGAACACAGACACGGGCTAGATGGTTATAAAAAGCTGTAGAAGTAGTAGCAGCTGCAACATTCCTGGGAGAAATTTCAGTAGGTTTTACAGGAGCAACTCTGTCCTGTCTTGGTTAAACGTTTGGACTAATTCTTTCTTATATCCTTCACATTTTTGCCCCATAAAACTTAAGCTCATACCTTTTAGTTTCTTCTACCTGGTCTTCCCTTAAATTTCAGCAAAAAGAACAAAACAGTAAAAAAATAAATGGAACTAACACAATGAAAACCATAAGGCATTCACATGACAAAACAACTGGTACCCCGCATGTCCTTTTTTTTGGCCACTACTATTCATGTATATTAATTCATTTCCAGGCTTTCTTCTGGAAGAAGGCAAGAAAGTAACCAGTTGGTTTCAAACAGAAATAATAAACACAATTAAAGGTACAAGCGATTTCTGGGCCTGCTCCAGGTCAACACGATGGAGCTGAACCATGTCATCCTTGGTGCCCTAAACCTGGAGTCTGCTGCATCTTTCTTCAGGAATCCCACATGCTGCAAGACAATGGTTACATTGTTTCAGGAACTCAAAACCAACAATTCCCCAAAAAATACAAACCCTGCCTTAAGCCACAGTGGTAGCACTATCTGACTCAAAAGCTAGACTTTTATTATAAAACAGCATTGGCTCAAGCATCATACTGCAACTGCCCATTACCATTTAACCCTGGCCAGTGTCAACTAGCACCATCCCAGGCAATGCTCAGGCACAGGCCAAGTCTGCACAAAGCAGGGACTGCTCCCAGCACACGGTATAGTGGAGGCATCTCTCTTTGACAGTGAAGGGAAAAAGAGTAGGACAGAAGATACTGTGCCACTTTCTTTCAGTGGTGGAGAACAGGACCTGGCTCCAAGAGACTTAAGCCACAAGCTCCATGCAGGACATGCAGTGGCAGGCTGCTCAACCATGGGCTGTCCTTTTTCTAAATGGGCACAAGTCTCTTCATGTGACCTGTCTGGACGAAATACTGCTGACTGAGATGGCCTTTAGCAATGTAAATGCAGCCCCATCATTCTCCATATGTCTGTATGTACTACCTTCTCTCTCTTTCTGCACATCCTATGTGTTGAATGGTAGGGTCTCTCTATACTTTCTGATTTTACACACTAACAATACCACGATATATGTGATGCTCACAAGAAGTACACTTCAACTCACTATTTCCTTGTTAAGAAGTTTGGAAGGAGAGGGGAAAACATAGCCATGTTCACAAGTGGTGCATAAAAAAATGCCAAAAACATTTTATACATTTATGTCTAACGTTATGCTACTCTTCACATATACATCTTTACCAAAAGTCCAAGGGTTTGGACTTTTTACAAGAAATATAAGAACTCTTGAAATATTTTGCTTCCTAAATTCAGTGGTTTCATATAGGCAAGTTTCTTACTGCTGTTAACACCCATCACATGGACCGGCAGTATCAGCTGCAAATCCTGCTTTTCCTTCACATAAGGCGGTTTATTTGCCTCTTATTCTGCAGAATGACACCCTGAACGGGCCAATCTCCCTTTGTGCTACAGTGACTCCTATTTGCCACTGTAGCAAGAAGAGTATCTCTGTGTGCTGCTTCCTGAGAAAATGAATTACAGTTTGTAAATTTAGACTCTGAAGTCTTCACCACAGTGAATAGCACAGACCTAGTTTAAAACAAAGTGCAAAAAAGAATTAATATCAAGTGTAGACATAGCATTTTTGGAGGAATTTTTTTTCATGTGCAAACTGGAAGGCACTGGTCCCAACTGAAAATCATCAGCTGTCAGACATTCAACTCAAATTGTCTCCATTACTTTGCCACATACTTATAAAACTTTTACTCAAACTGGGGAACTCCACTGCTTTTATTAACAATAGACATTAAAGGACTTGAGCTGAAAACTGTGTAAAATTCATAATAACTAATATGAACTGTGGCAGAACAATCACACCATACTGCCTCTAGGAAAAAAAGTAGAAACAAACTATGGAAACAGATTAGGGAATATGGTTACAATCACTGACTGTACATGTTTAAAAGATAAAAGGATCATTTTGCCCCACTTTTCAGTCCTAATACTTAAACTATTGCGAAAAAAAGAAAATAAAATGCAGAGAAAAAATCTTGAGTGTGTAAAAGAACAGCAATCTTAACATTGTGTATAAGAGCAAGAATAAAATCAAATGCATTTCATTTTCAGAGATTTAATAATCTGCCAAGTAGTGACAAGAAAAAAAATTTGAAGTACCTCTATTTTCACAGGAAGATCTTTTTTCTCTAATGTTACTGAACCAGCAAAACAATTAGATTACTGAAGTCCTCTTAAAAATTGTTTTTACAAAGACTTGTTAAACAGACTTGGTTTAAAGTCAAGGCCAAAATGACAGGTTTAGAAAGACTCAGTGTATATTTTAGAACTGATGCAGTTTTTCAAACTGTTTCATGCACATTATGTATAGCATAGTTTGAGTCAGTGTAGCCATTGTATGGAAAAGGAGGAAATATCTTTAGGAACTTACTGTATGTTTTCTCACTTTTTACTCTCCACAGGTTAAAAACACCTACATAAAAGAGTTTATGCTTTTCACTTATTTCCTTCTTTATGATGTAGAACTAGGCCAGAAAGAAATTTCCCCAGATTTCTCTCCCAAAAACATATGGAACAGAGACTGAGGTTACCCAGTTTCTTAGTTGAGACTCAGGAGGATAATCACACCTCCCCCTGTATTTTTTTCTAAAAGAGCTGGAAGTCAAATGAACTAGAATGGAAACTTTCAAGTTGGAGGAATGAAAATATTGTGGACTTTGATGGTTTGGGTTTTGTAATAAAACCTGAATTTGTTTTCTAAAGGAAAGCAAGTTAAATCAAGGCAGGTTAATTGAAAGAATTCTAAAATTTTAGCAAATAGTCTCTCTCTCTCGTAACTTTCTGAATTTCCCTAGTACACGGTATGGTCTCCTTACTCGTTTTCCAGTCTTCCAGAAAAAAACTGAAGGTAAATTTTAACAAAAAAAAAAAAAAAAAGAGAGAGAGAGAAAGACAAAACTTATAAGAAATGAATTGCTAAGGATCAAGAACATCAAATGTAAGAAAATTATAAAAATGCATTAAATATTTATATCAGGGCATTAGCCTTTAATTGCAAAAGTCTACATACAAGTCTTAATTTCAGAAACTGTAGAGTAGTAAATTATAAAGTGTAAAAGTAACAGCTTTAGGAAACTCAATTAATATAAGAAGTCATGCAGCAGAAACATCTTTCAGAGAAAAATGCATCTGAGCAACTCTGTCAAAAATAGTTGATCAGTGAAAAAAAAAACCTATGGAGCAGCCAGGTGTATCTAGCTGTTCCTAGAACAGTCCCTGAATGGGAGGCAAAAGAAGTTCCCTGTACAATTCATTCATTCCCCCTGTATAATCCCATGTACCACCTATATCTTGTGTTGGATCAAAAAAACGATTACACATCAGTTCACTTAGACCAGATCTGTCTGATCTAAACTATAGTGGGAGTCAGTCCATGAGCTTTTCTGCTGGTCAGCTATCACCGGAGTATAACAGGAGACCAACGTGTGGGAATCAGAAGAGTGGCCTAGTGTATTTATTACATCACATTTGTCAACTGCTCCGTGAAGCATAACAGTATTTTAAAGCATTGACTGTTTCAGAGCAATGCAGAAGTATTCCATAGTTGTGTAATAACCCCAATATTGGTTTTAAATGTTTACGGTCTATGTGGGGAAAAAAAAATCAACTAAATATATTTTTGCTTATTACATTATTACTTGTAAAGTACTGCATAGCATTATTTGATTTATAATTATTCTGAATTTATGTTACAGGGATTATTGTTGATTGGTTTAGTGTTAAACTTTATTTTTCTCATCCAGAATCAAGTTGAAAGCAGAAAGGTTGTAAATCGTATGGATCAAAGACTATACATCAGTGTGTCACACACCATGTGGCATTGTGTTTTGCCAAGTCAAAGTTATGCTCCAAGTTTCGAAACTTCAAACAACTGAAATACCACAACATTCATAAAACAGAACTGAGCTACTGGGAGTAAGAAAAAAATACAAAAAAGGTAACAGACCTCAACAGCAGATAGTAAAATTAACATTTCAACAGTTCTTGCCTTTCATCTCAGTCTCCATAGTACATTTTTTCTGGAAAAGCTACGATTTAGGTTTAGCAAGATGCAGAATTACATAAAACATCTGGAATATGGGACAAGGAATATTGGCTTATTATCCCTGGTGGACCCTCCCTATGAAAAATTTAATAGGTCTGTTTTGGTAGTTTTAATCTCTAGAGCACCCCAAGCTATGTTATGGAAACATCATCTTGGTAATTTATATTAGAAAGAACACCTGGTGATGAAAGCAAATATACCCTCTTTAAAATTGTGAGTGATTTTTCTTTAATCCTAAAACTTTTCATCTTCTTAAATATATAATTTTTAACAGCTTGACTAAAAATTAGTTTTTGTATCTTTGAGACTGATCACATTGTAACCATTGTGAACTTAACACTATTTTATTAGAGAGCTACATTTCTTCATTCCTGTCTTCAGAGAACAAGTCATTTTGTCTTTACTTTGACATTGGCCTTTTACAGATTACAGAGGAAGCTCTTTTGAATCTTATATGAATATCACAAAATCACTTAAAATGTTGTCCATTTATTACTTCACAGCTTCGAATATTAAAGGAAAAAAGAACTGTTAAATAGATTTCTACTATTCTTATTCCTATCTCTAATTCTGAAGGTAGATTTAGCTATAAATAATAAGAAATACATAAATTCTGTCACAATTTATTCTAGAACCAATTTCAAGTGACAGTATGCAGCATACATAAATTACATGAATTCTGATCTGTATTTGCTTTTTAGGTTTATTTTGTGTTTAGCATACAATCTCAAAATAATTAGCAAAAATATGAATGCAGAGAAATTATTTTCCATTAAAATCATTAACTGGTTTCCTCTGAATATAAATATAGGTAAAATGCTATATAACTGAAAATTAAACATACAACTTTCTAATATCACACTGCTTTACGCTTTGTTATGAAAACAAAACTTTTATTGTTGCTAATGCATCATTTTATCATTAAATAAGAAATTAATGAAAGTACTGGTCAATCTATAAAGAATGTTACTAATAAAAATTCATTCTATACTTTCCAGCTACAATTAGATTTCCATTTATCAAATTTCTAAAGAAACAACACATGTACAAATTAATCTGGTTTTATCATTTAACATGCCTCACTTAAAATATATTCTAAAACATATTTTGTGTTTTCTAACAAGAAAGCCCATAATATTATAATCTGCAGCTTATAAAGATTTTCAGAAACATTTTTTATTATTATTATTTTGACACTGATACGCCTACATTTCTACTATTCCAACCCTGCAACATTTTAAATGCAATTAAAAGTGGTTATGAAAGAGTGTGGACTTCCTTGTGAAGTAGGAAATCACTCTTGTGATTAACATGCAAACGAGCTCATGCTGGCAGAATAGATTGGGGTTTTAAAACCCCAATTACTTTTGTATGATTATCTATTTACCCGTACACAGACTATTTTCATTTTTCATCTCATACAAAGTCATCCTGCTTACATTTTTAGCACAGCAATTAATATTTACAATAATTATGACATCAAGCACCATTGAGAGCAAGCCAAGTGAATAATTTACCATGTTTTTTAATATATATGTTATTAAAATAACATCTATGGTAATATATTGCAGAGGACAGAGATATATTATTGGCCTTTATACACAATCCAGCCTAATTCAACATTGTATTGGCTTTAAATTTAGTTAAGGGGCATATTATTTTTAGTATCTGAGTAGGTCAACTGCTGTTCATTCAGATTACAAATGCCAAAACTCTCAAGTCTGTAACTGCTTTGAATAAAGAGTAAGGTTTGTTTAAACTTTCACAGTAAAAATAACAATAAAATTACTTCCTCACGTTTTTCTTTTATTTTTCTCCCTCTTTTTTTAGTAATAACAGACAATTCTTAACTTTCACTAACACACTTTGATTCATACCTGCTGCAGAGTGCACATATACACATTTTTTCCAGACTTCTAAAGAAAATTATAATGCATTAATGACAGGAACTATGGTAATGGAAAAAGGTCACCCTCTTTTGAACACCTTCTGTTTTAAACCATTATATATAAAGACATTTGAGAAAGCAAAGAATTAAAAGGCAGCCTTTGTGCAACCCATTACTGAAATATTATAGAATAATCTATATCAAATGTAGTGGAATAGCAGATTCTTTTGGATCTAAATTTACTGCAGCCACAGAAGTGCTTTTATGCTTATTATGTATCTGCATGTTGATTCAATTATTAAAGGGACACCTGACAGCAGACTTACTTAATTGAATTAATTAAACTGGGTGAATAATCACAGAATTACTATTGTATGAAATTTGTCCTGAGAAGTAACACTGGCATTATGAAATTGCAAGTAATTTGAATGGTAAAATACACTGAGCAGAGCAGTGTTCACTTACTGTATTCTGAAATTCTTCACCTCATACATGAACAAATAGGACATAAAAATGAACAGAAAGCTGTAAGTAATGAATGCTTCTCCATATCTATTGTAATTTACTGACTCCAGCTACATCACTAGATCTTTTAAAAACTTTGCAAAAAGGATTCAAAATAATAGTAGTAATTTTAATCTCTTACTCCAAAATGATACAATGGAGTGGACTATCAGATAGCACAAGAGAGGTACTGTAACACTGAAACACTTGTGTAAAACAGTACTTCTAACTGGAAAATCTAGAAAATACTTAATATATCAAATTAAAATTATGCAAGTATCGTTTACTGACTAAAGCAATCATATTAAAGATGTTGTTTTAAAAAAAATTAATAGTGTGATACAGTGAGCTTCTACCACTGATTTTAGCAACAGGAGCAATTTTCTTTGGTGATTAAATGTTATGACATACTGCATACAATATATTCCTTTTAAGATCTTCTGAAAAAATTTTTTGTTATTATTAAAACCAGTTTACTGATTAAGTTCAGAAGAATTTATTATGCTGCCTTCTATTTAGCTGCATTTGATAATTCACTAAATAGAAGTGAAATTTTACATGACAGATTTTTTTTTTAAGCACATATTTTCTCTTGCCCCTGTTTTCACACCAAAAAAGACTCAGAAAAGCCTGACTGCTCAGAACAGAAGTTTATACTGGCAGAGGACATTCCTGGAGTGCAAGCACCCGATCTGGCATATATCCAAGTCCCAGCTATTAGCTCTGCATCACTAGTGGGTATTTTTCTTACTTCCTCTTGCAAGTTTTTTGTTTTGGTTTGCTTTTGCAATAACCCCCATAATAGCAAAATGTACAAAATTGTCAAATTTTGTATGAGAGAATGGTGGGACAGGATATTTACCTTACTCTAAAGTAATCTACAGGATAGTAAAAGCACAACCATCACCTTTTTTTCTTAATTATCAATGTGTTTTCTCTTGCTAAAAATTAATACTGATGATTCTACAGATAGAAAATATTAATTTAGAAGTTATTATTAATTTATATTACTAAAAAGAACATGAACATTCATGGATATTCAGTCAGAATATTTTAAAATTAAATAATACGACATCTATAAAATAAATCTATAAATCACAGACTTTTTTACATTCATATTTTCCCTCATATTCCAACTTGAATATAATTCATTTTACAAATATGTCTGATCCTGCCTCTGACCTTACTACACTTTAAGCTCTTTTCTGCTCATGGAAAGCTAATTTGCATTTTTTAAAAAATGTGGCTGTATTAATGATCTAATTTACCACAAAAAGGCTTTATAATAAATACAAAAAGGACAGCCATTAGCTTTCTTTCCACAATAAAATCAAAACAAAAAATAAACCATCTAATTTACACAACAATTAACAGGGTTTTTTTCCTTACACAATACTAAATGAATCTGTACAGTTCGCATCCATAAACACTATATATTATGGAGTATTCTTGTTCTACTATCAAAATAAGGAATATTATAAATATGCAAAGTTTTACAAAACACTTTTCTAAGAAAACTATACATACATTTTAATACCTATATTAATAACCACAGTGGTTAGATTTTTCTTTTACATAAATTATACAAAGTACATTGGAATTACATACCATTTTAATACCAGTTTATTATAGCTTTATTTCATAATATCGGAGGTGGAAATGGAAACAGTGCCATCATGTGATACTTTTCAGGCTACTTCACTTTTTTTATTTCCAAGGACTGAGTCTGTTGCTGCTATACAAATAAGAGTTCCTAGAAAAGCACGCAATGGCAGCATAATTTATTATATGCCATGCTGTAACTAGATCATTTTAGGTATTTTTATGCATCAAGTATTGAAAACACCTTCTAAATCTGCAAAGATAAATAAGAATATGATTAGTAAAAGTATTACTTAGCTCATTTATTAAAAGTTCACAAATTATCCAACACAGTCTTGTGAAATTCCTTCCAGTTTACAGTCAAGATATTAATCCAAACAGATTAATTTTTAGAAAGGAGCACAGAAGTTAAATTCAGTGGTTTTAATTAGTACTGGGCAGACTACTTGGAAAAAAAACCCTAATACATGAAATCGTCACAGGCATACAATATCAAAGCCAAACTCAACTCGTATTATATTTACATTACAAGATATTTTAATGAAATCATACACACAGTTATTTTTTATTTTTTATTCATCTGATATTGAAATGAAGGCATTTTTCTCCCCAGTGGTCAGAATAAACTAGAAAATCCAGACTTGGTGCTAAACACACATATTTCCACTTATCTCTTCCGTTTTCCAGAGCTCAAGACAACCATTTAACAACTGCTTGGAATCTAGAAATACAAGTAAACTATTAAATCTGAAATCCCACTTTAACGCACAACTCACAACTGCCAAATCTCAAACTACTTTACAGTAGTGGGGGTTTTAAAATATGTTTTCATACAAAATTAAACCCTTACACTGAATTCATCGATGCATGGGTGAAAGTTGATAAAAAAATGCAGGAACTGTAACTTTTAAAACAAGCACAGATGCTAGATATTGCTTATCAAGTTTCAAAATTTTTAGAATAGGAACAATGACTGAATTCTCCACAATCAAAAATCCTTACAAAATTTAACTGCCCACAATTCCATAAGAAAACTGTTACTATCATGTGCTTATTTTTAAGCATACGGGCATGTACAACCATGTAAAAACATTTAGATTTCTTTATGTAGGACTCAAAAACTCATGGTACATGCATGCAAGCCACCTGTATGAATTATATTCAAGAGTGTTTTGAGTCTGAAACAAGCAAGGGTTTTTATAAAACTATGTTTCATATATTCAGAACTCCATTTATGGGTCAGCATTACAGCTCGTGAACATATCTGCTTTTGTTAAAAGGTAACAAAGCAAACCCCTCCGCCCTTGAGAACTTTCAGAGAGCAGGATACAAGACTGGAAACATGAAATATAAGAAAAATACTGCAGTAGGAAAATAATAGGGAGAAATAATGTTATGCTCTTACTTAAAGCTAATGTGTACTACTTATAGGTAACGTTTTATAAATTGTTCAAACTAAACCAAATTGCATTTAGCAGGTTGGAAGGCAGGCCATTAGCAACTGCGTAAGTACTGAATTGTACACTTAGTACAGGGAAGCTCATTTTCTATGTTTGCAACCCAACAAGCAAGTTTTTGAGGAACAGACTAAAAAGTGAGAGAGCTTTTATTACTGCTATTGTTACTTATTCTTCAACTGCTTGATGTTTTCCTTAGTGTCAGCAATAACCAGCCTGTCTCCCCACCTGACATTTCCACCTTGACAGGATGGATAGAAAACTAATTTGACTGGAATGTTACCAGAACAAGTGATACCTGGAACTCAATGCAATCTGTACCAAGGTATTTAATACCTATTATAGGGGGTGATTCTAAATCTGTTTGGTTCTTGCTGATTATCATCCTCAAGTGTGATAAAAACTTCTCTTTTTCTATGGTTAGAGTTTAGACTTGGTCCCCCCCAACAATCAGTAACAATTTCCCATCATCATGAAACACATAAAACCCACATCAACATTTACTACATAGTTTTGTTATGAGTTTTGTTATAGTTTTGAGCTAGATTATGAGTATTAACAATATGACATTACAAAACACTGTCAGGATACTCACAGTGCTGTACAGAAACAAGAATATAAATCAGATAAAATCATAACACTAACTAGATTAAGCACTAAGTACAGGGAATCATAATCTGGTGGGGCATTTGCTGGTTGATCAGCTAAGACATTTGAGAAACCTGGAAAAGGGAGGCAAAACTGTGGTCATTTTCATATCCCTTTCCAGTAACCTCTTCAACACCTATCAGAAGAGGAATTCGCTTGTTTTTTGTGTTCTGCTTTTTCCTGTGATGCCGAAAACAGGTGCTCACTTAAGACAGATATATTAGGCTGTAGATGAATACTTTGAACATCAGTGGAGGGGAGCATTCTATGCAAACATCTGCAGAAGTATTTCTACAGTTGTGAACTAAGGGAGAGGCTGCACTACCCTCTGGGTGAAAAGACAAAATACATTTGTTATCTGTACTTTTATTTCTCTACTGCAGAAATTCAGTGTTCTATACAGAAGTCAAAACAGCAGAATGAACACCAAATATTTGATGGGAAAGTTCTAATACCTCACATTCCTAATTGAGAAGATAGAAAATTTCAAAAATGTAAAAAATAGAGAAGTAATTTTTTAACTTATTAGAGCTGAGACGTTCAGGTAAATGTGGTGGGCGGGATTCAGATGGCAGACTTGTAGATGGCTAACCCAGAGGCTAGTACTTGTCTAACTATGTAGCACCCATCTATTTGAATAAGCCACAACATCTGAAAGTAGATTCCAAAATTACTAATTAAATTGCTCCAGTACAAAATCATTGGACTTGGATAGATCATAATTAATTGGGTCAAAATATATAATGTAGAACTTCTCAAGAAAATTATTAGACATTTTCTAAGGTTTTGAAAATTTTGGAAAGCACAGTTTTGACCAGGTTCTGTGTGCATGGCTATACAGTCTCCTTAATTCATGAATCGACCAGAAAAAAAAGACTTTCCCGTACTTGTCAAGGCACACTTGAACAACAAACAACTTCAGCTGCTGTGCAAAGCTTTCTCAAATAAAAACATTGTTACTCACGTTAACTTTCCAACCCAAACAAAATGTCAGATGAAATAAGATATACTGTCAGAAAAGACAAATTAGCCATATGTGGTGGTTTAAAAATAGGTTCCCTGATAGCTGCAGCACCATATTCCATCACCTGAGAGCCACAGGTGGTCTTATAAAGAGAGTTACATTGTAAGGTGATAATGGCTGCCATCATTCACTGACATGGTTAGAAACTAGGCATTTACTCAGCAGTTGTCATTAAAGTCAAATGGAAGGAACAACTAAATGTTCTTTTGTGTAGGGACAGCTGAAACAAGGCCCTGAGTGGGAGCAGCATGCATATGCCCATGCAGATCTCCAGTTACAGGTTACAAAGCAGCATATATCAGGGTGTATGAGATGTCGAAATGTCTCACTGAACAATGAAGCTCAAAACATCAGTCTCCATGAAACAGTCCTTCATAAGGAGCTCTAAAGTTCTTTGGAGAGGAAGTGTTAATTTAGTAATGACTCTACTGAGGTCAAAGAATACCTAAATGAATTCTTATTAACAAGCCAAGTAGAAAGTTGCACAAACTGTTAATCAGAAAATACCAAAAAGCTGTCATTATCAGAGTCAGTGTAACTGAAAATATTTTTGTATTTGATAATATTCACAATCAAAAGGCAGAGATGGTCAACATATGGCTAAATATAACTGGACATATTTTTCTATCTGTAGACTGACAGACAAAAGGAAAATCCCTAGAGGATGAACTCAAGCTTCAAGACAGCTTAAGTATAGAGTTTGATGTGTGCAAAAGACACAGGAGGTCAAATAATCCCCTTATGGTTAGAGAATATTTAGTAAAAATTCTATTTGCTTGTAAAGTCTCTTTATTTCACTGGTCTTTCAGATAAAGTATTATGATTAAGTGACACATGGTCTTTAGTGGGATGCGCTGGTTTCTGGAATGGTATTTAACTACTAGAAAACTGATAGAAGAAAAAAGACTGAAATAAAGAAAAAGGTCTGAAACAAAAACCAAACAAAAAGAGCTTAATTGCTAAGTCATGCATTTTGGAGTGGAACATTCCTTCCACTCTTACCCTGACCATTTTGCCCACTGAACTCATCTAAATTCTGCAAAACCTGCCTCTCTGTTGAATGGATAGCTACTGCCAACTTTCTTCTATTTGGACTCCTCAACAGAAACAGGGAAAACACCTTCTTTTTCAACTCATTTATGCTACCTGCAGGGTTTCCATGGGGGTTCTAATAATACTTAATCAGAAAGAACACACAAGAGTACATTCTGTCTCTAAAGAAGCCTCTGATGCTGGTCCGCATACTTAGTTAGTCACTGCCACCTGAGGCAAGATTCTTAGGAAATTAATACAACTCTCAGAAGCAAGGAGAACCTCAAGGTAAGTTGAAGTTGTCATTGGTTGTTCATTTTTTTAAAAAACAACCACAATAAATGCAGTTTCTCTGAAAACAAGTGTTTTCAGCTCAACACAGAAACAACACAAACACAACATCAAACACTTCCATGATGCTATTTTCAACTTCATTTAACAGAAATAAACCAGGCTGACAAATATGGAAATTCAAAAAGACAAGTGAAACTACCAGAAATTGTATCTGTTCAGCATCTGAATACACAAATAGAATTAGGTTTTAAGACATGAAAACCAGCACTGGTCCAAGATGATACAGGTGATATTTTCCACTGTGAATCAACACTAAATCAATTCCCAGTTTTGCTTTCAGAGAAGCATACTTGGATTTTGGCTGCTTGCAGTATTTCAGATGAGCCGTAAAACAGAATTCCTGAACACTTGTGCTTACAGATCACATTGCACTTCACAGCTGTTGTGTTTTACCCCAGCAGAGGGTGCATTTAAGCAAGTGGAAAAAAGCAATTTTCTTTTAAACATAGCTTAAAGTGCTTAGGGGTCTTTTTGAATGAAATGTAATGCATACATATATTATATTTTAAATATATTAAATAATTCATAACAAGTAATTATTAGGCCTACCTGCAATGTTTATTCCATTTTCTTCTAGTTCCTTATGTGCCACATTGAACAACAGCATAATGCTGCAACTAGCTAGATGGAGCAGTGAAGTTTGAGGAGTAGACCTAAATTTCACAACGTTGTGATAAATACGAGGTCAGTAAATCTGTGTGAAGGAATTGCTACTATGATTACTTTTTAAAAAGGAAAATTTTGATTAATCTTCTACATTAGAAGAATGCTGAGATTGCAAAAGCAAAGCTTTTAAAAAATAGAACATGCCTGAAGTAAAGCTCTTCACATGGTACTATTTCAACCTCCTCTGTATGACCTTTCCTCCATTCTTTGTTATTATGTGCCACATTATTTGTTTCCCCAGGACCTACGTTTCATCACTGCATTGGATAGACTAGTTTTGAAAATGAACTGGGTTTTTTAAAGACTTGTATTTAGCATTACTTAGTGCAGAGACTGTTGTCTCTGTCCTGTGTTCCCTTTGTTGCTGAAATTGTAAGGGATATGGCCAAAGTATGCACAGTTTTGGAACTGGAGGAACTTTTTAGGGAAGCAGAATGACATTTCAAAAATGGATTTCTGCCACAAATAACTTTTCATCAAGCTCCATAAAATGAAAAAATATGAACAAATTACCATTCGATACAAATTCTACCTTGTACCATTATGGTAGTTATACATAAATAAACGCAAAGCTTTCTTAAAAGATCATGCATATTCTCTTTTCATGTATATTCTCCAAAGAAGTCTCATGAAGTAACCTACTTTCATAAACATTTTAGTCCTGTGGCCAATGTAAGTCAAAATTCAGAAAAGAAATAATCCACAATTATCTTTCTACTAATTTTTCTTTCTCTTAAGTGAAAAAAACCCTCAGCTTTTCATGATTTAATGTCAGAATAAAAAAAAAGACGACTGTATTTGAAGGAGCAGGGATTCCTACCAAATTGCACAGGATTAATTAACTGAAGCTTTTTCAAAGAAAACAAATAACACGTGGCTAGTAGTTCTACTTGGACTGGACAATGGCAATTGGACATGAAATGAATAAACAAATAAATTATTATGGGTGGAAGCAAAATAAGAACAAAACTAGGTAGTTATGTAAGTAATAAAAATTCTGAATAACATCATGGGCATTCTTAATGCTTTTTCCTCAGCAGATGCACTATTTTGCATGTTTCTTTTATATAGTCCATCTGTTTTCATGGATTTAAGATCTTTGAGGCCTCTACTTCTCAATCAAATTTGTTTGAAGTTGGTCAACAGGTTCAAGATTTATTGTGGGGGACTGACAGAGAGCATGATTGCATCAACTCACAGAAGTTCTGTTTCCTTACAAAAGCATGATAAAAATAGCAAATCTAGACTATGTTAGCCTAGGAAATAGACAATTCCACAGCAGGGCACTTTCTGCAGGGAAGGCCAAGCCAGGAAGAACACGGGAATACAGCGTTCAGGTCTAGCAGTAAAAATTCTCAAACTGCCATAACACAAAAAAAGGAGAGCAGATAAAAATATGCCCAGTACTACACCAAATATTAAATTAATCAATTAGAATATTTTAAGTAGCATTCTTAAAGAAAAAAGAAATGCCATATTTCAATACATCTTAATTACCTGTTATTAGCAACTTTTGATTAATTCTGTTAGAAAATCTCAGATAGGTCTTAACATAAAGAAGGGCTGGCTTCTTTGAATTCAAACTATAGCATGGTATTGGTTCAGTAACAGAACATGACAGACCAAATTAATTTAACTGCAATACTTCAGATAGAGTTTTATCAAGGATTAATATAGCACAATACTTCCAATTATTATGACCATGTTGTCATCAGTTTAGGTGCAGTAACTCCCCTTTTAGTAATTCAGTCATGCTTTGAATACTCCAGTGCACTTATCTCACCTCTTATTTATTCATCAGAAGAAAAGCTGCTTGTAAAGAATGACATGGTCTTGTTACAGGACAACTCATATAATAAAATATCTTCCTTTTGTTTCATTCATTGCATTGTTTAGTATGAAATCAAGATTAGGTCATAGAAGAAAACTGCCATGGAGGAGCTGCCACCCTGAAATATCTTATATAGCATTACTGTCAGAAGTATCCTAAGCATCAGGCTTATAAGGCAGCGCTCATTCATTCATTTGGTTAATCTTGTTCCACATACAGTTGGTCTCTTGACCTAATACAGTGCATTCAACACATTCACAAGCATGGACTGGTTTTTTCCCCTTAAGTCAGTGCCTCTGGTAAACAAGTAGCACTTCTTGGTAAGAAGACTGCTAAAGGAACTCATTCATTCACACTGGACTATTGTAATGCATAATCTAGTTATGTCACCTAACTTTCTTTCTTACTCTTCTGTACGAGACATGAAATTCATATCCACCTTATTTGCTTAATGAATGGGTTTCTCCGAATATAAAAGTTACAGATACAAGAATTTGCACAATCCTCAATGGCATCACAAAAGAGATGTAAAGCTTCACTAATTTAAGTAACTTTTTAAGTCTAAAGCAACTGAACTTAAATATGTTGTAGAATTAAACTGTATGAGAAGCAGCACAACATCATTATAAAAGATAGGAAATACAATAGTAACATGAGAAATGGTGAAACCGTGAATTAAATTTCACAGTTTGCTACAGATGTTCAAGTAAGTAAACACAGTTTTCACAAAAGATTTTTAAACTGGAAATCAGGAAAAAATGAGGTGAAATAAATAATTAAAAAAAAAAACTAAAGAAATCTCTAACACTGAATTTCAACAGTTTAATTTCTTTTTGTTTAAATGCTCATTTACAGATAAAATTCGGAATGAGATCACATTCATCAAACTGTCCACTTAATGTAACAATATTGCATCTCATTGTCAAATCAGCCATCAATTAGAAGCTGTAAAATTTAATTAAACGTATCCTAATCATAGCTAGCACTGTAATGTTACCCGCACCTATGCATGCATTTCATGTATCACAACATGACAGCACTGCACTTCCTTCCTAAAATGAAGTTTCTCAGAACAGAAACAAATGGAAATAAGAGGGAAAAATAAAAGTTGCTGAAGCAGAAAGGCAGAGATAAATACATAATACCTGTAATAGAGGCAGACAGGAACTCAAGACATAGGTACATATGTTCAAAAACAAAACAAATAAAATACAAATCTTGAACTATTTGACCATATTTCCACGTTGATGTCCTAGCAACTACACAAAGTAGAAGAGCTTTGCTTTCATGCTTTATGACCTCCTAAGAAGCTTCTTGATGGCATTACAGTTCACTAATCCATAACTGCCTAGTATTTACTGTAACTGTATTATATTGTTATAGATGTTATTAATATGAATAATATGTAATAAAAACACAGAAGAATAGTAATAATTTGAGGCATCATTGCCTGCTGCTCTAGAACTCTTACACTTTAATTAGTATATATATTTTTATATATATTTCCAATAAAATGGAAAGGAATAAAGGTAGTCTAACCATCAACATCACTAAAAATGTCACAGGACACAAAGTTCAGCATAGATTTTACTCATGGTCTTCACAGAACTTCAGAAGATGGCTTCCTGAATTAATTCACAAATGACAGAAGACAAGTATTATACACTTATTCACCAGACCTCTTCCAGCCTTGTGTCTTTTCTTCCTTCCATTGTGACACCAGTAACAAGTTCCATTCTGTCCTTTGTGGTTCCTGAACCTCTCTTTTGCTGTGTCCCTGTCCTGAACAACATCTTTTCTATTAGAGAGCTAATAGTTTCCCTGCTATACACACATATGATTCCTTTTATACTTCAGAATTATCCGTTCCCATGTACATGTTCCCCTCACTGCTACTTTTTCCCCTCTTCCTTGGGATCAGAACCAACACAGAAAGATCAAGATTGTTGACAGACAATATCTAATGACTCAGCATCACTGTCTAGCTACATAAAATTTTTAACTATTATTTGTCAATAATTATAGCCCATTACCACCACTGGAGTCATCATTCTATATATTAATAGCTTCTTACAATGCTATTTTACCTACTTCTTAATAAAAAACAACATAACATGTCATCACATCAAATATTGATTACTCATTCCATCCAAGAAAGCTGTCATTAATCTGGTTGATTAACAGTAAAAAAATTATTGAAACAGTTGAACGGCAATAAAATGTGAACATTTCCCCATCTCTGAAAGTGTTCAAGGCTAGACAGGATGGGGCTTTGAGTATCCTGATCTAGGGGAAGGTATCCCTGCCCATGGCAGGGGGGTTGGAACTGAATGACCTTTTAGGTCCCTTCTGTCACAAACAGTTTTATGATTCTGTGAGTCTGTATCAATATAAAAAAAAAAAATAACCTTGGTTAGAATAAGATATAAAATATCAAACATCAGACTAGCTGCAACTGTTCTGCAGGCACTTCTGCTACACTTCTACTAAGGCAGAAAGTTAGATACAAGAGAGACTTTCTCAAAGCTGGAGGAAACCTGCGGTTAACTCCAGCTTAGTTTTTCGTATCCCTTTAAAAGGCCTAGACTGAGGTTTAGGTACACTGCAGCCACTACTGCAACTACATTTTCCACATACTTACTGGAGCTGATGTGAACCTAGCCAGTCCAAGCGCTATGAGCCATCGACATAGCTCTGATGAACTCAGCACAGGCTGCAAAACCTGCCTGAGAACCAGAATAAATATGCAATTACTTAACTCTCTCTGTACCTCCTGTCCCACAGATTTAAACTCCGCAGGAATCCCAGATCACTATAAAGGAGAAAGTGACTGCCACTGAATGACACCCCTGAGTGCTCTTGGAATAAATCCAATATTGAGTGTTAAGCACAGAATGAGAAGAAAAGCAGGAAACAATGTTGCTTTTATAGTGAAACCAGATAATTTAAAGATAAAAACACACCCTATCATAACTATCATATACTAAAATCCAATAAAAAGTTAATAAATTTTGGAAAAGCAATTTTAGTATTTGACATTATTATTTTAGTTACTTTCTTATATATATTCACACAGTTACCCAACTCTTATTAAAAAATGTTTCACTTACATGAAGGTGTCTCCAAGATCTGACTATTTACAATATCTTCTCCATTTTATGCACTTCCAAATAAAAATTATTGACATTTTGGGACAGAAATACATGCTCCAAGATATAAAATGAACTTTTTATATCAAATGGTTACAACAGATTGATACACAAATCTCTTACCTGAAAGGGACACTGTACCTCACAATGCTATTTTAATAAATCAGGTTCTAAAATACTAATTACAAGAACTGATTAAATACTACATCTTAAAAGAAAAATATTTTGCAACCCCCCACATGCACATTTTCAAAGCTATGGAACAGGAACTGAGAATTGGTGTGTAGCCTCAGATTTGGAACTTCAGAAGATTATGTATCAGATTCAAATAACTAGAAATTCCAGATGGCAATTCTTGTTTACATAGATCACAAAATCCATAATCTCAGAATTTCTGGAACTTATCCATCATATACAGGTTATTTTAATTGCCAGAACTTTTTAGCTTGTTTTGTTTATTTGTTCCATTTTATTGAATAAACAGGTTGGGGGACAGGAGGGACCTAAGATAATGCACAACTTAGTGTTCAAGGCCA